>WHYT01017456.1:959564-1094546 GCA_009806455.1 Tetrax tetrax | reverse complement strand
CATACTTGAAAAGAAAGACTCATGGTAAATAGTATATGACCTTAAAAGTTTATGAGTAACAGAAATGATGAGTGTATCTCCTTAGTTTCATCTCTTGTTTTCTTGTAGTATATATTTTATTTATTTATTTATTGATGTTAGAGATTGTTAGTTCAGTATTTCTTTTCCATGTATGTCTATACAGCTCTTAGAAGATTCAGATAAATCAGTTAGTTAACAACCAAACTCAATATGAACTAAGCGTGTTTGCTGATGACAGTCTGTAATTTTTTTACCAACCTATGAATTAATGTAATTTTTTTACCAACCTATGGATTAATTTGGGTTAGTGATGAAAATGAAACAAAAATATGATTTCACCGCTCCTCACAGCAAGAAAAGAGTTTAGTCTGCTAGATAAAAAAGTTTCTGATGGAAGATCTTGTGAAAGACTGATACTGAGTAAAAGTCTGAGCTAACTCTCCCCCCACTACAAATCTCAAATGTGCTGTTTCTAGACTCACTCAATTGTTTGTTTGTTTTTCTGATATTCTACTTTCCACTTAGCAACTCTATATGAATCTCAGGATGATCTTTCCAATCAAGTCAAAAGACTGTAATTCAGTCTTTTGATTGAAACAGTGAGATTATAACATCACTCTGAAAGTCTGTGATTCTCTTTTCTCCCAGTAAAAACACTGATCAAATGCATAAAACCTTGTTTTAGAAAAGGCTTCAAAAATTTAGAAAACATTCAATGGACAATATAAGAAGGGACTATCACAGCAACCTTCCTTAGCACTGTGGAGAACTTGCAACTAAGTCTTCCCTTTTTTTATTCTTAATATCAAAACATCAGCTACACTCATAGCATTCACACAGCTTTAAACATCTTGCTACAATAGGGTATTCCATTATTTTCTTCCATTACAGATTAAATTATCTTCACGACAAAACTTGCAGCATCCATCTTGCACGTGCTCAGCTTTGTCATGGTTGCATTAAATTAGAAGGTGAAAATACATCTAACAAGCAGACAGAATATTGAAGAATACCCACAGATATTGCGTTTAGACTTACTCTTGCCCCTAATGCTTCATGTAGGTTTCAAGACCTTTTCACTTTCTTCTTCCACTCTTTTTTTCCTGAGATGACAAAGGAAACTCAGGTGAACATATACTAATGCACTATACTCCATATGTCTTCTTTTAATCAAATCAGGAGCTGTGGAGCAGGGGTAGAGCAGCATGCTACAGCCTGCAGCCTGAGAAAAAAAAAAGAAGTGACTTGTGCAGTATGGAGGGAAACTAATGGGCAAAAGCATTCCTGCATGTAGCAATCTGTGCTCCCTGCAATGTTACTCATCATTCTGTCTAACTTCAATAATATTCTTAGCATGAAATGTCTAAGATTAATGAGGCATTTATTCTCCGATAAGAAGCTATCACAAAGAATACATTTTCCATCAACATTTTTGCAGTTCAATTAGTGCTACCAACTTTTTGCAAATAAGGGATTCTACAATGGTTTACAGCTGATTATGTGAAGCTAGTCCATCTAGCAGGTTTACATCTTGGGGTGGGTCAGCGTTCATTTTCTCCATTAATAAGTAGACAATGCTGCTAGTCAGCATGCCCCTGAGTCTCAAACTGCTGTCATAGGCATCTATTACTTGAAACTATTAGGGATGGGATACAGGGCTAGATAGATCTATGGCCTGATCCAGTAGAGTTGGGGTGGGGTTTTTTTTAATATTAAATCGGTAAAGGTCCTCTAACATTTGTTCTCTTTCTCTTGCTATGTGGTTTATCGTCCTGATTCTGGCTAGGATAGAGTTAATATTCACCTGAGCCCGGAGAAGAACAGGAGCTGGTGGTCCCTATGGCTGGGGCATGCAGCTTCCATAGTTAACTAATTAGCTAACAGCTGGGGTAAGTTTACCCAAATTAGCCATCCCATCTGACATCATCAGTATGTAAGTGAGGAGGGTGCTTAAGAGAGTCTCCTACTATGTGGGAAGAAACTGGGTGTGGAGATTGTACTGTATTTGTTTTCGATCACTGTTTTGTTTTCTTCTGTTATTGATCTTAATTTTTTTGTTTGTTTGTTTCATCTCTCTTTTGTTTACCAGTTCTCCCTTCTGTCCCACTAGAGGGTCGGGGGAGAGAGAGAGAGACTGTGTAGTCTGGTCCCGAGCAGGGCTGAACTACGACATTTATCTTGAACAGAATTTCCAAAGCACACTTCCCTTGTCTTTCTGTTCTGGAGCTAACAAAAAAATCCTCTAAAGGTAGTTCTCTGCAGTTAGAGCTCAGGCACTGATAGGGTTACTGTTGGCTTAACTGTATTCTTTTAAAGTTGCAAAGCATCATAATCAGAGTACTATGTTTAAAATAAAGGTAAGTGACTGTGTCTTCCAAGGCAAATGACCCACATAGCTTTTTGGCTACATTTTTTTGTAGAGTCACTTTTTCAAAGGCCTTTTCAGAAGCAGTAGGTAGCTAGGTATTGGTCAGAACTTTACAATAGAATGTATCCTTTTAGTTGACTATTAACAGGGTCAAACATGAACGAGCCTGTCTCTGAATCAGTTCTGCTGTCTTTCAGAAAATTCAGCAACTTCTGACGTGGTTATCCTGGTGAATGTCTGGTACAAAACGCCGAAATCTCCTTGCTACATACTACAGATGTCCTGTGGAAATCTCAGAAATAACATTGACTTTGTTGACTTTGCTTCACTGAGCCTAATCAAGAACCAAGACAGTAGAAACTAGAAAAGCAAGTTGCACTGTGAACAATAGAACTAATTACGTGTTATGAGTCATCTCTACCCAGTAGCACAGTACCACTAGCTCCTGACCTCCTCAGCTGTTGCAATCCCACTCAAAACCTTTTGATCTGCCCCACATTAGCAGCTTCTCAAAGGGCAAACAGGACTTACTTCTAAGACACAAATTTATCTTTTAGAAGCTTGTGACTGCCTTTTCTCTCAAATTGTTTGATTACTTTGTAGAATTAAGCTAAACAAGGAATGATTGGTCTTACATTAGGGTTTACTTGAAACCCTTGATTCTTTCTTAGTCTTGTAAAAATGCCTTCATGTTGGGAAGTTTTGCCACCTTTTAGCTTTGTCAGACGGTCCAATACAATATATTACCACTGTGCCCCCCATCAAATGTATTTCTATTTAGAGGGTTGCCTGATTTTAAGTAGAACTGGTTTTACTTTTTTTTTTTCTTATGGATATCGGTGATACTAAATTTAGAATCATAGAATGGTTAGAGTCGGAAGGAACCTTCAAAGGTCATCTAGTCCAACACCCCTGCAAGAAGCAGGGACATCCCTGACTAGATCAGGTTGCTCAGAGCCCTGTCCAACCTGGCCTTGAATGTTTCCAGGGATGTGGCTTCCACCACCTCTCTGGGCAACCTGTGCCAGTGTTCTACAACTCGCACTGTAAAAAATTTTTTCCTAATATCCAATCTAAATCTACCTCCCTCTATTGTAAAACCATTACCCCTCGTCCTATCACAACAGGCCCTACTGAACAGCCTCTCCCCATCTTTCCTGTAGGCTCCCTTGAGGTACTGGAAGACCGCTATAAGGTCTCCCTGGAGCCTCCTTTTCTCCAGCCTGAACAGCCCCAAATCTCTCAGCCTGTCCTGATAGGAAAGGTGCTCCAGCCTTCTGATCATCTTTGTGGCCCTCTCTGGACCTTCTCCAACTGGTCTATGTCCTTCTTATGTTGTGGGTCCTCCAGGTGGGGTCTCACCAGGGCAGAGTAGAGGGGGAGTATAATTTTCCTCATTATACTCCAGTAGGTAGGTAAGTTATCCCCATAAAACATGAAAGATTGCAAGTAATAGCAATAGGAAAAAGTAGTAAGGGCTAGATAAACAAAGCACTCTTGTTTTCTAGTTTGAGACAGACAAGTGTTTCCGAGAGACAGTAGAGAAATATCTGTGGTAGAGTAGTGTAAAGTATATCTTCAGTCACATATTTATTCTGGATGATCTGAAGACACTGAATATATCATTCCCCTATATTATTTGTAGGTATGTTGGTTTTGTACCACGATATTTCATAATCTGCCTTTCACAGGAATTATATTTTGAACTAATTTAGGGTCAGCAGCTTATCTCTTATTCATACTTTACTGGCTTTATTTGTATCAAATACTGTCACTTTCAGGAGTATACCCATAGTGAAAACTGTAACTTCATTTTTCTCTAGCAGAAACTATCAATGTCATAGAAAGGCAATGAACTTCTAAATCTAGGTTTGAAGTTTTATTTAACCTAAAGCAAACTTCATTATAGCAACTTACTGTGTGAATCCTCAACATGGAAAATGTCTCTTGGGCTGACAAATTTATAGAGTTGTTGTTTGCCAGTGTATTTCAATACCTTTTCTTAAAATGTTAATTCTAATTAACCACAGCTTTCAGAAAACCTAAACTTTCTTCTACTGTCTATCAAGTCTTCTTTCATCAAACATATCTTTCCTTTAGTGTCCCCTATATAAACTTCATTTAAAATACATTTAGAGTAATTTTTCTTGTAAAATTAAAATATTTAACAAATTAAAAAAATGCTACTTTATGAGCTATGTTGGCAAAGCTAAGCTTCAAATAAAGTGAAGTATAGTCTCAGAAAAAAAAATTGAAAACACACACAGCTACCATACTACTGCATAACAAGCACCATATTTTTTATGTCTGTCTCATTTGTCATATCAGATGTGCCTTGGAGAACTTAAATATTTAGTCATTTCCTCCAAGTTGTGTTCTTTGACAGTTTTAGGTGCTATCAGAAGCCAAAAATTATGTTTCTTTTCAGCTTACTTTTGGAAGCTGATAATTTTATTAGTCAAGATGTCTCCTATTTTTGAGTGACTACCTAGTTAACATAAACAGAGCATCTTTCTGTTAATGTACTTATATACAGATGGATGGGGTATTGAAGCAGAGACCTACTTCACTAGGATCACACAAGTGATCTGTGAAAGAGACAAAAACTAGTTTCATGCACCTTCATTCCGAGGATACAACCCCAGGACTAGAACTCCATCTTTAACAGATGTTTGATACAGTCTCCTCTGATTGTTAGATTCAGATCCGAATCCATCTCCTGATGTAATAGGAAATTAACTGATTTTAGAAAAAGACTGAAACTCAATTTTTTTTTTTACTTAATATTTTGCACTATCATCAACAATTCCGACAGAATCAATAATGTGCATTTCCAATTTGTGGTGTAGATGCACCAGCGTTTACTATTGGCATATCCCTCAAGAAAATTGTCTTTACACAAAATGCAAGAACAAAGACACTTGCAAAGCTTGAATATCTAAAGCACATTTAAAGGAAGAAATGAGCTATAAGCAATGTCTTTGCTTTCCCTGTGGAATTTTCAAGTACTTGCATTTGATGGGGCGAAATCAAGTGAGACTGTTTCAGCTATAAAAACAAACATTTACAGATTGGCATTTACACAGTCACCAATTTATAAAAAGTTGCTTTCATTGTGATTTGTCATGTCTCACTCATCCCACTCATTCTTGTAAAACAGAGAACTGTGCTGAAGGAGATCAAAGGATCACTTCAAGGTGAAAGAACCTTTTGCAGAGATAGTAAAATTAAACTATTGAGACAAAATTATTGTATTTACTAAAACATTTTTAAATTATGATTTTTTTTTTCTCAAAGGCTGAAAAAGGCTGGAAATAACAAAGCAGAAATCTATTTTGAAGAGAGATCTTAAATATATTTATAATCTATCAAATGAAATAATACTTTATCTTTATATTTATTGTATCGGTTTCACGTGGACAAACTATTCAGAGTTAAAAGAGCGCATTATATCTTTTCCCACATCCAGACATGTGGAAGCAGAACAGTGGATGTAGCAGTAATCGAGGGAAATGACTGGTCAGCAGAAAATCGCACAAGACTGTTTAGTAACATTGTAAGACAGCTCATTAACAGAGGACAAAGCAGGAGTTACGTTGTCACAAACACATGAATACAAGGTCACCTTTTGGGTGTAACCAAAAGCACAAACCCAGATACCATACCTACTGTCTTTTGAAAAAAAGGCAACACGCACAGCCTTGAGTTTCTAGAAGAGTTTTTTGAACAGGTTAACTGGCAATAAATACATTTTTTTAAAGATGCCAATTTTTTTTTCTGTTTTATAGGCTTCTAATCCTATTCTGATTAAAGAAAAAAAAAAAGGTGGAAAAGAACAATTTGTAAAACTTACTACAAATATAGAAAGAAGTGCTATACAAAGTCAAAATACTTTTACTTGTCACCAAAAGATAAAGTTTATTCTGCAGTCTAATTAAATGTCATATAGTGTCCTTGAATACCAGAAGATCAATTGCACACGTTTCTAACGGTTGAATTTACTGGTAATTTGTCATTAAGTTTCATTTAATGCACTATATTCTAAGTGAGAAGGGAATTTAAATTCTAATGTAGCAGAATGCGGTATATTTGTATAAATATTTTTAGTGAATGGGTTCCAACCTATGTCTTCTTCTGCTAATACAGTTATATCTAAGACCTGGATGACAGGCTTTTCAAGGCCTGACCTTGTGCATGAGGCATGAAAGAGTGGGATCAAGCCAAGGAAAAAATGGTTTGAAATTCTAGAAGCCACAATTTGCACAGACATTATTGACTTCGGATAAAGTAGAAAAGATTAAAAGACTAAATAAAGACCAAAAATTACTGTAGTGAAAAGCGTATCTCAGGTTTAAATGTTTTTCAATCTATCTTTATTTTTAATATAAAATCTGTTCTGATATTATTGTTACTAATGTCACTCATCCCTTCAGCCCTCACCATCAGACACTTTTCCAGTTAATTAGGGGAAATTTTCATGACAGAGCTGGAGAAAAAGCTCAGATTAAGTTGGATTACTCAGGGCAGTGGCTGAGCAAGCACACGTGCCAAACAGCAAGTGGCAGTGCAAATCACATCAATGGAACCATGTCCCTGTTAGCTGGCCGCAGCTTTGATTGCTTTCACCAGCCAGGGTTCATACCAGCAGTTCTGAAATCAAAGGGATTAATAAACCTTTACCAGATACCTGAAGCTTTTGAATATATTAATTATATATTTTATTTTTCTTCTTTTTATAGAGTTTATCGATTTTCCCTACTTGATTTTCTTCTCCTAGCAGATGCTGGAAATAATGATATTAAAATTGATCTGGTATGTTCAAGACAGACATTAGCCATGAAATCCAGTTTTTAATGGAAGGTATATGCAATACTAACCACATGGATCTTAGTCCATGTCAGTCTCACATTTTGAATGAGATTTGAGAGAGATTATGAATCACAGAGCTAGGTACATGAGAGTGCAGTGCTGGCTCTTATGTTAATGAACTCAAAGACTCCAAGTCACAAAAAAAAAAAATCAATAAGAATAAGGAACCTTAAAAATATATATTCAGAGCTGTGCCTGAGCCAAAAAGTTTTGTGATTAATAAGAGAGGGGCAGCCAAGTATACAAAAAGGAAAAGACTTTCCTTGCCCTCTATCACCTTAAAAATGAACAACATATATTCCCATAAAATACAGTAATTGGTGCCTTTCCGGATCTTGGGTTTCTCAATTCACACAGTAGCAGAGAGAGAGAGAGTGTCTGTCTCACAGATATCTTAGAAAGCCAGGCAAGCTTATAGGGCAAAGTAGAAAAGGAGTTTTGCTCCAATGATCTCTACTGTGTCCTTCCATTCAATACTAAATAAGTGTCAGGCAATTAGAAATGGAACAGTGGATGCATAAATGATACTGCCTTCCCAGTAAATTGCTAATACCTGGATAGTGCTGCATGACTGGAAACATACTGTTACAATAACTGCAGTACCAATTTTTATTTCTGAATAATAGAGAATATGAAGAAGATCAATGTAGCACTGGAGCCATGAAACAAACAATCTACCACATAATTCTTTTCCTCTCTGATTTCTTATTTTCTTCCTTCCAGAATTGAGACATACTGCACCTAAGCTTTACAAGAGTAATGTGCATTTTCTTTCTCCTTCTTGGCAGAAGTGTGCTGTGGTGCACATGATGGTCTCCAGACAATATCTAATGACTGTCAAACTGTGACATAAAGTTCACGCTTGTTCTTCTATGGTAAAAGTAAACCTAATTTGTAGTGAACAGCTGAAGTTCATTATTTGGGAATAGCCAGAAATATGTAAAACTATTAAATGGGGATTTAAAAAATATAATGACACATAGACCTTTTATTATAATCATCTGGTCAGAAAAAAAAAAAAAAAAGGGACACCCACAAGGCACATATCCACACTTATTTACATTATTTATTTCACTTGGTTCAGGTACCATATTTTACCATCTGTCCAATGGAAGATAGCTTTCAAAGACATTCTGGAATACTAATGGAATTCCCTCAGCACCATTCAGCACAGGTGGCATTTTTAGCTATAACACTAATTAAAATGCATGTTTTAAAGAAGCTGAGTGTTTAATTCAAGTGAATAGGGTACACAAGAAATCTCTTCAGTGTTTCAGAGGTCACAGCATGAGATTGATTTGGCAAACTTCAACTAAAATAACCGAGTACTTAAGGGAGCTTTACAAAGAAATACATAACATGTTGATTTCATAGTAGCAAATTTTAAAGCAGCTGTAACTGTACAGTGAATTCAGCTGCATTTTGTAAAATGGGAAATGAAGATAAAGAACAAACATCTTCACTTTTTGTACCTACTAATACTGCTACAATGAAAATGCAAGAGGAGTATTTCGTATCTAACCACAAATTAGCAACCACAGTCATATTTTGCATTTATCTGCGCTGGTTTGCAGTTTGGCACCCAATCTTCTGCAACTAATGGTTATATTTTGCTATAACAAGTACCATGCAGCAGAAGGATAAGGAAGTAATGAACAAAAGACAAATAAAGGAAACAGTTGTGCAAGACACCTTTCATATGCTTCTCCCATAAAATACAATGGGTGCTGCTGCAATGTTGCCCTCCAGGAAGAGAAAGTGGAGCCCTGACAGATACTAAGCCCTGTTAAGAGCAGTCTGAAACAAAAGTCTGGGCATCTCAGTTTCAAAAACTCTGACTCAATGCCACTTACTGCCACAGTCACAGCCCATCCTCCCCACTCAAATGGCAAGAAATTCGAAATAGGAAGACAACTCTTGCATCAGGACCACATCACCAAGTTATTCACGATACTATCATACTGAGGGGATCCTTTCTAGTGCATGTAAATTGGGATTTATGGGCAAAATATGCTGCTTTTAACTAAGTGAGAAACATCTGTACAGTAATTCTGGTTCTACGTGCACTGTTTAAAATAGCCTTAAATAAAGATGCTAAAAAGATCTGCTTTTTTTTTTTTGTTATTTTTCCCTGAGCTGATGTCATTGTGAGAGTATTTTGTATGATTTTAAGAACAAACAAAGAGATTAAAAGGCTCTTTCTTTTTTTTTTTTTGTTTTTATTGGTGGTATTTTAACTGATTCATTGAAGAGGTAAGAAACTGGGCCCAGTAGGTGTTGGGAAGGTTTATTATAACCTGACAGAAATCTCTCTAATCCTGGGGCTTTACTAGCACTAAGGGAATTGTCCTACTTATTTCCATTAAATCATTATCTGATTGTAATGCAACTTTTGAGCATATGACAGCCTTGGAAATAATAATAATAACAATAAAAAATGGAAGCAAAGGTCTAACAGCTTTTGTCTTATACTGGATCTGCGGATATCTTCAAAGAGCTCCCTGGAGTGCTCTATGGCATCCTTTACAATCAGTGATGGGAATGTTATTGTTATCCTGTTGAGCAGATACAGGCAAAGAGATTCTACTCAGTATTTATTCCACTGCATTCATCTGAAAGCTCCCATACAATTTATGAGAACCAGGACTGACAGAAATTAAACTATAATCTATTTAATTAGGAGAGAGGCTGAAATCTAATGACAGGCATTCAATTCCTATCTTTTTCACAGGAGTTCTGGCTAAATGAAGGTCACTACACCTGATCTATTTGTTTAGACTTTCTGTATGATCAGTAGGGATCTACTGAATAGTGTCAACCTAAGCCTTGGGAGCAATTCATCTCATGCTGAAATGGACATTTATTTACATCTGCTCAGATGAATTACACCCTCTATTCCATTAATGCTGTTGACTATATTTCCTTTGCTCATAATAGAAAAGTAGAAAATTATCCCTGATTTAGACACCCACCTGTAAGTTAGGTGAATTTCACCCTAAAGAAATAATTCATAGAATCATAGAATCATAGAAGGGTTAGGGTTTTCAAGTATCAAGGCGCACTTCACCTTCAGAGAATTTAACCGATTTTGCTCCAAAAAGAAAGAGATACCTGTGCTCAGCTTGGACTATATGCTTAATATTCACCGTAGTCTAACTCTGAAGTGAAATCTTCCTGTACTAGAGACTGCAACAACAAGCTGTCATTTGCCAGTCTGAATTTCACCTCAATACAAATGATTTGTCTTGCTTATACTGGAAAAGAAAACAGGCCTGTGTAAAGCAGTGAGGGATGGAGGACAAGATGTGCCTTGAAAACAGCAAGCAATGGCTAGAAAAAAAAAGTGAGGAAAATATTTACTATTGATGCATTTTAAAGTCTCTCCTGTGCTGGAGAGGGGGAGTGACATTTTACAGGAACTCTGTGTTGATGAATGAAGTTCAGTCTGTGCAGTTAAGTTTCCTTGCAACAAGAGAAACATGTTATGTGTTACTATATTACACTGCAATAAAAGGGTGTGGTAATATAACTATATTACAGGTATAAATATAACAGAAAAAGTGCAAAAAAGGCTAAGCAAAAACACTAGAAGAAATATGTGATGGAACAAAGGAGTATGAAAGCAGACACAAATATAGAGAAATTAATCACACTATCAAAAGAACCATGAGGCATTTAAACAAGGTAAGAAAAATCTTCAATTTTGTAAGTAACGAAGGGTGAAAGAATACACTACAAGTCAAACAATATCCTTGGAAGGAGGATAGAAAATCTGTAAGAGGTTTAGAATGGTCCTTATAAATCTGGAAATCTAGTATCAGATGAGAGGGACAAGGTACACTGAATTGAGTATGGGAGCTAGACAGAATACTAGGAGAAGCAAAACAAGGAAGATTATATGAAAAGGACGATATTAGACTGGAAAAGCTGTCATATTTTAATTAAAATGCAAAAACATAAACTCTGTAAGCAGATATAAGCAAAATGAGATGATTCAGAGATTTCAGGAAGCTTGTATTCATTTCTTTCCTAAAACTCAGCCAGCAATGCTGAAGATTATGAACAATGCTGAACTCTCTGCACAGTTAATCAGGTGTGTAAAATACTATTGAATGCACATCATGGAGAAGTAAGGAATCAGTTAATTTCCTGTTAAGAGATATGAATGAAAAAAATCCTCAGCTGTAGAGGTAGAGTAAATAATAGTAAATAAGAAGCTAGAGCCTGAGATAAAGCACAAAGAACCAGAGAACACAGTAAGATCTCAAGCAATCTCTAAGGATCAGAATCTTTGTCTTCTCTCTGGAACTTCTTGTAGGTTAAAATCTTCTTGGGGTGCAACAGCATATAATACCTGTAAAATTAAGAGATTCATCTCTGTTACTAGGGAAAAAGAAAAAAAAAAAGAAAAAAAAAAGGCTTTCTAACCTCTTAAAACTATTTTAAACACAGAAGGTCTTTTTAGGAATTGAAATGTGTTTGTTCATCTATCAGTGTTTGCAGCAAGTAAACATGATGTCAATTAACCTTGCTAATGTGAAATCATTACCAGTTCCTGGATGGGAGAAAGAGTTCATCAGCTCAAACATACATTGTGTGTGTTGCAATGTATCCTACTGTTGGGTAAGAACAATCTTGGATGTTTAACTAATTAGTATTTGTTTGGAATCTTCCACACTTAAGGTTTGAAGCCTTCAGTAGTAATTCGCTTGTGGGGAGCCAGCTAGTCTGATAGATGAGTTAAGAGACAGTTGTACTAGAATTTGAAAAAATGTAGAATAAAAAAAAACTTTGTGCAAAAAAATTTAAAATTGAATGCTATTAAATTAGCAATTTTTCCAATGAACCTCAGTATAGCTGCTAGAGAAAAAAAAAATCTGCTTTTTAATATTGGAAGATCCACTCTTCCTCTAATGAAACATTACTGCAGTCTTTGACAACTGCTGTCTGAAGTTAATCCATGGACCAAAAAGGAGACTGAGGCACGAAATGAAAAAAATTCCATTTTCTGACCCATATGCAGTAAATGTTGACTCTAAGGCCACGGAAAACATAGAAGGGTTTCAAATTATCCTTTTGATGCTTGCAACAACAACAAAAAAGCAGAACAAGAAAAATCCATTCTAATTAATATGTCTACCATTTCAGAGATAGCATATTAAAATTAGTAATCAGTTATAAAATGGCAAAGGCCCATACTAGCTGATGTCATTATGCTTAATGGAAAGGAATATGATTGTGGACTACAAAATCATGAACGGGCTGGAATGAGTGAAGATGTTGACTTTCACTGTCTTATGAGGTGCAGTCACCTGAGACTAGTGTGAGCCAGATTTACAGCAAACAGAAGGAGTTCGTTCTTCATGTAGTTGAGGGACTTGTGGAATTCCTCATCATAGGATGCTGTGCATGCAAAAATTGCTAGGAATTCCAGGGGAGAAGCAACAAATACTCAGAAAAAAAGTTCTGCTATGGTTACCAAATATATAAACTACAGTAGGCTTAGGTCACCCACTAAGCAGAAGAAAATCAGAGGCTCAGAAGTATTACACATAGTCTACTTTTCCCAGGGCATCTACTATAGCTACTGTTGAAGTCAAGTGCCTGGGTTACACATACTTGGTGAAGCTTTAACTCCATTCTTACTGTATTCCCTTTTCTGCAGTCCATTGTAACTGGATCTATAATTTCAGGGCATTCAGAGAATGTTACCTGAAAGTCAGACCTGGGGCTGCTGCACTTAAAGTCCCCGGTGACGTCCTACCAACTGTTCCATTTTGTTTCATCTTCCCAACCTGCTTTCAAAAAGTCACCATCCCTAGAGCAGTTATAGCATCATTGATAATGAAGCAACTTCTGTGCTGCCAAAGGTAAAATGAAATCAGTGTTGATTTACAGTAAGATGCCAGACTGTAAACCTATAAACTGCTATGGTTCAGACACTGCTTCATCTACTAATCAGCCAGTCTTTCCACGGACATAGGGTAGATATCCAGGTCAGTAATTTCTTAAACCAATGGATATAATAATTACGTATGTTTAAGCCAACACTAAAAGGTTGCCATATTTATAATTAAAGTAAATTAATTAAAGCTTCAAGTTCTAATTGCTATATCATAGTATATTCTTACTGACAGGATTTCTATAAAGCTGTTAGAAAGCAACTCAGCAATGTATCCTTCCTGAATATAATTTCTGTATGCTGGTCAGGCATATTGATGGAATAACTGTATTGATGGTAGATGTACTATCACCAGTTATCAGTTTCTTCTTAGCCAAGCTTTGAGATCAGTGTGCTGCCTCATGAGAAAACCCCTCATGGCTGCCTGATTTCAACACTGTTGCTCATGCTCCTTACCCTGAAGTGTTCTCTCTCTCTGCCTTACATAATCATCCCATCTTCCAGTTCTCTTATGCCTGTAGCAGTTCTTTCAGCTTGTTCTTTAGAGAAGAACCCTTGCATTCTGCCTAACTTCCCCTGGGAACTTCCAGTTTCTTGCCCCCTTGTGTAGGTTTTGTTTAGTGAGGGAAGGCTACGGTGGCAACTTCTGCAAGAAGCTGCTAGAAATTGTTCCCCTTTGTTCAGTGGACTCGGTCGGGCCTATGGTGGACCCGCTGCTGGCCAGGGCCAAGTCAATCAGTGGCAGAATGTTCCCTGATAATGCCTTTGTGATAAAGTATTTAAGAAGAGGGGAAAAATATATATATATGTGAAGAAACTGAAGCAGGAGCAGAGAGGAGGCGGCTCGAGCCTTGCGGCCCTCATCTTCTGGCTTCCCACCGAGTGGCTGTCTGGGCCTGATTCGGCCCAGCCCGGCTGAGAGAAGTGAGGGAGAAGATGTGAAGAGAACCTGAGAGGCGTCTGCCAGCCTGTTGTGAAGAATTTCTGGTGAGAGGAACAGCTGCAGACGCCAAGGTCAGTGAAGAAACAGGGGGAGGAGTAATGCTGCTCCTGGCCAGAATTCCCCTGCAGCCCGTGGTACAGCCCATGGTGGAGCAGGCTGTCCCCCTGCAGCCCATGGAGGCCCACAGAGGAGCAGAGATCCACCTGCAGCCCGTGGAGGACCCCACGCCGGGACAGGCGGGTGCCTGAATGCGGCTGTGGTGAATGGAGGGCCTGCACTGGGACAACCATTCCAGAGGGATGAAATGGAGGGAAAAAATGACCCACGCCAGACCAGTTCATGAAGGACTGTAGCCCGTGGGAGGGACCCCACACTGGAGCAGTGGAGGAATGTGAGGAGTTCTTCCCTCAACGAGAAAGGAGTGGCAGAAGCAACATGTGATGAACTGACCGTAACCCCATTCCCTATTCCCCCCTGTGCCACTCAGTGAGGGAAGGAGGTAGAGAAAATTGAACATAAAGTTAAGCCCGGAAAGAGGGAGAGGTGGAGGGTAAGATACTTTGTTCTCTTTCTCATTATCCTGCTTTGGTTTCAATAATAAATAAATAGTTTTACCCAAGTGAGTCTCTTTTGCCTGTAATGGTAACTTTAAGTATTTCTCTCTGTCCTTATCTCAAGCCTTGAGCCTCTTTTCCTATATTATCTCTCCATATTCCCTTGGAACGTGAGGGGAGTGAGCAAAAGACTGCATTGTTTGGTTCTGATAGGGGCTAAACTATGACACTGCCAAACCTCACCACGTACAAGGTTCTCTTAAGTAACAGCTCTGTCTGGATGGCATACCTGTCTCAGTATTACTAACTAGTTCCTTTTGATACCAAACACCCATGATAGCACTCACTGAACACTTCAGTCTAAGCATGACTAAAGTAACTCCTTAGCTCCAGGCGTGTCACTGCTACCCCTTTTCCATGCTGTGGACACAACTGCCATTCTGCTGATCACTTGAACCTCTAACATGGTTTTTCACATTTGATTTCTTAAATTCAAACTATCCCTAATTTTCTTACATTTGTTCTGCATACAATATTAATCTTTACCTGGCCATCCACACAGCCAAAGCTCTGGGCCTGTTTGCTCTGTTATGAAATGCTGCTGTGCATAGCATTTCCCTATCCTTTGATCATGCATTGCTCTGTTTACAGTTTGCTTGTGACTCCTCTTCACTATAAAATTTATGTTATTTGTTTTGTGTTCATAACCTAATCCCACTTTATCTCTCCTTCAGAAACAAGAGATTGTCTCCTGCTTCTAATCAGCTACTGATAATACCCTCCATCACCCACTTGATTCATCCTCAAGCAGTTACTTTCAAGTTGTTCACGCTTGGAAGAAACACTCCAAAGTAACATCATTGCTTTCCTTCAAGTCCCTTCTCCAAATCTGTCTTTTGACATTATGCTTATAAAAATACTTTGTGTAAATAAGCTGTAATAATACTAAAACGGTTGCCTGTCTGTATTGTTTTATGTCCTTTTCTTTCTATGCGGTTGTTTATCTTCTTGCTGTTCCTTGTCTCCTGCACACACTACATGCGTTTTCATGCATCATACCTTTGGCTGATGTTTGTAGAGCACTTCATAAATTGAGGTCAGTCTTCTAGTTTCTGTCCTACTGTAATATGAAAGTAATTGCAGTAATAACGGCAACATGAGATACCTCACAATTTTTATTATTTTGCTTTTTAATATATGCACAGATCTGTACTATCTGCCCCATTTTCATAGCAGCTGAGTGACTAGAATGTGGTATACGCTTTTCCTCACAACACTGTTGTTATCATGACTAATATAAGATAAACGGAACCATAATGAGATGAAAAATAACATTCAGAGGATCTATTTTCCAAGCTGGGACAGTGCTTGAGTGACATGGAAGCATTAAGGTTTAAGGAGAGCAGTTGCATCAATTAACATTGTAGGACATAAAGTTTTGTCAGCATCTTTGTTTTGGACCACAAAAATCTATAGATACTCACACACTCACATTCTAGGCTGAATAGCTAGGTGCTAAGCACCACCATGACCCAGAATTCATTAAGAGAGACTTTAAGTACCTTAAGTACATTAAGAGTACTTCCATCCCTGAAGTTGTCCAATCTTTTTGCTATACTAGTACTTCCATTAATGCAAACCAGTAATGCTTTGAAAGCATTTGAAAGTGCAATGACTGTATGTGTTTCCACACCACAACACTGACCAAGGAGGAGTGGTTATGTTGGGCAGGACCTGTAGCGCTGTGTAATAATCCAGGAGCTATGATCTCATCATAAGGATGCACAAACCTAAACACCCTACTTCTCAGAAGTGCATTCCTGAGCTACTGAGGTAGTTCAGGGAAACAGAAGATGAAGAGAAGGTAGCCCTATGTCTAGGAGCACAAAATCCTGGGGACAGAAAAATAACTCTGTCTCCAAATTGAGAAAGTACCATTCTTCTTGGATGGGAAGAGGGAACGCTTAAAATGCGCTCATCACACTATGACCTCTATTTGAATGAACTCAGGAAAAAATGTAATAGGTAGACACGGTTTTGAAGGTTTATTAACTTCCAAGAATCATGAACCAAAGTCTTTGTCTCATTTTATACTCCTTTTCCCCTCAAGTTTCACTGTGATGCCTCTGGAATGAAAAGCTTTATTTCTGTAAACAATATTGGGGTTGCGGCTCTTATCATTTCACACAAGACCCCTCTTGCAGAAAGAGCTTTGGAGAATATTGGACTATTTTTTTAAGCACCTTTGACAGTCTGCTGTGCTGAGTTGAAAGATTTCAAGGTACATTAACTTTAACAAAAGAGCATCTGTGCCATAAGCCCCCATTTCGTTTCAAAATAGCTATAGCTGTTTTAAAAACATATATATATATATAACTTAACTCAACTCCTTTATTTATTATTATTATTTATTTAGAAGGTCCCTCAAGCAAATCCAGATGGAGGCTGATAGGATGGGATTTTCAGGAACAGGGAGAGTTTCAATTTTGCTTTAAATTCAACATAATTGAGACTGTGGCATTTGAAAATGTGCAGTCTGCAGATTAGATCATGTAGTTTCCCACCCATTACTGACTGTCCTCCTCACGGTGCACAATGTACTCTGCCTCATACACACATTCTATTTCATTCTGCAGATAATCAAGGACAAACTTTAGAACCTCAGAAAAAAAAGCTTTTTCACAGCACACGAATTGCATCTTTAGTCTTTGCATGCCAGAGGATTCTTCAATTTGTTCCATGGAGATCTCTTTTCTATGTCATTCTGGCATTCTTCTAAGTATGTTTTTTCTGGGGAAGAAGAAATTCCTATTATTTTACTCTGAATCCATTAGTCTGTTACTCCACAAAATAGTTAATTTGATTATGCTTAAAAATAGAGTTTAAAAAAAAAATTGTGATCTTTCACTAAATTTACAGGTCTTTATTTGTTAGTATTAATAACTTCTTACCTCTTTAAACTTTATTGAAATACAAGTTTTATTCCCCCTTGCTCTGAATTTCATACAAATTTATGACTTTGTATACTGTTATTGACTTCCTGGGGCTTCACATATGTGCAGTAGTGAAGCTTCAGTAGTCTGCTGTTATATCACAACAGTTTTCAGCTTTTTAAATTGAACAAGTGTACTTGAGTCCAGAATGTTCCAAAAAGAACTTGAAAATTATGACTTTTTAGAAGATTAAAAAAAACCTTAAATTAACTCTTTTCTCTATCACTTTTCTATCTTCGATCTCTCTTTGCTCCATATCATTGGATCATGAGACATCATTCTCATTTTCCTGGAAATTGAGTAGACACTTAGGGCAGTGTAAAGTGAGTGTAAAATGCCCTCAAATCAAAATAGCAATTTTATACTCATTTTGCCTGGTTGAGCAAATACGATCACAACTGTCTAATAGCCTACAAAACCACCCAACATTCCTGCTCACATCAGCAACACTCTCTACCTTATGATGAGTATGGAGTTTAACTACCTTGTGGCTACACCTGTATCATAAACAAAACATGCAAGTTCTTATTTTCTATTCCTAAGGCCAAATGACCAGGTCTGAATACATTCAAACTTTCTAAAACAAAGTGGACATCTCTGTTATATATGTTCATCTGATTCATGTTAATATACATGGAATCTTTAATTATCCTGGGAAAAACAGGGTGATACGTACATAGCTCTGTATTTTGAAACTGTATAGGTAATGTATAGGTTTTGTTTAAAGTTATAAATGTATTTGGGAGGTTTATTTAAGTTATTAAAAAATGTGTTTGGCAGGATTCACTCCTGCCGTAGCAGTTTGACATAATTGAGGATTTTACCTGCTTAACAAGCGCTGTTTGCATAACAAGGACCCTTAACAGTGGAGCCAGAAAAGAGGCGAGAAACCGGGCTGGGGGCTGGTGACCACGGGCAGGTCAACAACTCCAAATGTGGGACCGTGGGACCGGCCGCTTTGGTACTCTTAGCCAATTAACACCTGTATAGTGGCTAGTGACAGGCTCTTAGCTAATCAGTACCTGCCGCGAACGGTGTGAGTGACCAATGGAAGGTAGATGGTGAGCGCCAAAAAGGAGACAGGTACAGTGGGGGGACCGGGAGAAGTTATAAATACTGTAACCGGGAACAAAGGGGTGTGCGTCTTGGAGGAGCAGAGACTCCTGGTGCACCCAGCGCTGTTGGCCAGCCCTGTTTGCTTGCTTCTATTCAATAAATTGGAAACTTTAATTGGAACCTTGTTTTGGGGCTTGGATTCATTTATAACAATATCTAAATCACTTACTAAGACTTCTCCTTTGGCTGTGCTAACTCCCCAACCATGCCTGGTAAGTTTGGGGGAAGTGCTAGTTGGCCAGACTCCGTACTGAAAGTTTAGCAGTAGAGAGAACCAGATCCAAACCTCTGGGATGTTTTCTGGTATTGTTAACCAGTAAACTGAGTTTTGGGATGGCTAACTCTGTTAATAAGATAATCTGTTTTTCATCAAAAAGGATCTCTACAAAGCACCAGCGACTTCTCAGTCTTTGGCTTCTTACCTTACCTTTCACTATTTTGATCTTTACAGTTGCTGTGCTCTCGGTTTATTGTTTGTGTCTTTTGCCTTATAATTTCCTGACTTACTTTCTACTGTGGCCTAATTGATCAGAAAAGCCAAGTGTTACATACAACATGTGTTTAGCTAGTGGATTATCAGAGGATATTCCTCTCAGGCTTTAGAAGTACTTTGCTTAACCTACTCTACAAACAAAAATGTTTCATTCCATGATCTGTTTTAATTGTGCAGTTTACTCCTCTCCCTAAATATTAACCCATGAACTGTCTTTTCTACTCCATTTGAGGTTTTTTTGGTGTACATTTCTCTAGTAAATAATGAATAGAAACAGCAATAGATGATTAATGTCTCCTAAGTTTCAAATTCCAAATTTGCTGCCATCTGTCAACAATGAATCACAAGAGTTAAATAGCAAAATAAGGTGAAATCTTTGCTGACTGTGCTGAGATTATTTGTAACCTAAATTGATTCTCCACCAACTGTCTCTTGCCAGAAAGACACCCACCAATATTCACAGAGAAGAGTTCTCCTGCAGAGGTGGCGCTTTGCAATACTAGCCTTGTAAAAAAGGGAAGCTTTCATATACTTTTCATATACTTTTTTTTTCCTCACAAACTCTAATGCCAACTATACACTTAGTTCATATTAAAGCCCATATCTTTACAAGCAGAAGCTCAGAAGCTCACATATTGTAGTGACTTGCATTTACTTTAAGGTTTCTTTAAATTGCCGAATTTAAAAGAATGTACATAATCATTTTAAAGCAGGTTAGCAAAGTTAGCCATGCATGTTTGGTGTATGACTACACTCAGGTATATGACTAAATCATCTTGAGACACAGCTCTAAAACAAAGATGTGGAATTTAACTGCAGTAAGTCACATAAGGATTTGGACTGAAAAGGAAAAACATCCCCCATCTAGGTTCAAATCTGCCAACATAGTAACAGCAAACCTTCATCAAGTCATATACCGTTACCTCCCAATTCTGTTTCCTCTTTTATTTTTTGGTATTTTTTATACACTTTCCTAAGGTCTCCTGGTGCCTCTTCTCCTTAAATACTTAGATGACAACTGTCATCCAGCAGCAACAATGGCAGCAGCTGCTACACTTTTAATGGCAACTCTTATTCATATGCCCTTGACAATAGCAATGTATGTCATTTCTATCATAAGTACCACAGGCTGTAAACATAACATGTGAATCACACGTGCCATTATTGCTGCAAATAGAAGCTAAAATCCAAAACTCATGCCAGTGAGTCAGAACTGGGCAATGGATGCTTGCTCAGAACCGTGAAACAGATTTTTTTTCAGAGAGCTTTTCTCTAAATAACAACCTGGTATACAAAGTGCTGATTTTCGGGGTGTTCAAAGAACAGATCCACATCTAAAGGCTTGTGGTTCAGACTTGTCTCTAATTAAGAAGTGTCCTAAAGGGAACAAAGGGCCACACAGTAGGAAATATATGCTTGCAGACACCAATTCACACCTGTTAATGATCAGTTTGCAGACACTACCAGATGTGCTATTTATCTGACGATCAGAGTAATTGAAATGAATTGCTCTGAATCAGTCATGTGAAACTATCCCAGTTAAGTGGATGTGCTGTTTCTCCTCTGTTTTCTTATGGAAGGGATGGATTTGACCATTCTCTTTGACACTGTCCTCTACTCTTGACATAGCGGTCCCACAAAGAGGCTGATCTGCATACTGTACTCTCCTCAAAAAAAAAAAAAAGAAGACAGTCTATATAGCTGTACAGAAAGTTTTTTAAGTCTGACTATGGCTAAGAGTTCACAAAGGCACTGGTTAGTGGTAAAAACAGGCCCTGATCTTTATCACGTATCTAAAAATCTGCAATTCAAAGCTTACAAGGTCAAAAAATGAAACCATACATAAGGAGGGTAGCAAACTTCTAGAACTCACTGACAAAGGAAAATTGTGGTAGCAGACAGCATCAGAATACCCCTCAAATATGACTAAACAACTTCATGTGAGTAAAAATGTGGAGTACAAAAGGAATGGATGCAGAGAGCAGCCAGGTTCATGCGCTTTCCCTCCTTTTGCCACTGTTGGAGACAGGGACACATCATGGATCTGACTCGGAAGGGCTTTTCTGTTTCCATGTTATTTTCTTGCCATGGTGTATCATCAAGCTTACTTCCTTTCCAAGTGACCTAGAACCAGCTATAGGATCAAGACCTATGTGAATACTGAGATATAGTCTGTAAAATGACAAATAAGCAAATAGGAGGAAGGTCATTTTGACTTTTCTGTTGTCTACAACCTACAGGACAAATCACAAATGCAGCATGTGTTTCACACTGTAAAATCCTTAAGTAGAAAGGAGGATCAGATAGGCTGAAGGTTATGTATTATCTAGGCAAACATAAAAAGGATGTCATTAAACATAGTTTAGAGACCGTGGCATAGGCTTAAATTCTTTACTGTAGTGCAAGGTTTATTTTTCTACATTGCTTTAGATCGGGTGATACCTTTGGTTTAGACTGTGATCATTTTTCTAGCTTTTTGCAATTTGATATTTTTCCTACTGTCCACGTAATCTTTCAAAGTTTGTCTCTGGCAGATTTAAGTTGCTTTATATCTCCAGCACAGCCTAAAGAGGACTAAATTCCGGTCCTGGTTTGCCAAGAAAAAAACCCGCATAAAATCTAATCGGAGAGATCAGAGAACTGACACTGAGAATGAGCCAGAAACTGAGGTATTAAAGGCTTTCAGACTATGGTTTCCCGTAGATTTTCTCAGGGACTCTGTGCACATTGAAAGTTCTAGTTGTAGTCTTGAGGGTAATAACTTCTAGTTCAGTTTCCTGCAACCTCTTGCCAGAAATACTTCTCTGGTTCTATTTCTAGACTTACAACCCCACGTTTGCAATTGAATTTCCCTCAGGCTCGTGACCCCATGTCTTACATGAGGTCACAACACTTCATTTGGAAGGGTCACTGTTCTTATCTGAACTAGAACAAAGAAAGTTTGCTCTCAATTTTGGTGTATTTCATGCCAGAATACAGCACCACCAGTACTATTTATACTTTACTTAATGATCTCCATTGTACTACTGGGAAGCTGAAGCTCACATGTTGTGTTTAAGCTGTTATGCAGCAAGAGTGTAAGAGTTGGAAGAAGAGCAGAAATCTCCTCGCTCCCTGTGCAGTGTGCTGTCCACTGGACCATGAGCAGCAGTTGGCAGATATAACTAACAGCATTCAGCTTTCTGTTGGTGAAGGCTTATTAAAAATTCTAACGATTTGTGTTTTTATCCCAAGTTATTTATCTTATTTTCTCTCTCTCTCTCTGAATGCTGGAAGGAGGTAGTCAGCATCATTGCACCCCAGACAATTGAGTTGATTGCTTTTTTCATAATAGTATTTGAGAACAGAGTTGTGCAATTTTCAGTAGGCGACAGAATAGACAGAAGAAAAAACAAGTGCTTTAAATAGAATTACTACAATGCTGCTTGCATTGTTCTTCATTAACCCTTAATAAACAGCCCATGCTCAGTTATTGGCGTAAATTTATTCACTTAAGTTAGCAGCTTTCCATCCCTAGGCTTTGCCATGTGGGTATTCCTGTCCTCCTTCTTTCTTTGTTTCCTTTTCTTAATTAGACTACGGTGACTTGTTTCTTCAGCTGTGCCTGTTTCTTATTTCTCACTGATGCCTTCCTTTTGCCTCCACTCACAAGTACATTCTTTACTTTCTAAATATGTCCTCCTTTTTCTTCTATTTTTCTTTCTGTAGCACATGCCATCTGTGTATTCACAGGCATATTAAAACTAGTGATAAGACTTAAAAAGATATGCTTTTAAAACAGTTTTGCTGAGGTAGGATGGATACTCCAGTATTCCACATGAACTTTCTTCCCAAATCCACCAGTTATACAGCTATACCATCTTAGTTCATCTGCCTAAGGCAGCTGCCTAATTATTATTGCCTTTAAAGAAATTTTCTTAATGTCAGATGTAAGTCTCCCTTGTTGCCACTGAAATCCATCACTTCCTAATACCTCAGTGGGCAATAGAAACTGCAGAAATATATTTGCAGCTAAAAGAAGCTAGGAACCTCTCTCTGTCCCCAAGGCCAACTGGTTCTGCATGGATCACAACCACATGGCTGGAACTCCCTTACTTCCCAAAACAACTCCTCCAAACAGGCCATTGGAAATAGTTCATGGTTCATGCCCACAATCAAATATATCCACAACCACACATAGACTTGAGGTGGGCCCCAGCCAAAATTGTGCCATGCACCAGGCTAAAAATTGAACACTGTGGACAGTCAAGTGCTGGTGCTCAGCCTGTGTCTTGCTCCTGTTTAGTTTAGTTGTATGGGTGTGACAATAAAGAGCATGTTCAATCACCCTGACATCTGTTGGAAAGACAACACGGCAGGGCACGGGCAGTGCAGGAGGTTCCCAGAATGTGTGGATGATAACTTCCTCCTGCAGGCGATAGAGGAGCCGACAAGGAGGGGTGCCATGCTGGACCTTGTGCTCACCAACAGGGAGGGGCTGGTGTGGGACGTGAAACTGAAGGACAGCCTTGGCTGCAGTGACCACGACACAGTGAAGTTCAAGATCCACGGGGCAGCGAGGAGACTACATGGCAAGCTCTCAGCCCTAGACTTCAGGAAGGTGGACTTCGGCCTCTTCAGGGACCTGATGGGCAAAGTGCCATGGGAAGCGGCCCTAGAGGGAAGAGGGGCCCAGGAAAGTTGGTTCAAGGAGCACCTCCTCCAAGCTCAGAAGAGGTGCATCCCGATGAAGAAGAAGTCGGGCAAAAAGGCCAGGAGGCCAGCGTGGATGAGCAAGGAGCTCCTGGACCAACTGAAAGAGAAGAAGGAAGCCTATAGAGGGTGGAAGCGGAGACAGGTAGCCTGGGAGGACTATAAAGAGGCTGTGCAAGTGGCCAGGGATTGGGTGAGGAAGGCTAAAGCCCTGACAGAATTGAATCTGGCCAGGGATAAAAAAAGCAACAATAAAAGCTTCTTTAGGTATATAGGGGACAAAAGAAAGTCCAAGGAGAATGTAGGCCCCCTCCGGAAGGAAACTGGTGTCCTGGTTACCCAGGACATGGAGAAGGCTGAGGTACTCAATGACTTTTTTGCCTCAGTCTTCACCGATAAGGGCTCGTCTCACCACCCAAGCTGTGGGGCACAAGCAGGGACTGCAAAGACGAAGAACCGCCCACTGTGCTCGACGAGCACGTTCAGGAACATCTGAGAAATTGAAGGTGCACAAGTCCATGGGACCTGATGACATCCATCTGCGGGTCCTGAGGGAACTAGCGGATGAAGTTGCCAAGCTGCTGGCCATCATATTTGAGAAGTTGTGGAGATCTGGTTGGTCCCCAATAACTGGAAGAGAGGGAACATAAGCCCCATTTTTAAAAAGGGGAACAAGGAAGATCTGGGCAACTACAGGCCGGTCAGCCTCACCTCTGTGCCTGGCAAGGTGATGGAGCAGATTCTCCTGGAAACCATGCTAAGGCACATGGAGAGCAAGGAGGTGGTTGGTGACAGCCAACACGGCTTCACCAAGGGCAGATCGTGCCTGGCCAATTTGGTGGCCTTCTATGATGGGGTGACAGCATCGATGGACAAGGGACGAGCAACGGATATCATTTACCTAGACTTGTGGAAAGCTTTTGACACTGTCCCCCACAACATCTTTCTCTCTAAACTGGAGAGACACTGGTTTGATGGATGGACCACTCGGTGGGTAAGGAGTTGGCTGGATGGGTGCACTTAGAGAGTGGTGGTCAACGGCTTAATGTCCAAGTGGAGACCAGTCACCAGTGGCGTCCCTCAGGGATTCATGTTGGGGCCGGCCCTGTTCAACATCTTTGTTGGTGACATGGACGGTGGGATAGAGTGCACCCTCAGCAAGTTTGCCGATGACAGCAAGCTGTATGGTGCCGTTGACACACTGGAGGGGAGGAATGTCATCCAGAGGGACCTGGACAGGCTGGAGAGGTGGGCCCGTGCCAACCTCATGAAGTTCAGCCAGACCAAGTGCAAGGTCCTGCAGCTGGGTCATGGCAATCCTAGGCGCAAATACAGGCTGGGCGGAGAATGGATGGAGAGCAGCCCTGAGGAGAAAGACTTGGGAGTGCTCATGGACAAGAAGCTCAACATGAGCTGGCAATGTGCCCTTGTGGCCCAGAAGGCCAACCGCATCCTGGGCTGCATCAAGAGGAGTGTGGCCAGCAGGTCGAGGGAGGAGATTCTGCCCCTCTACTCTGCCCTGGTGACACCCCACCTGGAGTACTGTGTCCAGTTCTGGAGCCCCCAACAGAAGACCAGTTGGAGAAAGTCCAGAGGAGGGCCACGAAGATGATCAGAGGGCTGGAGCACCTCTCCTATAAGGACAGGCTGAGAGAGTTGGGGCTGTTCAGCCTGGAGAAGAGGAGGCTCCAGGGAGACCTGATATCAGTCTTCCAGTACCTCAAGGGGTCCTACAAGAAAGATGGGGAGAGGCTGTTCAGTAGGGCCTGTTGTGATAGGATGAGGGGTAACAGTTTTAAAATAGAGGGAGGTAGATTTACATTGGATATAAGGAAAAAAAATTTTACAATGCGAGTTGTAGAACACAGGAACGGGTTGCCCAGAGAGGTGGTGGATGCCCCCTCCCTGGAAACGTTCAAGGCCAGGCTGGATGAGGCTCTGAGCAACCTGATCTAGTCAGGGATGTCCCTGCTTCTTGCAGGGGGGTTGGACTAGATGGCCTTTGAAGGTCCCTTCTAACCCTAACCATTCTATGATTCTATGATTCTATGTTCTTGGAGAGCAGCCGGGAACCTTATAGTGGTCTTCCAGTACCTAAAAGGGGCTTATAGGAAACATGGGGAGAAACTCTTCAGCAGGGTCTGTTGTGAAAGGATGAGGAGTAATGGTTTTAAAATAGAAGGAGGTAGATTCAGACTATACATAGGAAAAATCTTTTTACAATGAGGGTGGTAAAACACTGGCACAGGTTGCCCAGAGAGGTGGTGGATGCCCCATCCCTGGAAAGATTCAAGGCCAGGTTGGATGGGGCTCTGAGCAATCTTATGCAGTTGAAGAGTTCCCTGCTCTTTGCAGGGGAGGGTTGTACTGGATGGCCTTTGAAGGTGCCTTCCAACCCAAAATATTCAATGATTCTAAGAGCAGATCTGCTCCAGGAAGGAGGCAGAGCTGGAAGCTGAGGAGCGCCACAGCAGGGAACTCTTCAACTGCATAAGGTTGCTCAGAGCCCCATCCAACCTGGCCTTGAATCTTTCCAGGGATGGGGCATCCACCACCTCTCTGGGCAACCTGTGCCAGTACTAAGCACAATCCTGCAGCATCTAAGCAGGGCTGGGTAGGTGACAGCAACAGCATCCAGGACCAGGGCCTATGCCATGACATGGGAGCTGGAGCAACAGGAGGCCTGCAGACAGAACTCTGAATTAAAATTACCCTAGCCCCTAGGTAAGTGTGCTGCAGGGAATTCATGCTTTTTACCTCTTGACTCAGGTATGAGAAGTGAGAGAAGCATGAATACCACAAAGTGATAGATGGTCTTGCACTGGTTTTTGTGTGCATATTTATTTGCTATTTTATTGCCCTACCTCCTGATCAGCCAGACTTGGTGTGTTTTAAGTTACCAGCTATCCTCGCCAAAGCACAGATCCTCTATTCACACTTCTTCTTGACTGAAAGCAGGGCTCAGTTGACTCCTTTAGGGGAGTCACTATTCACTTTACCACGGAAAAAAAATCTCACATGGCTGTCTAGGGATTTTAAGCAGTCTGCAGTGTGTGGCAGTAAAACTTCCTCTTCCTACACCAACATTTTTTCCCAGATTTTTAAATCACTGCCATTATTTCAAGAAGTATATAAATACAAATAATAATAAATCCTGCTTATAATTTCCTGCTTGAGTTTCATCCGCCTTCTGGGGCTGGAATCAAACCTTCTATGGACATCTTCTTGCTTTGAAAGTCTGTTCATATTTATTTTCTACTCCTACACAACACTTGTACATCTTTGTGGAGTTTCTCTTATATATAACCCACTCCCCTCCCTCTTCAAACCCTTAGTATTTTTCTTCTGTGCCTGGTATTTTTCTGTTCTCCAAATGCTAGTCCCCTACGAAAAGTTAAAAGATAATTGGCTCTCATTTCTTTCAAAAATATCAGTAGTATAATTATTGTCCAGTAAGTGTAATTTAATTTGTCACTAAGCTAAATCTTTTGCTATTGTATTAAACTCATGAGAAAAAGATAAGATGCTTTAAGTAGGCTATGTGCTCAGTCTGGAAGAAGCTTCCAAAATTTCACAATTTTATTAGTTCATGTCATTAGTAGAATTTGTAATTTGTCAGAAAATTTCTTAAATATTCACTGGACAGTGGATGGCTTGGTACTATTTTGGTAATTCATTAGAAATTCCTAGAAACAACCCAGATCAGCTCAGTAGTGAAGCTGACTCCAAGGCTCAAACACCCCAGCCTCCTCTTCCACTTATGAGAAGGGCAGACATCAGACCCTCTTTATTCTCTCAGGATTCTGCCTTACTTTGTGTTATACTCATTACTGTCATTACTGGCTATTTTCCCACTTTCTAGCTACTTAAAATTATTTCTAAGTAATCCTTTTTAAAAAATATCCCAAATCCAACTGCATAAAAATGCAAAGGTGATTTAAAATTATGACTTTTTCACTAGAAGTATGGGCAGCAATGTATGACAAGAGATGGTACAGTTAAAATCAAGCTCTTTTAGATTACTGCTCTTCAATCTAAACACAATATTCTTATATGCTATGTACGTATTGTTAGGTTTTGTGATAAGGCTCATCTGTACACCCACAGAGGAGTTCAGAGAGACAATGACAGGAGGGGGAGGCCAAGTAATGCCCTGCCAGGCTACTTCCAGGCCTATCACAGGGGCCATCAGCCCACCAAAGACCCTTCTACATGAGCTCGGAGGAGCACAGGGGCACAATGGCAGGCAGTAACTGAAATTACAGACTCCCAAGAAATGACCACACTGTATGGGCCCCTCCCAGGGCTGTCCCAGGGGAGCTATCAGCCCCAGTGTTCAGGCATGAAACCCATCACCATCTCTCCAGATCACCTTTCAGACTAAGGGGATGCTGTCTAGGTCTGGGACTTATTATGGGACGCAGGAAAAAGGAGTTCTGGATCATACAGGACTTATTATGGAATGTTTAGGGAAGGAACCAAAGGCAGGACAAGGGAGGAGTTTATGTCATTTTGAAAGGAACAGAAGTGTGAACATAGAAGAATAAGGCGACAAAAAGAATTGAGCACATGTAAATAGTTTGCTGCTCAGTACACTTGTCTGGCCATGCCCTGCATCTGACGATAACAGTCCGTCCTGTCTTCTTATTACATTGCTTTCAAACTCTTCCCTGGGTGAGGACTCCATCATGTGTGTGCACGTGTGTGTATGGGGATCTCATTGCACCAGCTGGAGTCAGACCACAAGTTGGACAGCCCACGTGTTCACGGTGCCAGTGCGTGGAAGGAGCACAAGAGTGTGAGCACTAGTGAAGATCGATCTGGACAAGCCAGTGAGTAGACAGAGTGATGAGTAGTGTCTAAGGGACACGTGGTGGGAGAGTGCCTGTGTATCTCTGGGTGTGAGAGTACAGGGGTGTCAGCTATGGGACCTGGGAAGTCTTGGGTACCTCTGTGTGTGTGATGGTCGGTAGCAGCAACTGGAGAAGAGCTGTGGCCTTGGGGGCTTGTATGCCCAGGTGCCAACATCTTAGGAGACTGGGATCCAGAGGCCAACTACGGGACAGACTGAGTGTCTGAGTCCAGCTGCTGGAGGGATCCTGTGCACATATTGTACATATGTACGTATTTTCACTCATGCACTTCCATCCTGTCGCCCAGCCAGAGAGGGGAGCAGGATGGGGCTGTTGGTGTTGTCTCTGTTTGCATGGGTGCTCTGAGTGTGTGTCTGTGATTTGTGCAGCCAACCATGTATGTATATGTGTGTGTAGATATACATGTGCATATGTACATTTGTATGCATGTATATATGTAGTGTATATGTGTACTTTGTATGCATGTGCCTGCTGGGAATACATCCGAACTCTTGATACTGATTGAATATGGGTACACAGAGCAGCAGCACCTTCAACTATCTCGGGCGGTTGGACCTGGCATGATGAATTTTCCTTCAACACACACTTATGTGTACGTATTTGTATCACTTACACGTACTCATAGTTTTACTCTGTGCAGGAATGTGAGGTTTGGAGAGGCAAATGACTCATGCAGAATCAATTGTCCCTGGAATTAACTGATAATTGTTGTGTTGATTGATGTCTGCATGCCAGATGATGTTGAGGGGCCGAGGGTTATATCCCAGGTTCGTAACCTCTTGTTTGTACCACCATGTCAATTTCTTATTGTAGTAACAGAAAGAGTTGAACAATGAAGCAACCTTCATTTCCTCTTTGCTTTTTCATAACATTTTTTAGTCTACTTTTTTCCTTTTACTAGCCATATTTTGCTTTTTGCCGTATTTCTGCAACTATAAGAAGTGGACTATATGCATATTTTAATGTAGACTGAGCTTCTTCCGTAATCTCATAACTCCAGGAAGATTTAATGTAATGCTCAGTGATTATTTCCAGTGCCTGTCTTTGCAGGTGGTCATTGATTTCCCGAGCTTCAGCAGAGTGAAATTGAGGTCTAGCCTACACTGGTAAAAGGTTTACTGGAATAGATATATCTCTCAGTACAGCTAATACCGGCAAGCACTATATTATGGATGCAGTTCTATTGTGGGGGAGAAAAGTAAAAGGTTTTCATTTAGGTTTTTTTTTCTTTTTTCCTTGGGAACTGTTGCACTGCTACGCTTTTTGCTAGCATTGAGATGTTATTCAAGATTTCACCCTTAAATGATATTAGTAAGTTTTAGTCATAAATCTATCTTGATTTTTCTCAGTCTCTCTGTTCCCCGTATGGGGCTGGAAAACAGCAATGAGAGCTGACAAGTCAGCTTTAAATCTGCAGAAAGCAATGCAGCAATGTTCTTTGCTTCTCATTGGAGAAGACAAGCAGAACAGCAATTTACCCTTGGCCTGAGTGTGGAAAGCTTTCTCCAAATGCATGCCACCCGGCACTCCTCGATTTTAAACATAAATGTATGGCTTATGTACCTTGGGAAGTTGGGTAGACCTCTCAGGCATCTCATTTTTCTCACTGAGACATTACTGTGACAGGTAACATGACAAGGGCACAGTGGGTGACGTGAGACAGGAGGAACTACCACTCAAGACTTCACCTGAGGAGCTGAGCCCCTTGGAGGAGGGGATCCTGTCATCTGGCAGAAAGGCCAGCAGCAGCACAGCACTGTGACCTCTCCAGCTCCATGTTTCTACACAGAAAGTGTCAAGAAGGAGAGAACTGCACAACCTCAGGAACCTTGACTTGTTTTATTAGTGTACAGCATGCTAAACAGTAATTTAAAGTGCAGCAACTCTTTCTGCTACCCTCACTGTGTGGACATAGGTATAAAGAAGTATCATCATGATGAAAGCAGGAGCTCTAGCTAAGCAGAAAAGCCCATATTTGATTGATTATTGATCCTAACCCTTAGCATGCATTTGCCTGTGATAGGTTCTGACTTGTTCTGAACACAAATGTCTGGTATAGATAAGTCTGGCCCTAATGCTATATGTAATTTAGTCTACTATGGGTTAAATAAAAAAAAAAATGTTATAGGTATTAGGAGAGGCACGTAAGGTTTATCCTTACATAAGCATTAAAGGCAAAACTATCCTCGGAAATAATTAAGAATGCTGTGCAGAAATCACATTGGGAGAGTTATTAAGGGTATTGTGTGGATTAAATGCCTCTTCTTTGTCTGAGCTGTTTGATCTTTCTGTAGTGCAAAACAGCTACACAACAGGATAGGTAATGATTTGGGTATACATAAATTTAGGTCTACATAAAAGTGAGCTCACAGCTCACCGAGTCGGTGGGGAAGAAAAGCTACGAAAGCATACTAGAGGGGCTGGCATTGCTCCTGGTTGCAGAATGTACCTGAGCTAACTTGTAATTCTCCTGCTTGAGAATTGCTGGCAGGACATCTGTGACCACAGAGCACAGAGAATGGGTTCACTGTACTTGTACTGATTTTTTGTGGCAAGTTGGATGTCCACATTATAGATGACAGGCTTACAATTGCATACTCGTTCTAATATACAGGCACAAGCTGTGCCATATTTCAGAGGCAGTTCTGGAGTTTGCAAGATGCTATTTTTTGAGTTAGAGTCATGGTGCACTAATAGAGGATTTTGCTTTGTTTTGAGTGTTCTTTTTCTTTTTTTTTCTGAGCAGATATTGTCGTAGTTCAGCCCCGACCGGGACCAGACTACGCAGTCTCTCTCCTGCTCCCCCCACCCTCCAAAAGAATAGGGGGAGATAATATAAGAAAAACAGCTCGAGGTTTGAGATAAAGGCGGGGAGGAATCCTTAAAGTTACCGTCACGGGCAAAACAGACTCGACTTGGGGAAAAACTATTCATTTATTACTAAAACTAGCAGGAGAATGAGACAGGGAACAAGATAACCTCCTCCCACCCCTCCCTCTTCCCGGGCTTAACATTTATCTCTACTACCTTCCCCTCCTGAGCAGCACAGGGGGGAAAAGGGAATGGGGGTCGCGGTCAGTTCATCACGCGTTGTTTCATGCCGCTGCTTCATCATCGGGGGAAGAACTCCTCACATTCCTCCCCTGCTCCAGTGTGGGGTCCCTCCCACGGGCCACAGTCCTTCGTGAAACTGCTCCGGCGTGGGTCATCTCTTCCACGGGATGCAGTCCCTCTAGAACAGCTGCCCCAGCGGGCCCTCCACGGGCCACAGCCTCCTTCAGTCCTCCATCTGCTCCGGTGTGGGCTCCTCCATGGGCTGCAGGTGAATCTCTGCCCCTCCGCGGACCTCCATGGGCTGCAGGGGGACAACCTGCTCCACCATGGTCATCACCACGAGCTGCAGGGAGCCTCTGCCAGGAGCCACATTACTCCTCCCCCTCCTTCTTCACTGACCTCGGCGCCTGCAGCCGTTCCTCACAACAGGCTGGCAGACGCCTCTCAGGATCCTTTTTACATCTTATTCACTTCTCATCTCCTCTCCACTTCTTGCAGCCAGGCCAGGCCGAGTCGGGCCCAGTCGGCTGCCCGGCTTGAGGCCAGAGGGTGAGGCCTGCAAGGCCCACAAGGCTCGCGCCTCCCCCTCTCTGCCCGCACTCAGCTGGCTTCACATCTTCTCTCCTCTATTTTTTTCTCTGTTTTTCCCCTTCTTAAATACGTTATCGCAGAGGCGTTATCACGGGACATTCTGCTACCAATTGGCTCGGCCTTGGCCAGCAGTGGGTCCGCCCTAGGCCCGTCCGAGTCCACTGAACAAAGGGGAGCGACTTCTAGCAGTTTCCTACAGAAGCTGCCACCTTAGGCCCCTCCTCACTAAACAAAACCAGAACGTATGTATGTGTTGTGCTTAAAGAATCAGAATCCTTGTAAAGATTTTAAGTTGAGAAGTGGCACTAAGAACAGAACTAACTCTATGAAAGCACTTCCTCTTTAAAATAAAAAATCAGCCTTGCAAGTCGTAAAATCTGCATGCACTTGTCACCATGCCAATGATTCCCAAATATTTTTTTTTTATTTTTTTTTTTACCAGTGAAGAACACAAAGCATTAACTACAAACACTATGTGACAGGTAAAGATGCAAATGCTGTGCCTTTTTTTGGTAGACCATTTGCATGGACCTAATTTGGGAAATTCAATGCATTATGCTGTACTCATTAGGTTTACTTTTTCATAAAACATAGAAATAAAGTTTTTATAGCACTACATCCATTAAGTGACTAATGAAAAATCAATAGAAACTGGGTACCTTATTCCAAGAATAGAAATTCTACCTGAGGGATATTTGTGAGAGGTAGGCTTAGCTTCTTAATTCCCAAAAGTCTGTAATTCCAGTCTATTTCTTCTTGTTTGACATTCCTTGTAATACGTATAAAAAACTTAGTAAAGTGTGCTCATGAAAATTTAGTAAAGTTTTGTAAGCATTACAATAAAAACAAAACACGAAGAGTCTATGGACCATCTCTTGTACATACAGTAAAAAGAGACCAAGAAAAAAGCAATGATACCAGGTTGTAAATAACTGACATTCTTCAGCACACACACTAAGCAGGATTAAGTTTGTTATAGTGGATATATTGAGTTCATTCTCCTCTTACTTGCACTAAAATACACCAAGAGTTTAGTTAACTAAGTGCAAGTTGGGGAATTTACATCCTTTTCAATGCTTGTGTGTGAAAAGAAGAATTTTCTGAAATTAAATAGATTTTTACAAGAATAAGAGCAATAAAGCTTTCCATCTATAGAATCAGTATCTCTGCAGTCAAAGTCATCCAGCTATTAAATTAAACAAATGAAGTTTTAGGACAGAATTGATAACCAAAAAAACATATGGGGACAATTTGGCCTTTATTCTTATCAGAAAGAAACATAACATGATATTTTTTTGCCTTGCCCTATTAAAATTTCTTTAAACAGATTATTAGCAGTAGAATAATTTTTTTTTATATTTTACTTATGAGCAGTCAGTGATTAAAAGTAAGACACCTACAGTTCCTTTTCTGTTAATTTTAAGCCCTGCCCAGATTTTCCTACCTTATATAAAGCATTGTTCTACTGCTCTCATATTTTTTCAGAACACTGCTATTTGAATCGTCAAACTAGATTTTGATTGTGTGCTCAGAAAAGGAAAACAGTTGCTCACAGAACTGTATACATAATCTTCAATCATTTTGTCAATCAGTTTATTATATTTAAGATTTTCTCTGGGCAGCACACATAAAATGAACACCCAAAGAATAAATACAGATGCAAGAGGCTAAAAGTCCATGCAAAAAATGCATAAGGGGAGTTAAATTTGAATGATAAAAAGTAGTGTTATGCAAAGAAATCATTTATACTCTCTTGAGAATAATTTTGCCACCTTCTTGAAACTTGAAAGTTTGGTTTTGTTTTTTTTTTTTTGCTAAACCTGCCAAATCTGCAAAACTTATCAAGTTTAATTTAAAGTTCTAATTCTTAAAACTGTCATGGCTCAGTGATAGCCCTGTGGACCAAGAGCCAGGAGCAGTGGGGCTTCCTATGGGAATGGCAGGGTAGGACTTCACAGCCAGGGCCAGTCCCACCGCCCCAGCCAGGGACCAGGGCAGGTGAGGGACAGCCAGGAGCAGCCCCAGTCCCAGGCATCTGGTATCTTCCTGAGGTCAGGGATGATTGTATATATTGTTCAGTGAAGTATCCCACTGCCAATTGATAATTCATGTGCTGCTGCTATTATGAATACTTTAGAGAAGGGTCTGTGAAACAGCTGCATAATCCAAACCACGTCTAAGAGTGAATTTTCAATAAACTACCTACAAATGCTGCTAAAATAGCATGTTGTACACTGTGGTCTGTTGAAAAGATACCTGAGCCAGCCGTACATGTGCTGGCTTTGAATAACAAAAGTAATCTAGCCTAAGGAGAGCTGAGTTTAACCAGATTAAGAAATTGGATAAATTAGCTTATTACAAGCTTCCCAATATGCTAGGCAGCCAATTCCTGTGCCTGAGATACTTTACACGTATATTTTAGCAGTCCACTGGAGTATGATGTATCATTTGTTTGTTTAGCTTCAAGCATGTAGGAGGGTGTTTTTATACACTTAAAGTTCAGAAGGTATCTATGTCTTTGCAGGGCATGGACTACCACTGAGCAGATGTCTTCTTTCCAACACTCAGGACACCAAAAGGGCAATTTAATGAATTTGCATGTTTCAAGGCTTCTGCACCATTCCTATTAAAAAAAAAAAAAAAAAAAAAATTGTCTGTGGGGTTCATTTGAGTTTCATGATAAATTGCTGTTCATAAACTCAGAGCTGCTCAAGCTTTCTCCTGATTTCATTTTTCTAAGAACTCTAAAGGAATTTTGCTGTACCAAGATATTCAAATTTAGAACATAATAGAAGCATAAGCTCTTATCCAGCAGTAGCCATATCTGCCTGCATTAAAATCTCTAACACTATTTGCTCAATCTCCAATTTACATTTATCTACTCAAACACAAGAAAGGTCTGCAGGCTAAAAAAAAAGAAAAGCATTCCACAGCTCCAACATGCAGAGCACACAGACAGAGTGGAGTTCTTTTCCTCTAATGCTCTGCATTTGTCTGCTAATGATTCTGACAAAACTAAATATAACCCAGCCCAGGACCTTAAAAGCTGATTTGAATAAATTTGAAGCAGGCATGGGATGGATGCTTATTATTATTTGTAGCTCCAGTAGACATTGCTTTGCCTCTCTATGTTCCATTTTTGGAAGAACTAAGATTCAAACTAGATTTTTTTTGACATGAGTTTTAGAGTTTGAGAAGGTTATTTATGCTAACCAGAGCCATTGTCTCAACAGTACTGCAACAATAGTGACATTTCCCCAAAGCCTCATGCCACAGAGTTCTAAATGTGCCCTTGCAGCAAAGAAGGCTAATGATATTCTGCACTGCATTAGGAGGAGTGTTGCCAGCAGGTCAGGGAAGGTGATCCTCTCTACTCAGCCCTGGTGAGGCCTCCACTCCACACCTGGAGTACAGCATCCAGTTATGGGCTCGTCAGCAGAAGAGAGACATGGACGTACTGGAGAGAACCCAGTCAAGAACCACTGAGATGGCTAAAGGATTGAAACATCTCATGTGTGAGGAAAGGCTGAGAGAGCTGGGACTTTTCAGCCTGGAGAAGAGAAAGCTCAGAATTGATCTCATCAATGTATATAAATACCTGAAGGGAGAGTGCAAAGAAGATGTAGCCAGGCTCTTTTCAGCAGTGTCCAGTGACAAGATGGGCGATGGGCACAAGCTGAAACACAGGAGGTTTCCTCTGAACATCAGGAGAAGTTGATCCTCACAAGGACATTGAAAGTAAGTCAACTTTTCGCTTCAAGATTGTTACAGAGCTCAGTATAAATCCACATATTAACTTATAATTGTAAATAAATAACATTTACATGCATGTGATTCAGTTTGAGCTCAGATACGTTTAATAATCAATAACAGAGATATATAGTATGTTTTACCCTTTCATCAGGTCCACAAAAAAAAAAAAAAAGGGAATTAAACCCAAACTCCAGGAATGCTATTCAGTGCCACAGCTCTAAGAGTACTCTTCATGCAACTTCTCTGCCAAGAACCTTTAGAAGCAGTTACACTCTGATTTCGGACTTGCCGTAATCACCATTACATGCTTTTTCTCCCCTGGTGACACAGTATGGAAAGATCCTTTTATTTTCTTTTTGTGAAAGGTCATTGGGAAGATGTTGTTCTGTTGGTTGTTACAATTAATTATGTTAATTGGCATTGGTTCAAATTGGTTTCTGATGTCAACATGATATCACTTTATTAGGGAATTTTGAAACACTACAATTGGCAAGTCCCTGTTTGCAATGTATGGGTTAAACACATTTCTTTCCTCTGAGGTATTCAGAATATCTCATTACAATTCAGTGGGAGGATGACCTCTGGTTTAAGGCTAAAAATCTGTTTTACTGTCTGATTGGATTTTATATAAGGTTCCACACAATTCTAGTTAAACCACAATTTGTAATGCTATGGCAAATTATCATTCAATTAGACTTAACTCTCACTGAAATACCCATACATAGGAGATATTGGAGATTAGTGAAGGAGGCTGCACAGAGTATGGATTATGTTCTCTTTATAAACACAGATGGACATTTCATTACAAATCAATAGGATATAAGTGATGCCTGAAACAATTATTTTAATATAGTTAATTCCCAAAAGCCCTACCTAGAAGTAAATGCTTGTCTCTGAGCCAGGCTATGTCACCTTTATGAACATTGGGCACTGGCTTGGTTCCTGATTTAGGAAAGAATAAGTTTTTGCTTAGTTACCCAAGTAAGCCTACTTAACGAAAGGAAAGTACTCTTAGGTATACTTTGGAGGCCTCGAGTCATGATGCCTTGGGATCGCGACAGAACTCAGTCTTCATATGGGTCACCTTTGGCTTCAATGTTTATATAGTTAATAATAAAAGCATAGCAATGACTTGTTCTTTTCTCAGAAAATTCACAAGTAAAATATAAATTAAGTTGACATCAACAACTCACTTAATGTCATGGCAATTAACCTCAATTTTTTCTAATTCAGTTCTGCAATTTTGGGGGATATTAAGTTTGCTTCTCTAATGAAGCTACCAGTTCTGTTTTATATTTTGGTTTATTTTGTTCTTAAGCATATGTGCACAGTCCTTGGAGACATTTTTAGCTTTATCATTTTAGAAATAAGTCTGTGTTTATTAATATTTTTTTTTTAAATGGCTTGTCAGCTTCAGTTGAACTAGATGCATTACAGGATAAAATTAAATGTCTTTACTTGTGTTAAATTCCAGGTTTTAGACACATCATTAGAAAATGTTATCTACTTAAAACTAGTTTCCTTTATCAATGAAAGGTTAATAATGTGAGTTGGCTTAGAATTGTATGAAAAGCAGCAAAGAGTGTTTAGTTAGGCCATCTTATCTGTCTGATGTGCTATTGACTTCAGCTGAAATTCCCTGTAGGATGCATGGAACAAGCTATTTTGTATGTTGAAAATTATGTCACATTCTAAATTTTGGCTTGTCTTCCTTGAAGACGTGGCATTCCTATCTTCTAGCTGCAATTATTTTCAAAGGAAAGTGAATGTTATTTTACTGTTGCAAAGGATTTTATTTTAAAAATAATTCCTGAAATGTCCAGCTCAAAAGTGTCCTTCTATTACAATGCAAAAAGTAACATTTTCAAGGTTTGCTATGCAGCATAGTCCTGATTTAGGTAGTGTTCATCTGAGACCATCTCTTTATTCAACTCAGTTACCAACAAAGGTTTCAACTCTCAGCACCACCCAGTGAGTCACCTTCTCTCCTTACTCATCTTCCTGTAGCTTTCAGACCTTATACAGACAGACAATATTTGAATTCCTTTTCCAATGCAATCATATATTTATCATAGATAGATCAAAGTGTATTAATTTCTTTCCATAATTTAGATTGCAGATTTCTTAGTGAAAAATACTAGATAAATGTGAGGTGAAAAATTGATGAGCATGGCAAGGAATTAAAGGAAATATAACTTTTCATTAACATTAATGATGCAGCATTACTACCAATGTACCCCAGCCTAAAGGATTAAAACTCAAGTTATTGTTAGCACTGTTTATGTCCTGCCCTGAAGGCTCAGATAGGATCAGACTAATGCTTATATCTTGGGGGAGGTGGAGCGGCAAAATGTCCCTACCTTAATGAACTCTTTTTTTACTAGTTATATCCTAAGTTTCTAACAGACAGTCTAAAAATCTTGTTGAGGTTTTTTTTGCTAGCCATAAGTGAGAAAAATGCTTTGGATTTATTCCATGTTGTACTTATGATTCATCAGTTAGTACTAAAATGAAAAATTTAGACGTAGAAATACATACCAGACAGACAGGATGAGAATGAGGGTTCATTGATGCATCTCATAGAAGGAATCAGACGGTAAAAAAAAACTTTGTGATTTATTGAGTGTTAAAGAATTGAGTCCAAAACAAGAAAAAAAAAATTCCTAGTCAAACAGCCAAACTGGCTTGGCCAGTGAGTTGTCCAGGGCTGTTGAACAACATTATTGTATCTGTGCCTGTGAGCACACTCTCCTTGTGCGTTCTACACTGTTCACACCCCAGCTTGGTTAGTTACTCTTAATAAACTAATTCTATGTGAGTTGTACTTGGCTAGTTAAAAACAACCATGCCAGCTAATCTCAGTGAACCTCAGTTTTCCAGACTTATTTCTTCTCAAAATAACTATCAGTCAGCATGGCTGAGTCCCAGAATAAAGGTAGCTAACCATAAGTGGTGGCACAAATTCTCTAAGTACAGTCTGACCTCTAAAATAAGAATAAACAAAACATAATCCTAAAACAGCAAATTAGTAGTAAAAATAGTACATGAAAACGATGATGGAAAACATGTTTATGTGCATCAGTCTAAAATGCCGTGGTGTCCTGCATGTTAGTATTTTTTCTATTGTAGTTATGGTGGAAATAAAACTGTACTAGTTCAAAATTTGTACACCACACTCCATTTTACTATACACAGAAAAGCCATTTTGCAGAGCTGACTTTTCCTAGTAAACTTTTTAAACTACTCTTTCTCCTTGGCATTGTTATTATTAGAGATTTTTTGCTCCTGATAACTATATTTCTTTAATCATAGCTTTCAGAACATCAACTTTTCAATAAAAATAAATTAAAAAAGAGTTCAGTCTATTTTAAATGCTCACATCTGGATGCACATGTCACACCACAATATCCTGTTCTGAAGTGTATGACACTTTCAGCACAAACATACATATTGTGTTTGTCTTAAAGCTACCCAAATTAGCAGTCACCTATCCATCCATATACTCTACTTTTTATAGGGCAGGGACTCTCTTTCGCTTAATTATCTACATGCTAGTGTGGGTAAATTTGACTCCTGCAGAATGTTAGCGTTTGCATGTCACCTGAAAATGATACTTAGGATCTGGGAGAAGATGGATGGAAAAAGTGAAAGACAATCTGTTGCTGTGATAATCAATTGCATCAACTTACTTTGCACTCAGAGGAACACCTACGTTTTTGGAAATAATCTTTTCTGCCAAAATCTTTTACTTGCATCCCTCAGGAGACTTTGTAAAACAGGGTTCTTTGTCAGATTTGAGCAGCAGTGATTGACTATGATATTTGCAGGGTTCATCCACTCTAGATACCTCTCCAGGGAGAAATCCTATCTTCCTTTTCCCTAGATAGATTGTTGTAAGTTAGAGCTCCTGGGGATTTCTTTGATTTATGTGAAGGGAAGTTTCAATACAAGCAGTTTAGAATTAGGAGGATGTAGCACAAAAATTTCATCTTGTTGGTACCTCTTCTTTGAAGTGCTAAATATACTTGGATCTTAAAACAAGATACTGTCCGTTCCAGATATTACAATATTCCTAGTGCAGTTTAGGATAAATCATCAGGATTTTAGCAAATGCTGCATGAATTTGTGTATGTAGAGTCATACCTGGTAAACTTTCTAGTTGTAAAGCTCACTACAGGAATTTGTACCCCTTTGATTTAAAGGTTCTGAAGCATGGCTGTGAATATATAGGTAACACAAATATTTTCCAAGTGAACACTATCAGGTCACCTTTTATGCAACCAGTACCAAATGCTTCAAGAATAGTCACAATCTAGGGGTTGTACACCACTAATTTCTAGGCAGTGTATTCATACACCAGGCCTCACATTAACCAAATTCCTTTAATCTTTGCGATACAACAAGAATCTTTGTGAACTTTTTAGAAATGTCTTTCAAAATTGTTGCCTGTCCCCTTTTCTTAAATTAAAGGTATAGACGAACATGTGGCTTACTCATACTCTTTTCCCTATCTCTGCCTCATGCTGGCTTTTTATGTGTCCAAAATAAAGTTCTTAAATATCCAACCTGGATTAAATTTATAAACTTTACAGTGCCTTTTTTTATGAAGGACATTCCAAAACTCCACCCACTTTTATTGTACCTTTAAAACTTTCAACTCCATATTAATTAATCTGTGGGAAAGGACGGGTAAATACTGAGCTATATGCAAAGATGTGAATCTTTGCTGTGTGTCAGTTTTGTGCATTTCTAAGATAACAGCATATGCTGTACTACATAAAGGACCTGAGTATGTGATGCTCTTGAAAATAATTTCATATATGAAGGAAACATTTATGTTTTTAGGTGAAAGCTTGCAATATTAGAACCCTTTCAAAGCTGCCATGACAGAGACTGATACAACTGTACTTCTCTGTAACCTTTTGATATATTGTAAACTTCATGCAAGTTCATTGAGTTATAAATGATTTATGTCATGTGGCAGAGTACTTTATGAAAAATCAAGATATACATAAATTCAAGTCACCATCAAAAAAAATAATACATTACAAAATTATTAAAAAAAGAAGTGTGACACATGACAACATGACATACTGTGATATATCATGAGGTGACCTGAAAGTTAGCTAGTTGTACCACTATTTTCAAGAACCAACCCCATAAATTAAATCTTCACTTGGTCAAGGCTACGCCAGTCTGTTCCCTTTCTTGTAAAATGAATAGTTTCAGAGGGGACTATTCCCATTCCTACCTTGACAGTCACTATTTCAGTGCTGAAAATCTACAACAATGACAGACGATTTCTAAGAACTATTACAGAGATAATGTTTCCTCCCAAGGTGAGACATCATCTTGTTAAACTCTTTAGTGCTACTGTGATTAAATGAGTATAATATCCTGCATAGTCCATGACCTTATCTCTCTTTAGTTTCCTAGTGGAAGAGAAAAGATGTATTTTTAATCATGTGTTTTAAATCTGATTTTTAAATATTTGTATTCTCCATTTCATGGTGTCAGGGAGCTAGCTCCCGCTTCAGTATGTCACAGCATATCTCTTTAAAGCAGATAAAAGACTTTTAAACTGCAAAATTCAGACTCAGCACAGCTATCAAAATACCTCAGACTTCGTTCACAGTTGGAAAAGATCATTAAATATCTGAGGAAACAAAATTCACAGTTGGATTCAGGTTCTGATCTAAACAATTGTGTTCTCTTTCCCCATTCACTCAAAGTCAATGCACATTTCTGTGCAAATATTTCTCTCCATTACCTTCTCTGTAACAGCATGTTGAGCTGAAGGCCCTTCCACATTCCAATATGTGTACAGTCTATTCAAGTTTACTGTGTCTACAAATGCAATGAACTCATTGTCATTTTTATTCTATCACCTAAGTAATTAATGAGAATCTTAAATAACTCTAGATCTATTACAGGTTCTCAGTAACTTTATTCTATTTTTCAGACAAGTTTGACAAATGAAAGATTAGAAACAATTGTGTAAATACATTTTTTTTCCTACCAGTTTTGTACCATCTTTATAGTATTTGTACCCTCCTGTTATGCAGCCCATGTTTCTCTGGCCTGTTTATGGGAACGTCATTGCATGGAATATTGGAAGTCTCTCTGAAGTTTAAGAATTTGCAGTCTACTGTTTGACAATCTACTAGGCTAATTATCATGTTGCAAGAGGAAATTAAGTTAATTCAACATGATTTTTCTTTTTAATCCATATTGTCTGTTACTTAGCATCCCATTATTGTCTAGGTGCTCAGTTTGACTATTTATTCTATTTGTTTTATCCTGGGGCTGAATTGAAACAGGCTGGTCTGTAAGTCTCTGGCTCTTACTTTTCTCTGCTTTTGAGGATGGATTTGTTAGAACATTCTGCAAAAGTCATGTTATCTTTTGACCATTAGTAAACAGAGTAAACTTTCTCAGTAAATATATAAGAAAAGGAGAGCCAAAATATGTACAATTAGTAGTAGCAGTAGCAGCAGCAGTAGAAGAAGTAGTAGTAGTAGTAGTACTAGTATTAATATTTAGTGTAGACCAAAATGAAAATAAGAAATGTGAGTGAAGGTGCCTCCCCCATCTTCTGTCAACTATGGTGAAGAGATCTGTGTTAAATTACTCTGAAATTTATTTTGAAAGTATAACCAAATTTTATATGTTAATTTTTTAATATATATTCTTTTTCATTGTTACCTTAAAGAAGACAAATATTAACATTTAAAGTTTTGTTAGACATTGCATCTCTAAGTATTTTTCAAAATACTTAACTTTATTTCTAAATTGCCAAAAAAGAAATGAAACTAAATTTTGACATTGCCGAATCCCATTAAAAAGTCTCTTCCTTTTTCTATTCAGCTCTACTTTCTTTTTAGCAAAAGCAGTTTCAGCTAATCTTCTAGTCTCAATGTTATTACTATTAAACTTAAAGAAAGTAAAGTGTTCAAAAATTGTCATCTAGAGGACAGACACAAGTTAAGAAAAACAGCTAGTACACCTGAGGTATTACAGTGTTTTTGATCTGTCAAAGACTGCACAAAGTAGACTAAAAGCAAGCCACAGTCGATACAGACCTCTCTCTGGAATTTTACCTGTCTTATCCTGAACTTGCAATCAATTAGAAATTACTTTTTTTTTTACTTGCAGGAAGCCAAAACTTAATGTTTTGGCTTTTACATAGTTATAGGGACACTTGATTACAGGAATGTTTGGCAGGTGGCCAAGAAAAGCTGAAGACATAATAAAAGGATAGGAAAAGTGAGTGACAAATTATTGAAGTGTCGATGTAAGGTATGGGAAAAAAATATTATTTTTGGTATGCAAACAGCAAATTCATTTTTACATAAAGAGATGACAAAGATACTCCCTGACATATAATTGCCAGTATCTAAGTAAATGAAAGGGCTCATTTGATGATGACTTCAAATGAAACTAGGACAGCTATGCTTTCAGAGAGAAAATCAAGACTGCTAGGCCTGAAGAATTGCATTCATCAGCAATAAGAGAACAATGAGGCACAGAAGAAAACGGAAAGGCTAGAAAGATAGAAAAAGATATTGTTGTCTGCTATGATTCACTACTTGCTTTGGATTGCCTTTATGCCTTCCTCAGGTCTCACCTCCTCTGTTTTTTCTCTACTTCAGTCTTTCCTATCTAGAAGTGCCCTGTATAACTGAATAGCAAAAGAAAAGATGTAATCAGATGCAATTCTTAGAGGAAACACTCTGGTGTGATTGAGATAAAGTAATAATGGAAATTAGATCACTTGCTGGCTGTTTGAACTCTGTTTGCAATTAAAAGCCTCACTGTGCCAGCTCAGAGGCAAATACATGAAGGTCCAGATTACCTTGCTTTGCTGTATGTGCTCTTACCGGAGGATAACTGGTAGCTAAGGAAGGAACTGCCCCACTCTTCCCACATGGTTAATAGAAAAAAAAGTGAAAGTCTAGAGTCATTCAGCCCACTAAAAATCTGAATTTCCTCTGTCTTCCTCCTTCCATGTTCTTTTGCTCATAGTGTATATCTCAGCCAGACAGGCATCCTGAAAACAGGATCTTCATGAAATGCGATGAGGGGCTTGAAGATGTGTCCAGAGGAAGAGCATTTTCTGACTGTGGGACAGTAGATTCTGAACAAATGACAGGGCTCAAACTGTATGAATTAACCACTGCTCTCAGTGATCAGTGGGAATGGGATAAATTCTAACCTAACAACATCAAAATGAAGAGTGAAACACTTTGTATTTTAGTAAAAAACCTAAGGGCCAAATCTTTTACAAGTTTAATCTAAGGGTTTATTGATAATCCAAATAATCAGCATAAATCTGAAATGTTAAGAGTTGCCTATGCTTCCTTAAAATATTTCTTCCATGGGCCTCTTGTATGGTAGGACTTTAAATTCAGAAGAAGCTGAGATGCTAATAATCCTTAACTCGGAAGGAATAATTACGTAGTTATCACAAAATTTTTCTAGTCTTTGGAGAAAAAGGAGTTTAGCCCCTACCTTGTAAGCATTGCTTGCTCCCTTCCGATTTATGTGACACTTGAATAAAAATGGAAAAGATGGAAAATTCACTGGAAATACAGCATGATACAATGGATAGGTCTCTGTTCTTACAGTCCCAATTCTGAGACATTTCATGTTTTGCCACTAGTCTGATCCTGAAAGTCGTTTCAATTCTCATGTCTGTTCAGATTATACACCTTTCCAGACTGGCTTTCAACATGTATTTGTGCAGTGTCTATCACAATAGATCTCCAGGTGCTATTGTAATCAAAATAATAAATTATTAACTCGTTCCACTATCATAATTCATTCAGCAAAGTTTAATTTACATTTTCAACCAAAGCTACGAAAGAAATGGCTGTGGTTGTTAGTTATTTTCTTCTAAAATCTCCTATGACATTAGTTTCCTCTGAAATGTCCTATGACTGATTATCATTCATGTAAAAAAAAAGCCAGTTTGGATACATGTTTCTTTCCATCCTCAGCTCCAAGTTTTCTTGTCTTCTATCTCTGTAAAATTGTCATTAACCCAGAGATGCAGAAGAAAGATAACAGTGGAAGGGATAGTGTTTTTTCTGCTCTTATGCACGGCTTCCATTAGTAGTAATAGGTGTTATGTGTGCGAACTGAGAGAGCAGAGATAACTTTATTTGAAGAAAAAAAAACATGTAAAGTTACTTATGTCACGAAAGAAAAGAGCTACAGTGTATTTTATTATGGATTATATCTCTGATTTATGTCATACAATATAACTAGATATTTAAAGAAAATTTCATTTTGTACTAACCCAGATGACCTATTATATAGCCTGTAAGACTGCAGAGCTAGCATGTTTATTGGGAAAATTTGAACTTGAATATTTTCTCCCAGTGTAGGAGATTTTCAAATGCTTTATTTTAGTTCGACTAATAAAGAGAAGCTTTGAAACCCTGCTTTTAATACTAGTCTCTCAAAAAACGCATGAAGCAATGAAACAGAGGTTAAAGAAGTATTTTTCATCAAGAATACTGTGGGGTTTTTAAGGAATGCGGTTGTTTGGGTTTTTTTCCTGGCCAGTCAGTAAAATTACAAGTCAACTTTCCTCCATCTTACATGTTATGTGGCAAAGGCTTAAACCAAATGAGAAACTCTTTTTTAGCTCAGGACACTGAGTTCAAGTGGAAGCTGTCAGATTTAATAAAGTAGAATGGTCCTAGGAAGGATATTTTCTGTTTCTATTTCCAGTGGTGCATCTGTAGCACGTATTTTCTCTGGCAAATGACAGTTTGCCTACAATGCTTGCAATGAACTTTAATTGTGTGCTTTAGTGGAAAGTCTTAATTTTGATCTGACTCCCTTCAGGTAGCAGTGGGTCTACTCACCTAATCACACCTCCCTGTAGCTGATAAAAATAACCATCTTGATTTTCCCTCCTTCCTTACTTTTTAGAAAATGATTGTATTTTTATGAGTTCACTCTCACAGTTAGCATGGATCTATAAGCTTTGGAACCTAAGATGGTCCTGCAATAACAGCTATTTCTAAACCATTACAGTAATTAATCACAGAAGGAGCTATTGGAAAAAAATCCTATAATTTTGAACATACAATTGAATTTTCATTGCTTTTAAACTGAAGTGTTTAGACCTTGAGAAAATAAGCACAGCAGGAAAAAATCCCCTTCCTCTTTGTCTCTCCTTCCTTCTGTACTTTAGACAAAGCTTGGCAGAGCTCACAAGCTAAGTGGGAGCTGATTTAATAGCTCTTTATTTCAGTCTACCTCCTAAAGGAGAAGAAAAGGTTGCTTAAAAATGATTCTCTTAACAAAATGTACTGATCCATTGGAAGTGAGTTGGGATACAAAGTGAAGACTTTCACATCCAAAGCTAGCACTGGCACCTTGCAGAGGGAGAAATCCACGTGCTCAAAGGAGGCAGGTCTTCTTGGATTGCCAGTTATGCTCACTGGCATTAACAAAAGGCTAAGAAAGAAGTTGGGGAAAGTGTAGACAAGGGTCAGCAGGTAAATTTCACCCAACCAAGTAAATGAGATAAGAAAAGCACGTCAGGTTTATTGTAACATTATATTTGGTTAGTAAGTACTTCAGTGCATTTTTTAAACTTTTTTTTTCAGGGATTGCAATAAAAAAATAAATATTTTAATGCCAAAAATATCCCTAACCCCAGCTTTTGAGACTCTAAGAGAGGAAAGTCTTTGGTTTCTTTTTTCCGAAAGTCTTTTCCAAATTAAACCAAAATTTTGAAAGCTATTTCAGATTGCCAAATTTGCACTTTCTTAAATAAACTGAAATATTTGTTAAAACATTGTCTTCTTTCCACTTGGAGGTCCCACTGCTGGACAGAAAATTGTTAGAAAAGAATTTTAGCGGTCAGTATACATGTTCTGGATTATAAGCATCACCAAACATATCATTCAAGAAGTTTGGAGTTTACAAAGAGAGCTCATCATAAAAATATGTAATTCAAGACAAATTAATTTAATGGACTAAAAGTATTTGATTTCATTTTGAATTATTAAGTTGGTAACTTAAGTTTTCAGTCTTTAAATATGAATTTTGAAATTCTGTTATTTGAAAAAGAAGTCAATAATAACCTTTAAAGTTTTCAGTCCCCCCCCATCTTTCTTCCCTTTTCCCAACTGTGTCTCTATTCTTCAGTCAGGGAATTATCAAATAACCTCTTAAAGAAAGTTAATGTCAGTCCTACTCTTCATTTTCCCATATACTACAATAATTTTAGATTATATTAGCTGTGCTTTAATGAGAGTGTTGCCCACTTTTCCACCAGAGCTATGCAAGGAATCCTCACAGGAGGTATAATGGTAGCTTTTTGAGGACAAATAACTTTTAAAAGGATTGACATATATGTTAATAAAATATGTGCATTCTAATAAATTATACCAGTCCTACTCCTTCAATTTCTGAGAAGCATTTTTTACAATCATGTTAATATCCTTTCAGTCAGTGGTATTTGACATATTTTATTTCCCATGTCTGTATTCCATCATTTCCATGTCAGATAGCAGATATGGCCCCCATATTAGTTAATATTTAAAAATAATAGGAAATTCCTAGTTAATGCAGAAAGTAACTTACAAGTGCTTCATACATACTGTCTGTTACATATGTACTGTTCAGTTAGGCTTCAGTTCTTTTTCATATGACAATTCAAAATATTTCATTAAATCTCAAACTGTTTGTAGATGGAGCCTTTGCCAAATTGGAGACTGTTCAATACACAGTTTTTCCCCACTCTGACACCTGTCAATTTTATTTAAGAATCCATTTACTTGATTTCTTTTCTATTGACAAAATTAGTGTCTTCTCAGTGGTATTCTGTTTTTGTTATGTGTCTTTACTTCTTCTGTTGCCAAACTGTGCTCATTTTTAACACTTAATTTCACCTCTAGTACGAAAAAAAGGAAAAACTTTTCCTAGAATTTATGACAGTAACTTTAGAAATTTTTTATCCTAATCTCATTGAATTTGTGACTTTTTTTTTTTTTTTCCAACCAAATTAGTACTACAGATAGTCATATTCCAAATTCTTAATTTCACTTACAATAGTCAAACATTAATTATCATTTCTGGCATGAAAGTCAAAGCCTGTTTTGTTGGTCACATTGAATCTTTACCAGAGACGTGGGAAAATCTCTCAAAAGGCTCTCTTCACCAACAAGCCTAAAGTGCCGTCTTCCCTAGGTCAAACTTATTGAGGATATTTCACAGAGTACAGTTCCTACATGACTGCAGGAAACAGCGAGAGCTGTTTTGTGACCCCAGCTATGATTGTGTTAGTTGATGGATTACTCTCCAGTGCTGTTAGGAGCTGGTGGATAAAATCTGTACTGGATGTTGTCACACAGAGGCAGAAGCCATGAGGTGGTTGTTAAACTCATCTGCCTTTAACACCCACCTTAGGGTTGAGCTAATCGTTTCCTGATTTTTTTTTTTATTTTCATTGACTATAGGGGAAAAAGAAACATCTGGTTTATACTGAACATTTAAATTCAAGAAAGCTCATATTAGACCAGATAATTTCCTTTTTCTCTCCATGCTGCTCATATACAGAAATATTAGTATATATATTGGGAATATATTAGTTACAATTAATTACAAATGTTATCCTTTAATAATTTAATATTTATGTTACTCTCTTCCTGTATTGAAAAATCCTGTGGTCTGTAGTAGAGTCCTGTATTTCCAAATTTGCATATTCCTAACTTGTGTGATATACATAAGCCGCATTTAATATGATTAGGCAGTAATCAAGCTATAATATTAAAAATTATATATAATTAGCAAGTTTTAATGAACTATCAGCTATTAATAAACTTTAAACTTCTTCTTAACAAAGCAATTGTGACTTCAGATATAGCTCCACCAATCCCTATATTTCTTCTACAACAAATTTTCGTTTCATCGTCCTCTTAACTCCAATGATTTACATGTATAGAGAAGACCAAAGACTGCATAACTCAATAAATATGACTTTAAAATGATACTGTTACTAGTAAAAGGTGACAGGTTTTGTACTGACCTGAGAGTACAGGGTCTCAGGACTTGTCTGGACTTGTACTGGCCTGAGTTGAATTTAATTTCCTTTAGCTGAGGTCGCAGTTCTCTAGTGGTCAGGTGGCAGTTCCCTAAATTCGTTTTAGCTTTAATTTGTCTCTGTGCCATTGTGTGGTGTAGTACCTACTGCTACAAGCATAACACCTACACTTAATAGAGAGTAAAACCAAGCAGCTAATATGCATTGAGTGAGCTGTCTATGACACTAGTGTGAAAATGTATTACAGAAGAATAGAGGTATCAGATGGCATCAGAAATCCCAGAGCGTGATCATCAATCATGGTGGTCAAGCATATTTCACAGAGGAAAGAACTTATCTTTTGAGTCAGGCAAACTCAGTTTTAAGGTAAGAAAGAGGACATGTGGAACTGGGAAATAGTGGGGGGAAAGCAAATAAGCAACTTCATAAAATGTGTAAAAATAATATCAGGTGGACCCAAGATTGAGGAGAAAGAAACCATCACAGTCAACATCATATTCTTCCCAGTGAAGAACTCAGGATAATGCCAGCTCAGTGTGACTCCCTTTTTATTCCCTCAGATCATTCAAACTCTTGCTCTGTTACCTAGGGGAGGAGGGAGAGTGTTACCGAGGGGAGGAGGAAGGACAAGGATTATAGTAGGAAGTTGATCTATATAGATATACAAATAAATGTATTGTACGTATGTGTATTAATAGTGAGGCTTTTCTGTAACAACTCAAAATTGACTAGAGGTGTTGATATAATTACAGCTAGACTAATAAAAACTATTTGTTGTGATTTGAGTAGACTTAATCCATAATAAATTCTTGACTCTGTGTAAATCAGCGTTCTCTTTTGCCCTCTTTTGCAAGATTTTGGCTGAAATAATTGCCTTTGGTGAAAGAAAAAAGTAAATGAAAATTCTAACTTGTCCCTAGTTCAATTCACTGTAGAGTTAAAAGCTACTATTTTCTTCATAGTTATGTGGTTACAACATTGTATTTAAAGGGTAGAGTCAAGATAGTATTTTACTTTCCACTAATGCATGGTTGGAAGTCTTCTTGGTAAAATGTCATATCTGAATTTCCTGATTTGGGCATGTCTGGAGTGAGGAAAATTACCTTTTTATTTTTTAAAAAGTTATTAATCTTTGCTGGTGCTTCTATTTATACGTAAGACTTGAAATTCTTTCATAGGCAACTTTGAAATTTCAGATTTTGACAAGAGTTCACATCTTTTTGTTGAAGAGAAAATAATATTATTTTATATATATGTTAATGGGAGACCCAAGTCTGTACTCATATATTTGTCTATGTCTCAATCAAATAGAAGCATTTGTATTTATATGTCCATTGTATGTCCTTTACATACACATTTACATTGCAAAATTATTATTGTTTAGCTTCAAAGAAAATTTGTCTTCTGTAAGAGAATGCTATAATACAATATTTGGTAAAATCCGGAGAGTCTTCCAGAAGAAGACAGGAACACATTAGACAATGTAACACAAGAGAGCAAACAGTATCAGGTCTGCAAGCTTTTTTTCTTAACTTCTTTTACTGATTATTAAAGTTCACAAAACTCCACCTGCTTTGGACTCCTCTGCCTTCTTACTATGCGTGAATCCTGTTAAGCCATATGTGAAAAAAAAAGAGAAAGTTAGGCCTTTAAAAAAAAATTTCATTAGTTTTTCAGATATTTTTGCTAGAAGATAAATAGCAACAACTGATAAGCTATGCCAGAACACCAGAAAAGTTTATTTTGAGGTTACAGTATACAGGAAAGCAAAAACATAAAACTGAAAGAGACTCCATGGGTAATCAAATCAGTCTCTTGCAATTGCCAGCATCTGAGTTTTCTAATTGTGTTCATGAATTTACCCTTTATTTTAACATCACATTGGTGAAGATGCTGCCAAAAGACAGTGAGTGGCCCTTTGCCCAGGAATCTAAGGTTATTCTCACAAAGTTCCTGAGTACCAGGAAGGAGCTCTTCCTTACATAATGCAGCACTGCAGGCCAGTATTTATTCCGTCTCCAGTAGATCATATGTCTAACTCTGAAGCATAATGTAATTGTGGGTTTGGCAGTGATTTCAGAGTTCTATACAAGTGAGAGAGAAATGAAAAGAAGCTGAAGAGCTATTTTCTCAGACATCCTCCACTTTGTACAGTGCAAACTCTGTTACATCTGCTTTTTACCTATTTTGTACAAATGAAACACTGAGTTTTGCTGGAAGAGGCACGAGAAAATGCACAGAGAATTAACTTCCATGTCTTTAGAAAAAAAAAAAAATTAAAAGGAACTTTAAGCATTTAATTTTGTCTGTGTTATCAACAGTACAGCTCAGTATTCATTAAGCGTTTCACCCTCTCAATGCTGAGGCAGCTTACAAAGTAATTAAGAGAAAAACTTTTTTGTTTCCTTTGCCATAGTGTTCTGGTTTTGTTTAGTGAGGGGGGGCCTAAAGTGGTAGCTTCTGTAGGAAACTGCTAGAAGTCGCTCCCCTTTGTTCAGTGGACTCGGACGGGCCTAGGGCGGACCCACTGCTGGCCAAGGCAGAGCCAATTGGGAGCAGAATGTTCCGTGATAGCACCTCTGTGACAAGGTATTTAAGAAGGGGAAAACAGAAAAAAAAAAGAGAAGTGAAGATGTAAAGAAGCTGAGTGGGGGCAGAGGTGCAGGCCTCGTCAGCCTTGCAGGCCTCACCCTCTGGCCTCTCGCCAGGCAGCCGACTGGGCCCAACTCAGCCCGGTCTGGCTGCAAGAGGTGGAGAGGAGATGAGATGGATGATGTGAAGAGGTCCTGAGAGGCATCTGCCAGCCTGTTGTGAAGAACTTTTCTTGTGAGGGAAACAGCTGCAGACACCAAGGTCAGTGAAGAAGGAGGGGGAGGAGTAATGTGGCTCCTGGCCAAGATTCCCCTGCAGCCTGTGGTGACGACCATAGTGGAGCAGGTTGTCCCCCTGCAGTCCATGGAGGTCCACGGAGGGGCAGAGATCCACCTGCAGCCCGTGGAGGAGCCCACACCAGGGAAGGTGGATGCCTGAAAGCGGCTGTGGCCCGTGGAGGGCCCACTGCGGCAGCCGTTCTGGAGAGACTGCACTCCGTGGAAGAGATGACCCACGCCAGAGCAGTTTCATGAAGGACTGTGGCCCGTGGGAGGGACCCCACACTGGAGCAGGGGAGGAATGTGAGGAGTTCTTCCCCCAAGGAGGAAGCACGTAAAACAACGCGTGATGAACTGACCGCAACCCCCATTCCCTCTTCCCCCCTGTGCCGCTCGGGTGGGGGAAGGTGGTAGAGATAAATGTTAAGCTCGGGAAGAGGGAGGGGTGGGGAGGAGGTTTATCTTGTTTCTCTGTCTCATTCTCCTGCTAGTTTTAGTAATAAATGAATAGTTTTTCCCAAGTCGAGTCTGGTTTTGCCCGTGACGGTAACTTTAAGGATTTCTCCCTGTCCTTATCTCAAACCTCCAGCTGTTTTTCTTATATTATCTCCCCCTGTTCTCTCGGAGGGTGGGGGGAGTGAGACAGAGACTGAGTAGTCTGGTCCCGATTGGGGCTGAACTATGACACATAGATAGAATCATAGGATCATGGAATGGTTAGGGTTGGAAGGGACCTTCAAAAGCCATCTGGTCCGATCCCCTGCTCTGGTTGGAGCAGGGACATCCCCAATCAGATCAGGTTGCTCAGAGCCCCGTCCAACCTGGCCTTGAATGCTTCCAGGGATGGGGCATCCACCACCTCTCTGGGCAACCTGTTCCAGTGTTCTACAACTCGCATTGTGAAAAATTTATTCCTTATGTCTAGTTTAAATCTACCTCCCTCTATTTTAAAACCATTACCCCTCATCCTATCACAACAGACCCTACTGAACAGCCTCTCCCCATCTTTCCTGTAGGCCCCCTTTAGGTACTGGAAGACCGCTATCAGGTCTCCCCGGAGCCTCCTCTTCTCCAGGCTGAACAGCCCCAACTCTCTCAGCTTGTCCTCATAGGAGAGGTGCTCCAGCCCTCTGATCATCTTTGTGGCCCTCCTCTAGACCTTCTCCAACTGGTCCATGTCCTTCTTCTGTTGGGGGCTCCAGGACTGGACACAGTACTCCAGGTGGGGTCTCACCAGGGTAGAGTAATGGGGGAGATCAAATAATACTCCAATTCAAAAAGTGTCGTGAATAATAACAATTAATAATAATAATAATAATAACACCCTTATAATTCAAAGTCTGTTTTGGTTTTTTTGTTGTTTAATAAATAATTACTTGAAAAAACCTCAAACTTACTTTAATTCTCGGAGTGTCTGTTGTATGTGCACTAACGAGTTCGTAGGGTATCAAGTCTACATTCCTTGATTCAAAAATTGTCTAGAGGAGTTCTGAAGAAAATAACTATATCTGAGTTAAAGATTGTAACACTGGTTGCTTTTACTTATAATGGCATATTTTTTGGAGGCTGTTTAGCTGTATATTTTGCAGATATAAGCATTCACCATATGAAATTTCAATTAGCAATGATTTTCAAGATATAAAAAGGTGTCTATTATAATGGCATAGTGAGATGTGTGGTATACGTTCATTTAAAGTGGTGTTAATTCAATTGCTTTATCTGATCCAAAGTCACTTAGATTATATTAAATTAGCCATCTGTTTGGCTTTCACCTTGGAATGTCTGCCAGATGCTGAGTTTGTTTATAGACCATTCGTTTGCAGACACAGCCTTAACAACAGACTTGCTTGTTGGGGACTATCCCTGATGGAAGAGTTTACCTGGAAAGACAGAACTGTGCACGCCAAGAAACAACTGCTCGTTTCAAGGGGTAAAAAATGTACTGAGTACTTTGTGTCCAGTACACTATTACACAAATTATGTCCTCTTATTAATTTCTGTAATCTCTGTTGTGAAGAGGCTTAAATGCTTCCACAAAGCTGCATCATTCTACATAGAGCCCATTTATACTTTTTATGGTTTTCTTTTTAATTAAGGCCCAGCACTAAAATTAATATAGCATTTTGTTATCTACTGGGCATGAAAGCTTTTTACTAAGTCTCCAGATAGCTTTTAAAAGTCTATTAAAAAGCTGTATATCATTCCACAGTTGTTACACATGGGAAAATTATTTCTTTAAGGGGATGGTCAGCTTTCTTCTTCTCTCCCCTCCAAAACAGCACTTGTTCTTCATCACAAAAATGATAGGAAGCTGCTCAGGAAGATTCCAGAATTAGACAGGATTTAATCAAATTGCTTTGATGTGGTTTGTTCATCAGCAATTCAAGAGTAATTCCCTACAGACTAGCAAATCTTAGTCACTGGTCAAAATAAACAGGGTAGTATGCAATCATTGAGCAAAAATCAGAAGTGGTTTATGCTCACCTGGAGAGATGTTTGATTAAATAACAGTCTCAATTCAACCTTTAGTTGTCAAAGATACCCAACAGATACTGATATTGCTAGTACTAGACATAACAAAAATGAGAAATTAGCTTTCTTCAAGCAGCAATAAAAGGTTATTTGTATATTAAAAATAACTAATTTTTATTGCATTGAAGAACTAAATACATTCACATATAATAAATAGGACTTCTGGAAGAAATACTTACTTAGTGATTAAGCCAACTTCTAAGTGACAGGGTTTAGTTCCCCCTTTCCTTAGGGGAACTTTTTATCACCCTTGTTTGTTGGAGATCTTTAAGTAGAGGCTTTTTTATCTTCCTTTGAAACATTTGATCCTGACTTATGTTCAAAACAAGATAATAAACTGGATGGATCATGATCCAATCTGTTTCAATATGGAAATTCCTATGATCAGACAGAATAAATATAGAAATTTGAACTCTGATACTTATCCATTCCAAAAAGATTTGAGTCATTCTGGGATTTTGCAGACTACTGCCTCTGATTCAACATTCTTTATGTAAACTATATCAATGCATAAATATATGGTATATATCTAATTGAACCAGCCAATCACTCAGGTCACTTAGACTGATTAGAGGAAAAGTACCTTATTAGATATTAAATGGCTGATTGCCAAGAGCAAGCTAACTACCAAAGGAAAAATTCTACCTGCGTAGGAGACAGTTCGTCTGAGTTTGCACTGGCCATGATGCAAATAATTTTTTTTTTTATGCTGAGTAAGAATCTGGTTTTATGCACAGGGTAATCTCGAATCTCACAGTACTTTTTCAAGAGAAAAAATCCAAATACTAATTTTATACGCATTCCTCAGTGATTTCTCCATCTAAATTGTATTTCATAACGTCTCTGGTAAAGAGTAATTCATAACACATTTTTCCATTAAACTCTTATGCTCTTTATGAAGCAGGAAAAGGAGTGTTAGTTTCTACAGTGCTACAAATTTGTGTCTTTTTGGGTCTTCATCCATTGACTGCCAACTTCAAGAGCAGAGAGAACCAATGACATGGCAAAAAGATTGAGGGATGTGAATGGATCAAAGAACAGGGACGGTTGTTTTATCATCAGAATATTTAAGGAAAGTGGGCTAGACAAAGGAATGGAAATCAAGGTCAGAAAATGGGAAATATTCTGTGAAGATGTAAGCAAACAAAGGCTTGAGCAAGAGGTTTGGAATTCTAAGAAATTATTAAGGATAAATTCTGGAAATATTAGAAAGAAGAATAGAATGAATTGGAGAAGTTTTGAAATTATGATCATATAAAGACAATACTGAAATACCATCAGAGTATGAGTCAGTGTTTATAACGACTGTTTCTACCCAAAATGTTTTACACTAATGTCTTTTTTTTTACCTTTGGGAGCTCTCATAAAATCACCAAATGATTGATTAAGATATAGATTTTATCCTTAAGAGGTGGAATAATGAAAAATGAATTTTTTTTCTCTTTCCTTTTTATTTCAGGGTTGGGGTTTTTTTTGTTATGTGATATGTTTCGGTATTTTTTTTTTTAATTTATTTTATTGCAACTTTCTAACTGGAATTCGTTTTATTTTCTAAAAAAAAAAAAGTAATTTTATGTTAATTTAACATATAAAATGAGAATTTACATGCTGTCTAAAGGAAGTAACCCATGATTTGGAAGACACAAATTTAGGTAAGACAAATCAGGGGCTAGAGTATCTGTCTTTTCCATTTTAGAAGATTGTTCCAATGCTCATGCTGTTAGCTATTATAAATAACTTATTTTCAGACCTGCCTTCACAGTAAAACTTAACAGATCTCTTTCTAGTAGCAACTCAGAATTAAAAAAAAAAAAAAAAAAAAAGAAAAAATTGTTAAGAGAGAGTCCTTGTTTTAAAAGCAAAGCTAAGCATGAGGATATTTCATGGTGTTCTGTGAGTGTATGAGAGGTAAAATAAGTTCTAATAGTCATAAGATGAGATGTGAACTGCCAGGGAAGGAGATCCAGCGCAGTAACTGCAAATTTAGTGGGAAGATCATCAAAGTCTGTGGACAGTTCTTCAGATAAAAGCTTAAAGAAAAAACATACTTATACAGTACAAAACTCCAGTATTTATAGTGAAGTACAGATAAAATATATAACAATCAGAAGTAAGTCACGAACACTTATATATATATATAGCATAACTTGCGAGACTCCCATATACCTCATAAATATCCTGAGACCCCACCTGGGATACTGCATCCAGCTCTGAAGCCCCCAACATAAGAAGGACATGGACCTGTTGGAGTGAGTCCAGAGGAGGTCCATGAAGATGCTAAGAGGGCTGGAGCACCTCTCCTATGAGGCCAGGCTGAGAGAGTTGGGCCTGTTCAGCCTGGAGAAGAGGAGGCTCCGGGGAGACCTGATAGCGGTCTTCCAGTACCTAAAGGGGGCCTAGAGGAAAGATGGGGAAAAACTCCTCAGTAGGGCCTGTTGTAACAAATCGAGGGGCAATGGTTTTAAAATAGACGGATGTAGATTCAGACTAGATATCAGGAAAAAACTTTTTATGATGAAGGTGGAGGAACACTGGCACAGGTTGCCCAGAGAGGTGGTGGATGCCCCAGCCCTGGAAACATTCAAGGCCAGGTTGGATGGGGCTCTGAGCAACCTGAATCTGGTTGAGATGCTCCTTGCAAGGGGGTTGGACTAGATGGCCTTTGAAGGTCCCTTTGAACCCTAACTATTCTATGATTCTATGATTCTACACATTTTTAATAGATATAAAATAAGTACTCTACATTTATGCATATAATATGTATGTAGGCATATTTTACACACATAAAATGCAAGCACAGGAATGTGAAAAAGTAGGATCTAGACTGGTTTTGGACTATATAGATATGCCAGTGTATGATATGGAGTTTATCCTTCAAAATCCTGACATAGCACAACCAATCTCTTTTGTCCTTCAAGTCTTGGTTAAAACTCCCTTCTTTATGAGCTTTCCTACTCTGATCTGCTCACTCATTTTATCTACACTCCTTGAAAAATGTTATCTAGCATAAACTGAAATAGATTCTATAAAATTGAGAATACTCAGTTGTCATATTTTCAGTGCATATACTCTGTCTTCCCTGTTTGTAAAGTATCTGGCACACATATGGTACTCTTAAATGCATTAATTTAGTTTGAATTAAATTAAATTCATCCACAATTTGATATTACAGGTCGATGTGTTAGCTTCTGTTACTGTAAATGTAACTGTGTTTTCAGAGAAATAGCATGCATGTAACTTCTTTCCATAATACATTTCCAGCCAACTGGCAGGAAAAAAAAGTGAATAGAGGGAAATGCAAAGAAAAAGCAAGCAGCAAAAGGGAGTAGAAAGCAAGCAAAGATAAGAGTGCATAATATAGTGATAGGAAAAAGGATGGGTTATGAGGGAAGAGGCCAAAGAAAAAAAGTGAGATGAAATATGGATATAGTACAAGAGATACATAAATTGAAAACTGAGAAATCAGCAGCTAAATCAACACAGGAGCCATGGAAACAAAGTAGAAAACTGTGAAAAACTAAAATAGTGAGGCAGGACAGTTATACCTTGTTTGAGAATGGAACGGTATTGTAGTGTTGTTTTTCTCGCTAGGACTGCCCTCCAGTTAAAAAATACACCTCGCACTCCCTGCAGTAGTCCTATGGCCAAAAACCCTTAAAGAAGACTCTAACTGACAGAAGAGCTCTGTTATTTTCCTGTGCTGGTGGTATACTGTTGTATACATCATGCCTTCTCCACATGCCTATATCTTGACTGCTCTTTCTCCTTTTTAGGAGCTATACTATAGACTTCTGTGGATCTCTGCAAGTGATGAAGAGCTGGCTAAAACATGCTAAAGATGTCATGAAAAACATAATGCCTGTAAAACTCTACATACGTGGATAAACTATGAGCCAAAATTTCAGCAGAAAATAGCCCTCCCTTAGCTGTTACCTCGTTTTGAAGATGTTTAATTTGCTGAGCATTTGCTGGTTAACCAATCTCTTTGTTTCTTTATAGACATGGAATTTGCTTCTCAGCTTGCCCAATTCTAGACATCAGCTACTCAAGATCTTACAACAGACAAGATCCAGAAACTGAACTTTAACATATTTATCTCGCCTGATAAGTTCAGTCTGCTAGCTAGCTATTTTGAAATCACACTCAGCGTACAGGGGAATTTTTCTCAAAATATACAGTTATAGCGATTTCCTCCAAAATACATTGGAAACAGAAGGTTTCTGCCCAGATGTTGGAGTTTTGTTTGTTTGTTTTTATAATTACACTTATAGGCAGAACATAAGCCATGAAATTGGAAGCCTGGATTTAGTGTATTTCCCAGTGTGACCATATTTAAGCCTATCTCCCAACAGCTCAAAGGCTGCCCTGACATCACACTAACTGTGACATGGGTCACAGCCTAGTTCTACTGACACTTTTGCAGTTTTGGACCAAGCAATCAAGATGACAAAATCTGGAACATTAGTGGGGTCCTTGACTGGTGGTTATTATATGCAAGCAGGAATAGGAAATAATATGTTTCAATCCTTCTTCCTGACCCATCTATGTGTGTTTTAATGTTGGTGTTACTGAATGCAAAATGTATGAATAACAAATAAGCTCAGGACTCATACTTCAATCACCTTTACAAATGCCTTGACCACCAGACCAGAAGAAAAGAATGAGCCCCAGCTACTGTTTTCAGGAGCATGTGGATTGAGAGGTCTACCTTTATTGTTTCTGGATGAGGATTAAGACACTGCAGTCTAGGATGACAAATCCTCAGCTTTGAAGAAGTTTGGAAAAAGCAATATGAAATGCATCCTTAGCAATCGCCATTTGTTAGTGCATGCAGCAGTGGTTAGTGCATTTAACTAAACACACAGTTCACTGGATACGACATGCCTTTTGTTAGACGGTGGTGGTCATATATCCCACACTGCATACACTTGCTGCTCCCACGGGAGCCAATGGGAGTGGCAGGCTAAGTATCGAGCAGAACTGAGCTGAAGGGAAATGTTTTATTTGAGAAAACTGTAACCATTAGTGACAAAATGGAATATGAACATGTCTTTACTGCTGTCTATTGAAAGCCTTAGATTAAAAGTAAAGCAATTTCTCAGTGCCTTAGGACTAATGCCTAGGAATAGTGTATTTAGAAATGCATACAAAATAAAAAGTTGGTGTTGACTAGAACACATTACCATCTGCTGTTTTGTTTCATTCCACTAGAGATTAATTGAGTTGATCTGAGTTAGCAGATACTCTCAATGAAATTACATAGTGTTTTGATGAGGATTTCAATTCAGCTACTGATTAACTTGTTAGAATACCCAGGTGAGGTGACAACTGTTCCAGAAATCTGAATACGAAATTTTAAAACCAGCTTGCTCTTTGTTGTTGAAGGTTGTGCTTACTTAAGGGGTTTTTTTTTATTATTTGTGTCATTATCAACCACATTCTAAACTCCCATGTACATGTGCATCATATGACCTTATGTGTACATAATATATATGTTTGTATTTCTGTGTGTGTTTAAATGTATGTATATATATATATACACATATAGTTATTCTGATATATGTAAAAGTCCTAACCATTGCTATGGTAGATTTTTTTTGCAGATTTTTCAAGGTATTATGACAAGAGATTTCTTTATTGATTAAAAAATACCTAATTCCCTGAATCTGCTTCTGGAATCACACCTATGTATATTTTAGCCATTTTAGTATATTCAAAAATCTTGTCTTGAGTCTCTTTTCAAAATGGGACTTAGCTCCCAAGCAATTAACTTGAAAATCATGTATTTAAATGAGCATATGTTATGAAATTATTGAAACTGATGAATTAAATGGATAACAGACAAGAGAAATCAAGGAAGTAACTGTACAGCCAGTGTACAGCCACAGGATCTCTGTCATCTAAGTGATGTGATTTTATCCCTTGCATAGTATTATCAATCTCAGTGCTAATATTTCTGGATGAGTAACAATTATGCCAGCTCCATTGACTTTAGCAGGGCTCCAGTTGGGTGTAAGGCTACTGCAAGTTTGAAGGGAATGCTTGAAATAGATTAATTCTCCTTTTGAAATTCATCTTTGTTTCTAAGAAAGTATTAAAACTCCCAGACAAAAAGACAGATAATTACAGCTGGTAACTTACAGTAGCATAAGCACTGAGGTAGCATAGATAATTCCAAATCATTTATGTTTGAGTGAAAACCACGTGAGTAATATGCATTTCAGGAACGAAAGCAAATTCCGGTTCTAAAGCATGATGAAGAAAAAGGTACCCACTGTTTTGTTCATTATTTTACTGAGCTCACAGTAATTCTGTTTCACAACTTTATGTTCCACGTAATACAATTATACACTCTGAGCCTTGGCATCTGAGTTCCATAAGTATTTTTACATCTCCTGAGGAAAGCCTTTTGTGAATTTACAAGCAATTCCTGCAGCAGTGGTCCTGATGAAGTACATCTAATCATACAACAAGCAAAACTATTTTTTTTCCTTAGTAACAATGCCTCATTATTCTATTTAAACACATCAGCACTTATGCTAAACATTAAATGTGAAATGCACTCTACTATTTAGGAATGAGGGGTTTTTTTCCTTTTTTTTTATCCTCAGTACTTCAAGTCAAGCTGTGAGGAAAATCTCTTATGCCTGCTATGCAGTTTTATCTTAATCCAGAGAAGTGGGTATCTAGCAAATAAAAAAATAATCCAAAAGTTAATGTGGAACAAAGTATCTAGGCAAAATTTGGATGGTACAGAATTATTAGTGCACAGAAAGCCTGAAGGAGTATTCTGTCTCCCTCAGTTGAAGAGTGATTATAAAGATGATCAATCTTTTTGATCTTTATTATTGATATTAATATTGCTTTTTAATTTGACTGTGAAGCAATTTCTGTACATTTATGAAGAAAATGCAAACTTTATAGATCGGCTTTTTCATAAATACTCTATTAAAATATTTAATCTTAACATAAATTAAGATGATGGCCTCTGTTCTGCAATGTGAAATGCAATGGCAAATTCCCAGTGTCTGTGTAAAGTCCAATCAGTCTGAAAATCATAGTTTATGGTTACTAGCTTATTACTAACATCATGCTTTGGGCTAATGAAACATTAGAATTCTTTTGTCCTATGTACAGATACTCTCTCAAGTTCAATTTTTCCCACTCTCATAATTAATTTTTATTTAGATTTATCCATTTCAGATTTAAAGTAGTCTTTCTCACTGCACCTCTTGGCAAGCAAGTTTAGCAAATTTTTGAAAAAGACTTATTCATAGGGTTTTTTGAGAGTTTTTATATATTTGCTTTTTTTTTTTTTTTAAGATAGCAGTTATTGAGGCTAAATGTATATAGTGTGTAAAACTGATTACCTAACATCAAGCTTGTAAAAAAAAAAAGGGAAAAGTGAGTGAAAATGGAAACTGATGTTTTCTTTGTTTGCTTGCTGCAGGGAAATAAATGGACAGTTGGCTGGATTTTTCTATTTTATTTTAATTAAAGAAGAAGGGGTAGATTAAACAAAAGGGATAGACAGCAGTTATGGTAATTATTAGCTTGACTAAGGAGGAATCAACCTAAAAGTCAAGTAAATTACTGAAAATAAATGTGGATAAAATACACCAACATAACAATGCCAATTATTTTTATTAAATCAGGTTATTAATAAACCAGCTTTTTATTCACAGGTAGATGAGGACGGAGGCTCTTTTATTACATAACATTTCCTGACATCATCTCTTTCTGTCTGTCAGAAGTTAATATTCAACACAAATCTATAGGCTATAAGCAAGTGCTGATTGCAGGCTCTGATGGCATCTGTCAGGCAGAACTTGGATTCAGTTTTCAGCAAACATGGCACATTGCTATCATTTTCTGTAAATGATGGAATGTCCCAAACAATGGATACTGCAAAAGGGCCAACATGGGGTTTTAATGTTTCGTAATTCATTGGTATGAATTACTTCTTCCTCCTCCCTCTTTTTTTTTTTTTAATATACAAGTCTAAATCAAAACCTCAAATTGTATTTTTTCTTTCTTTTTAGTAAGCACTAATAAGTGCTAAAGGCAGTCTCAGAAGTGTTTTGCTCCTAAGTAAACAGTAGCAATGTCAGTAAGTAAATTTTTCACTTTTTGACATCATCCGACAACAGAAAGAGGCTCAGATTAGTACTCTAGGTCCTTGATCCCAAAGGGGGTTTACAGAATCAGTCACTTGTAAGTCACTGGCTCTGTAGTCCAAGAACCTGGTCTCTAATCCAAGCTCCACCTCAAATCAGGGTCAACATTGAATTAAGACTATGCTACTTAAGGCTTTGTCCAGTCAAGTCTTGCAAATCTCCAAGAGAATTCATGGCATCTCTATGCAAACTTTCCAATACTAAATTATCTGCAGAGTGGAAATGTGGAGAACTGAATTCACAAACAGCTAATTGGACAGATACAAATGAAACTTTTGTTTAAAAAAATGTATATTCTACTTGACAGATGTTTTCTGAAATAAGAAGATGATCACAAAATTTCCATGGCTTGAAGATCTGAAAGATCCTCACAGCTTGAAGATTTGAAAAATTCTGATTCCAAAGTCCTGAATAGAATCTTAGTTTGCTGGACTTGACAATGCTGAAAGTATTAGTTCTGCTACAGCTTCAAGGTTACTTGGTGTGAAACTAGATGTGAGAAAAAGAGAAGTGGCATCAACTCATTGTCGGGACTCCTGGTTGGAACTGTCAGCTGAGATAGCTCATCCCTGTTCCTGGCTGGATGGGGAGTTTTGATTAAATATTTGTGGTCTTCTAAGCGGCTCAGTTTCTGTTACTGACCTTCACTTTTGAAAACTGTCAGCACTCCATGTCTTATTGGTAATCTGATACTTGCAAGCATCCCCCAAAGAAAAAGCCATAAAAGTTCTTTTAAAAATAAATAAATTGTATCAAAAGAGAACAGTTTCAGATAATGAATGAGCTACTCCTATTAAAAATGAGTGAAGTCTGCAGTCACGCCTAGCTTATTTTTGAGAGGCTTGTTCCTACCTCTCTTGATAGCTGTAAGGCATAATGGTAAAACATTGACACTTACAAACCAATTCCCGTGCTTCGATTTCATTGCTAAAGAATCAATTTTGCTCAGGGCACACTGAGATAAGAAGTAATGAAAGTAGTAGTAATTTAGTACATATTTCAATAAACTCTTTCCTCACACTTATCCAGACCTCATTGCTAAGATATGACATTGAAAGACTACAGTTATTAAGGAGATTTACTTAGACTGTCAAGTGACACAAAAACTCAGCTTTGGCAAAGAATGAATTGCATGTCCAACTCTACAAATATTCCATCCGTTTAAAAAAAATATAAAACTTCCTTTTCGGTGCATTTAAATAGATGGCAACATGCTTCCTGATAGTATCTCTCAGGGTGAGGCCTCTGATCCCTACAACTATAAATAACAACAGAAGCTCTGCAAACTCTGTGCTTCTAGAACTGCTTTTCTTTTTCTTTTTCTTTTTCTTTTTCTTTTTCTTTTTCTTTTTCTTTTTCTTTTTCTTTTTCTTTTTCTTTTTCTTTTTCTTTTTCTTTTTCTTTTTCTTTTTCTTTTTCTTTTTCTTTTTCTTTTTCTTTTTCTTTTTCTTTTTCTTTTTTTTCTTTTTCTTTTTAGGCAAATCAATCAATTTTCCCCTGAAATCTCTCTGCCTTGTATCTAATATTGTATGGTTGCTTTGCTCTTCCAGAATAACAAGTGGAAGGAAGACAGTTTGTTAAATATCTTACCTAAGGAAACCAGATGTGCCAGAAAATGTTTTTCACAGAGGTGTTCAAAAAGAGATGACTTAGATGTCAAGAGCACTTGAACTTCTTCATGAAGGTCAAAGAGATTCCATAGTGCTTTTCCATGGAGAGCCATTTGAGTTTGGTATGCAGCAGCAGTTGATTATGATTAGTTTCATTTCGTTACATAGAATGGCTAAGCATCAGAATTTAACACATGCACATTGATTAAGTTCACTTTGATTCACTGAGTGAATATTTTTTTTGCAGCAGTACTAGTAGTTATTTTGTTATCAATGCTTCTGAATGATCAGTGATCACAGAAAGTATTGCATCAGATGACACTCTTGTTTCCTACTAACTCTGACAAGACTAGTAGTCTTTTTAAACATGGCAGTAGCTGTATGTGTACACTTACACACTTGTGGTAATCCAGTATTTCACTATTCAAATTCCTTAAAAAATAAATGGATTTCTTTAGTAGTCATTCAACTACTTCCTTTAAAAATGTCATGGTTTTTATCCTTTCCCGTTCCCATATAAATTTCAGTTAGTAGGTAACTTAAACAATGTTTGAAATTCTCACTGGTTCATTCATGGGCAGTATAGACCATAATTTTCCTTTTTGTAGAGTCTACTGTCTTGTCTTCTCCAAGTTCACTCTTCTGCTGGGGAGGGTCTTATGCTTCATCTGCTTTGCCACACTTTTTCTTGAAAAAAACCCCATGTGTTTCAAAGTGTGTGTTACCACTTTCACAATATGTATTTCTCCAAGTGCAGAGTCCCTCCTAACTATAACTATACAGATTAAGAGAATCAAATAATAATTTAAATGGAAAGTTTCAGTTCATAAGCTCTAATTCCCAGCTTAAAGTGGGCCAATTTTGTTGTTATATTAGGTTGCTTACAGCCTTGTACAATTAAATGTTTAATATCTCCAAGGATTAAGATACCTCTCTGGGTAAACTGTGAGTGTTTGACCACCTTCATGGTGAAAAAATGTCTCCTTATATTTCACTGGAGTTTTCTAATTTGCAAGTTGTAATCATTGTGTCTTGTCCTTTTGATATGCACCTTTGAGAAAAGTCTGACTCCATCTTCTCTATAAACATTTGCTAGATATTGGAGACCGCAATGATGTTTCCCCTCTCAAGGTGAATAAATCAGTCTCCCCCAGCTTTTCCTCATTCACACATGCTATGCTCCAGCCCGCTAATCTGCTTGGTGGCCTTTCTGGACTCATTACAGAATGCCAAGCTCTTTCTTGTACTGGGGAGACCAAAACTGGGCAGATACTTCACAGGTACCAAAGAGAGGGGAAGAAGCACTTCCTTCAAGCTGCTGGCTACACCCTTGATATTATAGCCCTGTATACAATTGGCTTTCACTGCTGCAAGGCCACCTTTCTGACTCATGTTCAGACTGTTGTTAATCAAAACTCCCACATAATATACTGCCAAACCCTTGCAATGCTGTCTGTATGTAATGGCACAAAAAATGTCTTTGAGAAAATTTTTTTTTAGCTTAGTAGACTTCTGTCAATACAGATTGTCAAGGTTTGATGGAAACATTGCCTTGATCTGACTGTGCAGTCAGCTGCTTCACTTCCAAGTGCCTTTAAGGTTCAGAGTCTCACAGTATCATTAGTAAAACAAATGAAAACATAACACACCAAATCTAAGATTTTTCAGAAATTTTGACAAGACTCATAAATCCAATCTTGATGCACCTTTAACTCTACTGTCTGCTTAGCAATTGTATTTTGTTCTGTGAAACTGTTTTTTAAATGTAGAGTTCTATCACTTCTTTCAACTACAAAATAAAATTCAATAGTTTCACAATAGCTCGATAATTAAATCTAAAACACAAAATCATGTTAAAGAACACTAATGAACAGCCTTCTTCCAAAAGAAGCAGTGTTCATCGTGAAATTCACAATGTTAATTTAAACGCAGCTAACAAACCAGATCCACTCTTAACTAAACTGTCATTGCCCTAGTCTCTTAGTGAAAACTCACCTCTACTTTCCTTACTGCATTCTCCCTCACTTACCGTCTTTTCTCACATGAGGAGGAGGTTACTTCTCAGTCGAGAAAGTGCAAGTTATTCCAATGGAATACAAATCTCTGTGGTGGAGGAGAATAGGAATTGATAAATTCCTATTCTGTCCTTTGTGACTAGGAGGACACTGTACACTCCTTTAATAAAAGGGTGAAGAGACCTGTGTACACACACTATTATATTCATTGCCCCAGAACTTCACCTCACCAGTTGAATACTTATTTTGGAGAAAATAGATTATTAACGGTACTCCCTTCTCAGGCAGCACTTCTCCAAACCAACAATCCTAGACAATGCTAGAACTCTGTCCACAACATAACTGTGCCACAGAAAAGTGTGTCCTCACATGGGAGAGGTATGAAACACCTTCTCATTCTCTCCATCCTTCAACACTATACTTCTGCTGCAAAATGAGGACAGGGCGACTGAGAAGAAGGCAATAAATGATATCTAATCTGGCACAACACTTCACCTCTTGCCTGAGAAGTGAGCTACAGATCACCAACTGGGGGTGTCAAGTTCAGGAGATAAGATTCTCAATTTACAAGAAGAACAGCTTGATTTAAGTCTGTTGCCTCATGGCTTCAAAACGCAAATGAGTTACCACTGGATAATATGCTATTGATATCAGCAGCTTCACAGTAGCTGTCTGAGTGTGTGTATGTAGCTCACAGCAAATGTGAAATCATTTAAGAGATCTCAGATCTCCTTCACGGTTCACAGCAATACAGGGAGATGCTGTCTCTGACTCTGTGATTAGTTAGTACATTTTCTTGGAAAGCACAGATGTAGGTGCTAATTCCTCCTCCTACCTACTTTTGAGAAGGTCCAGGTATATTCCTGGATCTGTGAAATGAACTCGTCTCTGAAAATAAAATTTGCTTCATCTTGGAAGAAGATACTCATAGGATATATCAATCAAGGACTCTCAGAGAAATGCACATACGTGCATTTACCCCAGATTTCGGAGTTGTCATATCAATGATAGAGAAACAGTAAGTCAGAAAAACTGAAAGAAGATTTTATCATCATTTTCTGTTATCAGCAGAGTAATCAATTTTATTTCAACACTGTGATAATAGCTCACTTAGCTCAAGCTTTGAGTTGGCTACATTTGCTTTTCTTTTCTTTCTCCTTCGCCTGCTGTTCAGGAGCATTAATGCCAGGAGAAATACAGCACTCAGGTCTATAAACAGAGGTAAGAAAAAAAGCTCAAGGAGTTAGCATGGGCTTGTTGAGTGTTCTTAAAAGATTAGTATTGTGCTAACAATTAATGGGTTCGCTACAGAACAGAACTGATCCAAGGTTACATTCTGACACTATTGTTATTGGTTCCAGCAAATTATTGGATACTGAGGAAAGAATAGTAATTTGCAACAATTTACTTCTTATTGATGTTTTAAATCGTGTGTAACTCCTGCATAGAGAGAGCAATACACAACGTAAGGAGGCACTAATTATTCCATTGCAGTCTCTTTAACAAAAATACCTTTTCTCATTGTAGAAGAAAGGACAAGGAAAAAAGAAGTGGTTTTCTTTTGACAGAAACTTTATAGCATTAATATAACTATGTGAATGGAAGAATGAGAACGATCAAATAAAGATGCTGATTGTTGCTTATCTTAGTATAAATACAGACTAATACCAATCTCTACTGGCTTCATGTGCTTTATTTTTGATATGTATTAGCTAATGAGTAGGCAGGATGGATTGCACTTCTCAGTGTCACCAGATTAGGAGTGAGATAAGGGTTTATGTGTCTGAAAGGGCAGGTCAACACAATCTGTCATGGTAAGTGTCTGCTACAGGTGGATAAAGAAGTGTACAAAGCCTTCTTTAGACATCTGAGAGTAGTCTCATGATTGCAGTCTCTGGTATTCATGGGGAACCTTAAACATCCCACTGTCTTCTGGAAGGACAACATAGCTGGCTGGAAGCCGTCCAGGAGACCTCTGGAGTGTGTCAAAGACTATTTCTTGCTGCAGGTGATAGATGTGCTAATTCTTATCAGATAATCTGCTGGATGTAATACTCACAAACAAGGAAGATGTGAAGATTAAAGGTGATTTTGGTAGCAATGAAGGTGGGATTATAGACTTTAACATCCTGAGAGAAACTGCAAGTCAAATAATTAAAATATATGGACTCCAGCATCCAGTCTCGGTTTATCGAGGGATCTGCTTGGCAGGATTCCATAAAAGCCTGCTCTGGAGGGCAAAGGGGTCAGGACAACCAGTTGATCCTGAGGAACAATCTCCTTTGAGCACAAAAATAGTCCATCCTTATGTGCAGGAAGTTACACAAGTGAAGTAGAAGGCTGTCTAGCTGAACAGAGAACTCTGAACTGACCTCAAATGCCAAAAAAAAAAAAAGGGATGGGGGAAGGGATGCACAGAAGGTAGAAGCAGAGAAAGGCTGCCCAGAAGTACATAGGCATTGCTCAAACATGCAGGGATGGACTTAGAAAAAGATAAAGCTCAGCTGGAAATGAACATAGAGAGGGATTTCAAAAGCATGAAAAAGAGCTTCTATAATTATATCACCAGCAAACTGCGACTAAGGAGAGTGTGAGCACAGTGGTCCTCACTGCTCAGTGGAGCAGGGGACCTGGTGAGTGGAAAAGGCCGTGGATAAAGTGGAGGCACTGAAAATCTTTCTTGCTTCAGTTATTACTTGTAAGAACTGTCTTCTGGTCTCCCAGGTTCAAAATCTCCAGAGAGACATACAAGTAGATGCAGTATATAACTTTTGTACAGTGAGCTAAATATCTTCAAGAAATGCCAAACCAACAGGATATTAACATGCCGGCTGGGCAGTTTACATGCAATGCACTGAATACTGTATGATCCATCAGATTTACAGCATAGCTGCAAAGGAACTGCAGCACCACAGGCCTGATAAGCCCAGAGTTTCAGAAAAATATTTGTTGCATATGACTATGCAAAATGAATTTGTTCAGCCTACTAGAAATTTTAAATAAACTTTGACAAACTTACCTTACTATCTTTCAGTAGAAGGATGAGATTAATTTGCTCAAACAGAGACACCTAATACCATTTGAGATACTTTAAGCTGTCTGAAATATCTACACTGGGTTGGCAGATATGACACACCACTTTAGATAAACCTATGTCCTTCTGAAGGTCAGACTGAGTACTTGAGGGACTCTAAAATGACACTAGATATCATTTAAGCAGTTTAGGTAAATGAGTCCAGCCCTTTTGTACTTAGCTTTTAAGCCAAGGGCTTGAATCTGCCAGCTTCACATTACTGTAGAAAGAATATTACAATACTATTTTTCTGGTTTCCTTAAACTATAAGTGAAGATACACATTAGGAACATTACTGTCAATAAGTACTACTAAGATAAAAATAAAAAACACTTAGGAAAAAAATTTAGCCCTAAGGGTCTTTCTCAATAAGTCAACCAGCTGCCAATTTCGAAAGAATAATTCAATATGCATTTTTGCTATCTATCTCTTCAAGCATAGCTCCTTTCTTTAGGAATACTTGCCACCTTATCTACTTTCCAAGTTCAAAAGTAATCCACTTGAAAATGCAGATATTATGCCTTTGAGGTCTTATGAGACTAGTTCCGAGTTGTAACGTGCTTACATTGTGTCTTTGCAAGCACTCTGAGCCACACATGAAAAACTAGGCTCCACATTAGACGAATGCTCCCATGCTATATTTGAGAATGAGACATCTGTGGAGGAATTACAGGCTTTTTTTGACACTGAATTTTTAAGCTCTTGTTTCCAGGGCTTTAAAAAAATGTATTTCACCACCTGGATGTGAGATATCTTTTGAAATCCAGGAAGGATCTTGTTACCTCCTAGGATTAACTTCAGAATCTGGAGACATCATTAAGGGAAAATCTGTTTTCTTGTTCATCTGTGCACCATCTTTCAATAATTTAATCAAAAGTAGCTGCCACTTTATGAGTGCTTATTTGCCAAGTCTGCAAAGTATTTCTGATTTTTGGCCCCTGTTTTAAGAGTATTCTGTATCTACCAATCTATACCTTTCCGTTCCTTTCTGAAGGCTTACTCGTTTTCTGGTACCAAAGATTTGGTTGTAATGAAACTCAGGAAAAGTCAGATCTTGCCAGTTCAGGATGTTGTGTCTTTTATGAGAGTAACCAGTGGAAGAATGCTTCTGCCTCCACCTACACTGGAAATAAACCCAGTCAAGTCTATTTGTAAAAAGCTGGTACTAAAACCTCTCTTATTCTTCAAACTTTCCATGCTCAAAGAGTTAGTGACACTAAAAGCTGTAGGTAAGTGCCGGAGAACTTGCTTTCAACAGGGAAATAGTAAACAAAAGGCTACTCTGTTCTTTGTGTTTGATTCTCACAGAGTTTTTCTGTCACTCAGGTTCACTATTAGAGTTCGTCCTTTACTTGTAGGATCTTCGTCTTTCTTATGCAACATAATGTTGTCCAAATGAGACTTGCCTTATCCTTCACCTCTGGGGTGGGTGCTCACACTTTTGTCAGAATATTGTTAACTTTTTCAAACACAGTTTTTCTGGATAATGTACAGAAGATGACATTGCTCTCAGAGGGCCTGCAAATATTTCTCAAGGAAGTGAGAATGTTAAAGAAAACAAAACAGAAACTACAATGGAGATGGTTCCAGCATAAATTATGTTTCAAAGTAGATTGTTTTTTTCACCTGGATCAGAGAAATCTACTATGAAATGCATTAGTGAAAATACAGAAGCATCCATGCAAGCTTGTTTTACTTGCAATACATGGAAAAATACGCAATTATGCCTGTTTAGTAAAGTCATAACTATTTACTCAAGTGAGAGAAGGAAATATTTTTAATGTCTAAGATTCCTGATGATGGAAAATGCACACTTGTCTTTTGATTATTTACACAATTTCCTTTCTTTCCACATGTAGAAAAAAAAAAATAGTTATGAGTCTCACAGCAGTATTTGATATGCAAAATCCTTCTTAGACCTGATTTACAAAGGTCTGTGATTGTACTTTCAGAAGTGTTTTTCAAAGAGGACCAGCCACTCACCTTGTGATGAATAATTTTCAATAAAACTTTAAAATTGTTGTATTAGCAAAGTTTAGGATGCAGGGTTTCCTTTCAGATGGACTATATGAGTTAGATATTTTATGCCCATTTAAAAATCAGCAGTAAAGTCTCCTGTAAAAATGCCACTATTAGAGGCAAAAAGTGACAATATAGCTAAGGGAATCTAAGCATGTTCATAATACTAAGCACATTTTAAGCATTTTTCTGAAATAAAATTAAAAAAAAAATTGCATATTTTACTCACTGCCAGGATTATAAGTTTCAGAAAAATTTGTAATATCTGAGGATTTAAAAAAAAAAAAAGTAACTCTCAGAAGCAACATCTAATTCAGGGTGATTCACTGGTGAGTAATGAATTACACAGGAGCTGTAAAGAATGCAAAGTAATTCTGGAATATTGATATTGCTTCTAAGCACTACATTGAAAGCTGAGAAGAAGAAACAAAAAAAACCCAACAAAACTCCATGAAACAGTAATACTAGCAGAACATAAGGTTAATGAAAACTCCTGTGTCAAACAAAAGGATTGTTAGTTCGGTCACTAAGAACGTATAAGACATGATATACAAAAATACCTGGGCTAACAGCTGAAGGAGATGATAGAATTACTTTTTTTTTGGGGAGGACGGGGGGGAAACCCCAAATCCTAAGCTCACCATCCTTTCTATAATATAATAATTAGGGGAAGAAATACTGTTAGAAATATTATTGGTGAGCACTATTGCAAAAGTGTTGCTGTAACATTATGTATATATGAAGACAGGAGTACAAACCACATGATATTAAGCAAAAATAATTGTAAAGCTGTAAATTTATCACTGTGGAGATGAGATTTAGAAGCAATGCTTTTTCCTTTCAGCTCAGTCCTACTGACCTTGGACAAATAATTTCCACTGGCTGGTCTCTGCTTCTCAATCTATAAAATAGAAATCCTGATACTTATCTTCCTTCATAAATCACTTAAGCATGAGTAGATGAGAAGTTCTGTATGTTAGTTAAAGGATATTTATTATATTTACCTATGTCTAAGTCAAAGACTTCCTTCTTAGCAGAGCTAGAGAACTGAACCTATGGATTCCAGTTCTAGACAACTACTTGCAAACACACAGGCTAACATCTTACATCCCACAATTTAAGGCACCTGTGCTTCTCAAGACCCAGTCCTCCTCAGAAAGGAATTAGAGACAACACCAACAGGACCAACACCTATAGTACTGTAAAGTACATCTATGCTGCACTTTTCACCAAGATGAAGAGATACAAAGGATGTAGAGGTGTTGGGGAGAGTCCAGAGGAGGCCATGAAGATGATCAGAGGGCTGGAGCACATGTCCTCTGAGGACAGGCTGAGAGAGTTGGGGCTGTTCAGCCTGGAGAAGAGGAGGCTCCGGGGAGACCTTATAGAGGCCTTCCAGTACCTCAAGGGGGCCTACAGGAAAGATGGGGGAAAACTCTTCAGTAGGGCCTGTTGCGACAGGATGAGGGGTAATGTTTTTAAAACAGGAGGAGGCAGATTCAGATTAGATATTGAGAAATTTTTTTTATGCTGAGGGTCGTGGAACACTGGAACAGGTTGCCCAGAGAAATGGTTGATGCCCCATTCATGGAAATGTTCAAGGCCAGGTTGGACGGGGCTCTGAGCAACCTGATCTAGTCGAAGATCTTCCTGCTCCTTGCAGGGGCATTGGACTAGATGACCTTTAAAGGACCCTTCCAACCCTAACCATTCTATGATTCTATGATTCTAAAGTAGCTTGGACAAGGGAAGAATTATCCTTGAGGTAATAACATTGTTCATTTTTGTTCTAACTGAACTAAAATTACTTTTTAATCCATCAGACTAAAATATCCTGTGCTGAGCACTGTAAGTCCATGGCAAAAACTCTTCCAGTTTAAACCACACCACAGTCTATCATGTCAATCTACTATACTGTTTGACTTCTATGGACAGCTCTTCTAAACTTTTCCTTCTTTCACGCCATTCTGCCCTTTACCTCTGAGACAGAGTGTACCAGAGCTTGTTATGAAAGTCACACACTAGCACACAGCCCTAAGCATCCCCAATCCAATTGCTTTTACCAAATGGAATAATGAAAAAGTTTTTCAAAAAAATAACTTTTAAAATAAAAGAAATGTAACACAATTTAGCATCTTTACATTACATGAAAAGTCTTGCCTAACTAACCATGCAGCAGTACTGGCCGGTTACTGGTAGCTACAAAGACTTAGGAGGCAGCAAGACTCTTTAGAATATTCACAGAAAAGTATTTTAACGTATGATTTTCCTATTATATAGTTAAAATATCAAAATACCTCTGAAAATCACTATGAAAAATAAAAAGAGGAAAGCTCTATATTAACAAATTCTTGAAGGAAAATTGTATTCTTTATATAGCAAACAGCACAAGTTCTGTCAGCCTTTGACAGATTTAACTTGTGTGATCAGCATTTTCACATGGCAGATGCTAAAATCTGCAGTTTTCATATTGGCAGTCCTACAGTTCTTCTGCAGCAGTCTTCTCATCTTGTATGTATTCTAGCCATTCACATATATGGTTACATTTTTTCCCCTTGAGCCCCTATAAGCTTTCTAGTGACTATTCAGAAATATTAGGTTTGCCAATCTTTATTTTTCTTAATCCTCTACTGAGGTATGATCTAGTCATCTGACTTTTGTTTGAGCTTCCTCAAGATTTATTCAGATCAAATATTTTGTGTGAATTACCTGCAAGAGTTAGATAAGCAAGATGTATCTTTTTAATTGGTGCAGGAAAGTTTGAAAGTATATTCCTGACATAAAGCATTACTGATTGGTGAACAATATAAGAATTAGAAAAGTAATTAATATAGTTAATGATCCTTAATTACATAATGGAATACCTGTTACATGATTCTTTAAGTGTCTCAGCATTTCCATGCATTATTGATAGCCAATTAGGTACAGATGAAAGAGCTGGGAGAACTATTTGTAGCAAACAATTTATTTGATAAATTTAGCCTCCCTTTCTGTTTCTGAATTACCTATAAGCAGGCTTTGATTTTTACAAATGCCATTGTTACTCCAAGCAAATCTTTTAAGCAAGGGTCTTCCAGTCTATGGTCTAATTGCAAACTATTTTACATTCTAATGCTTTTTAGGTATGAGTTATTCTTTTTTATCCAAAACAATATTTATCTCCTCACTTCGGTGTCATATTCTACTCCTTCACTGAATGAATACTAAACTGAGACTCTTCCTGATTCCTCCTCTTCCTTCAAGACTGGACTCATTAAGCCTGGGACAGTCATAGAGCTTGACTTTACACTGGATTTGTTCTCCAAGTCTCTTTACCCAAAATAGCATGAAAAACAGAAAGTGTTATCATCCTGTGAAATAAACAGAATACAGTTGTCAAACAGCTGGAGGCCAAAGAATGGAAGTCATGGCTCTTCATTATTTGAATCTAATCAGAAGCTATCCATTTTACCATTTAGTGTTCTATTGCATGTCATGCTCCCCCTCCATTAAGTTTTCAATTGCTTAGTTTACTTACATACTAAATACAGACATCTTTCAATGATTTACAGCATCGTGCATCCAGTTCTGTAAAAATTATTTGTTTGGAGATATTAATCTCATCACATGACAAATACGACGTGTAGACTCACATTAGTCCTTTGAGGAACTACAAAAGTCCTGTTCATTAGTCTAAAAAGTGTTTGCTGATTAGTCATATTATTAAGTTTACACAACTGCACAACCACAAAAACTGGAGTAAATGTTTTTTAGAGTTTCATAAGTTTGGTTTTTTCGGTCAAGAGGTATTTATCAGTTTAGCTTCACTTGATGGAACTAGGCTCTGATGCCCAGCACAATCACTTTTCACTGGGACAAACTGAATTTTCTTTTAAGGATAGTCAGATCTGGTAGACTGAGGCTTAGCAGGTTTCTCCCATCCTTTTCTGGCAGATATGGCTGCTATTCTTCCCAGCTTCCTTGCAGACTGACAGAGCATGTATTCCCAGTAGGCAGATACACACACTGAAGACATGGACAGTTGGGTTTTGAATATCTCCAAAAATGAAGGCTCCACAACATCTCTGAGGAACTTATTCTATTATTTGACCTGTTCCACTGTTTGGCATAGTAAAAAAAAATATATTTCTTATGTTTAAACAAAGATTCTGTATTTAATTTTGTGTCCATTGCCTCTTGTCTTTTATTTAGGCACCACTAGAAAAGTCCCCTCATCAGGTATTTACATACATCAGTAAGATTCCCCTCAGACTTCTCTGTTCCAGGCTTACAGATCTATCTCTTTCAGCCTCTCCCTGCATGTCGGATGTTCCAGTCCCTTAATTTTCATGGTCTTGCTCAGGACTCACTCCAGTATGTCCATTTCTCTCTTGTACTTGGGAGCCCAGAAACGGACACAGCACTTAGATACTGCCTCACCTGTGCCGAACAGAGGAAACGGATCACCCTCCCTTGACCTGCTGGTGATGCTCCCCATAGTGCAGCCAATTAGGCTGTTGGTCTTCTTTGCCACAAGAGCACACTGCTGGCTCACAGTCCACTTGTCCCTCAGAACTCCATGGTCTTTTCTGCAAAGTCATTTTCCAGGTTGTAGTTCCCAGTCTTTCCCAGTGTATGCGATTATTCATCCACAGGTGTAGGACTTGGCGTTCCCCTTTATCAAACTCCACAAAATTCCATGAAATAAGGGATAATATTACACCAAAATGATGAACAGAAACTCAACCAGTGTCCTTCAGCAATAAGCTACATTTACAATCCATCCTCTCTGCCTGACATGAGCTGCAACTTGCCCAGATGTTTGATCATTCACATTGTGTGAGTGGTGTCAATGGATTTGTATGGGCTGATTGTGCTGGGAAGGCTCTTAAGTAGTGTGAATGTTGTGGTTTTGGGGGTCTGCCTGTTCCAATAACTTTAGATAAACGAATCTAATACTGTTATCTTAAAAACAATCTCTATGACTGTTTTTTGTAAAGCTCATTTTAGGACTGAAGAGTAGTTCATTCTTAATTCTCGTACATAAAACCTGTTGATTTGAACAGAAAATGTGAAAATGAATCAGCCTTTAAAAAAAAAAGAATGTATTTTCAGTTTTGTTCTCAAGTTACACATCAGCTATTCTATTTTAAAAAGTGTACCATGAATTAAAATAAGAATAATTTTTTTTATTTTCTTCCAAGATGTCCTCCAAACTACTTGAGTCATGTTTAATAAAATTCTAAAAGTTATTATAATGTCTATGAATAATATCTAAATAATACCCATGTCATCAGCTATGAAGAAGGATGAACAAGATAATTTTTAAAAAAAGACTTTATATCTATTAAAATTTGTCTTTCAGAGATTTTTCAGAGCAATTCTGCTACTAAGTAAGCTCTGTAATATCCAGCAAGTGTTTCAGAATGAAGTATCTCATATTTCCTTCTCCAAGAAGACGAGTGATTGCAGTAGGCACAAAAAGTAGTGTTAATCATAAGTCTACGTTACAGAACCTTTAGCTATCTTTCCCCCTCCCCCTGCATCTTGAATAAACCTGTGATTGCAGCTTGAAATTTCAAGTAAGAGCTAATTTATGTGTAGCTTCACCTTATGGTTTCCAAAAACTACAAAACTACTGTTTAGATATATTTGCTAAGCCATGTAGCAGATCATTGTGCAAGACTTTCTATAAACCTAGAATGAAAAAAAAATAATATGGCTTTAATTAAATGAGTTTAGTTCTTTGTCCATTTTGTTTTGTTCTTTCAGTGAGTGAACATAGTTCTGATATTCTGTCAGACCAACCAATGACTCCATGTACAAAATTCTTAAAATGTTAACATTTTGATGCACTGCAATCTAGATGTTGTCCTATGAAGACAGGGAAAATTCTATGGTCTTATCTGTCACAGGCAGGGATAAAAAAAAACAAAACAAAACAAAAAACCCCACTCCAACAAAATCAAACCCTAAAAATTTCACAAACATAACTCACTTTACCCTACAATGGTTTAAACCATGACAGAAGAGTATTTCAGACACTGTAGTAACCATTCAGTGTAGGCATTTACACCTACTGAAAAGAAACCTTATTTAGAAATCCATGAAGTCTCTGTACCCCTTCTGTGAGTTGATGAGGTCCTGAGAATTTGGTGAAACCACTGCTTTATCCCTTTTCAGGAAGGAGCACGTCAGTCTTTATAAACTAAGGGTGGGGAACAGAACTGCAATGGAGAGAGTAAAGTCCTGAGTAAACTATGACGTATATAATGTCAGCAACATTAACTTTACCTGACATCTCTTATTCAGTGCACATGTTGTTGATTGACAGAGACCCAACATGTTGATTCGTGCTATCTAATTGCTAAGTCAATGCCTAAAAAGGTTACTGCCATCCATGATTTGATTGTTCATGAGGTTCCTGACTTTGCATATATTACCAAGACTGGCTGGAAAACTCTGTAAAACCATTATTGGTTCAGATGTCTTCTTTTGAATCTTAGCTCATCAAAATTTGAGAAATGGCTAAAGTAGTGATACTAGAAAACTTTTAACACAGCAGACAAAGTAATAACAGAAGGTGGAACTCAGCAAATCTCAGACTTGAAGTAAGATGTCCTTTTAATTATAAAGAAAATTTATTCTAAGGGGAGACTGCAGAGTAATAACCAGCAGACTAACGAACTCAATATACCATTGATAGTCCCAACAAAAGGCATTCTCAAAGCTGCTGATTTTGTGCTGCATTGTCCACAATGCAGCACAAACTAAGACAATAGAAATCAGTGAGCATAACATATTCCAGCACTGGAAATTAATAAATAAATAAATAAATAGAAAAATTGCTTAGAATGAGATGCAATGTTATCTGTTTTTTTTTTTTTTTTTTTTTTAACATAATTATTAATCCTTGGAAAAATCCTCCTCTTCTAGAAGTCTCGAAGCAATTATTAGTAGATAAGACTTAAATTCAAGAATCCACTCTTTCTCTGCAAAATAACTGAGATCAGGCCTGACACATTAGTTGTATACTACACCTTGATTTATCAAATATAGGTGAGTGAAAGTAAAGTTAAGAACATAAATACTTTGTTTGACCTGGGAATTAATCATTTTGGAAAGTGTTAATTTGATTCCAGTTGTATTTAAGGGATAGATGAAATGAAGGGTTTAGGATAAATCTTCATATAAAGCTGGTTAAAGTCAAGATGTCAGAGCTAGTGCTAAACAAGCTATCTCAGGTATCAGAAGATACATATTCCTGTTAGGTCAAGGTCCCATCTGGGGTATATTTCACTGCTTGACTGGTAATTCTAGTCCCTGGTGATATTAATTTGCATAAATCCTACTTATTTTCTTTACATTTTGCTTGGGATACAGGTGTAGGTAGAGTTAAGTGTTTTGTTGAACAGGAGTAGATTTACACATATGCTTATATCACGCTGTTAATTCCCATGAAACATATTTATTAAAATGCTTATGAACAATTAACTTTTGCATTGAGTAAACAATATCTGATACCATGCTACATTTGTGCACTGAGACTGTATGCTGTACACTGGGAAATGGGAAGGACAATAAATATCATAAAGCTGAGTATTATTGTTAAGTGTTGTTATTATTGCTGTTGCACAATTTTTTTTTTTGCTGTTTTTTCTATCCTTTCTTGCTTGTCTTTTTTTTTTTAAAAGCAAATTCAAAGAGAAAGCCAGAAAAGTTAAAGAGCTGACAATGAAACAATGCTGTCCTTCACTTATCCTTTTCTTTCAAGTCACTTCTGGACTTGTTGCTGTCCTTCTTACTGTAACCCTAGGTTTGACTGTGGTTACGTAATTGTTCTAGTTTGTCAGCTTCGTGGTCAATCTCAAATCAGCTCAAATTTGACAAGATTTACTTGCTATGAAACAGAAAGAGAATTTCAAAATCACACAAATAGTATTTTACACTTTTGAGAGTGGTGGGCAATTCTTTTTTCTACTGTATTTAATACTTATGGAAGACAAATTTGTTCTATGGACTAGGAAATATGTTCAGAAACTGTCAAAATGCCCATGTTCCTAAAGATATTCAGCAGTCTTGTTACCTGAAAAGTACTGGTCAACGATATTTCTCAGTTAAATCCTTTAGGCAATAAACTGCATAGGGACACCACTGAGATTCTTCTGAGAATGCAGCCTCACTGCTTGTGTATACAAAGAACAGATGAGAGCAGAAAAATTCAGGCAAACAGAATTCAGTAGAAGGAAAAGATCCCTAAATTGCATTGCTGAGTACATTTTCCTCTTCTTAAATTACAAATTCTATCAATTTTCTTCAAAGTACATGCTTGGCAATTTGGATGCCATTTCATACTGAAAATGGCATTCAACACATAGAACTTGAGTGTGCACATTCACCCAAATTCATGCAAGTAAATGTGAGGAATCTAATCTGCTTTGAACTGCTTTTATATATATATATATATTTTAAATAGAATTTGGTAGAAAATTTTGAATTTCATATAAATGACTGAAAAAAAAAGTTCTATTCCACCCACAGCATGAACTATTTTGACACCACTCTGTTGTTTCATGGGAGATGATCTACTGGTGTATCCTATTCTCATTTTCTATCCAAGTCCTCTAATATTCCTTGAGAGTATCTCACCCATGGTACACTGTGGCCCTCTCACAAATTTTGTTATTATAATTCATCACAGGTCGCGACATTCGTCTGGTGGACAAAGGTAATACAGGACATAGGAATCCAGAACTACCTGCCAAGATACATCTTCTAAGAAACAGGAAAAGCAGAGTATGAAAGAACAAAATATCCTGGTATTTTCATGGAAGTCACATATTTCACCATTTTATGCCAATTTAGCTTTCAAAAAAAAGCAGATACTGATCACTAAGTACTCTTTTCATAAAAAGCTTTGCTTGGCATAATGACATCATTTCTGTTATTTTCTACAATATATGTTTCTATGCCACAGGGCATATATAAAATCATGGAATTGTTTAGGTTGGAAAAGACCTTTAAGACCATTGAGAACAACTGTAAAACTAACACTGCCCCACTTAGGGACACCACTAAATCATGTCCCCAAGTTCCACATCTACATATCTTTAAAAAATCTCCGGGGATGGTGACTCCACCACTTCCACGGACGGCCTGTTCAAACGATTGACAACCCCTGATGTAACTTGAAGCTATTTCCTCTCATCCTATCACTTGCTAATCAGGAAAAGAGATTGACACCCATCTCACTGCAACCAGCTTTCAGGTAGTTGTAGAGAGCAATAAAGTCTCCCCTTGGCCTCCTTTTCTCCATACTAAACAATCCCAGTTCCCTCAGTCACTCCTCATAAGACTTGTGCTCTAGATCCTTCACCAGCTTTGTTGATCTTCTTTGTGCTACAGCACCTCAATGTGTTTATTGTACTGAGGGGCTGAAAACTGCACACAATATTCATGGTGGAGCCTCACCAGTGCCAACTACAGGGGCACAATCACTTCCCTGCTCCTGCTCGTCACACTGTTCCTGATACAAGCCAGAGTGCTGTTGGCCTTCTTGGCCACCTGGGCACACCGCTGGCTCATATTCAGCCGGCTGTCTACCAATACACTCACGTCCTTTTCTTCCAGGCAGCTTTTCAGCCACACTTGCCCAAGCCTGTAGCGTTACATGGCGTTGTTGTGACCCAGTGCAGGACCCAACGCTTAACCTTGTTAAACCTCCTACAGTTGGCCTTGGCCCGCCTATCCAGCCTGTCCAGATCCCTCTGCAGAGCTTTCTTACTCTCAAGTAGATCAACACTGTTGTGCAACTTGGTGTCATCTGCAAACTTGCTGAGAGTGCACTTGATCCCCTCATCTGGATCATTGATAAAGATACTAAACAGCACTGGCCTCAGCAGTGAGCCCAGAGGAACACCGCTTGTGACTGGCCACCAATTTGATTTAACTCCATTCACCACAACTCTTCAGGCCCAGCCTCCCAGTTAATTTTTTATGAGAGAAGCATATACAAATCCAAGCCACGAGCAGCTAGTTTCTCCAGGAGAATGCTATGCGAAATGGTGTCAAAATCTTTGCTAAAGTCTAGGTAGATAACATTCACTGCTTTTCCCTCATCCACTAAGTGGATCAGCTTGTCATAGGAGATCAGGTTAGTCAAGCAAGACAGATGACAGTGATAATCAGTAACAATAATCACATTTCTGATTTCACCCAGTTTCATACTTTACAAAGCCTACTGTTCCAAGTTAGTTGAAATTCTGCAACTATGGCTTTAGTCCCCATGTGGATTACATCTCACTGTAAGTAGCCTTTGTATATGCATGAGTGTTACATTAAAGTGAAAATATTATCAATTTCTAAAACTGGTCTTTAAAATTGGCCAACTTAACAGGTAAGTAAGTGTAAGTGAAATATTAGTGGTGAACATATATAATCAATAGGTCATAATAAATAAACCCATGTTTTACCAATATACCCTCAAAATATTTTTAGCCTTCCATTATCTTTGTCAGACTAAACTTCATATCTCACAACCTGGACATTTCATTTCCCAAAGAGCTTTGATGCTTATATGAAATGTTCTGCCCTGACAGCAACCTTCAGGCACTTCACAGACACTATCTGTGAGTTACAAAAATTTTTAGTAAAACCAGCATTATTTCCCTTATATGCATCTGTTGGAGAAAAAAAACCAAAACACCTCCTTTGAATAGGATTGCCCAACATTTTCTAAGGATTGTTCTTGCCGCTCAAAGGGAAATATAGCTGGAAATCACAACTGAAATATTTTAAAATGTTCCTCCAAAACTATAAATATTTTCAATGCTGCTGAATTCAGGAAATGAAAACTGAAATACTAAAAAATGTTCTTCCAAAACTATAAATATACTCAATGTTGCTGAATTCAATGCTTTCTGGCCACTTTAGCCCAGCCTCCACGCTGCAGCATTATGCTAGCAGCACACTTGCAGAAAACATGTAAAAACTTCACAGGAAGACTTGAAGAGACTGAGATGACACCTAGGGAGGGTGTCGCATCTTCAGTGAGGTAGTTCTAACTATGAAAGATAGGAAGTCACAAACTCCGCACTTTTCAGCTGAGATCCAGACCTTGGGATACTCTGCTGTCACAGTATTTTGTCTGAAGTCCTTTATTCTTTCTCCTTCCTTGTTTTGAGTTTCCTTTTCCTCTGTCAGTGTTCTAAGTGCTTTGTCAATTCAGAGCCTTATTTTTTCTCTACACTTATCCGTGATATTTTTATTACCACTTCTGATATTCCTATGACATATTTTAACCCTTTCTCTGGTGTACATACACAGAAAGCAGGTCAGAAAAACAAAAGCAGAAAAACTTCACTTCATATTTGTATCTTCATATTCCTGCCAGAAATGTTTGTGTGTTTGTCCAGTCTCATAAATAGAAACCATGTCACGAGACTCGTCTGGCTTATTAGATTTGAATAATATTTCTCTAATTTCTTCTTTAAATGATTAATCCATCAAGGGAAAAAAAAAGAGAGCACAAATCAAAAATTGATATAGTAACTGAAGAAGATGATAATAAGAGATGCATCTTTAAAAAATCAGGCTATTCAGGGACAGTTTATGTACTGAAAGAGGCTAATTTGTAAAATACATTCTTTGCCACTACTTATTCTAACTTAACTGAGATATATAGGAATTAGTTTCTGAACCACAAGCTGAGTCTAAGGTATCTCCTGTGCAAATTTAGCTGTAGTACCTATTTGTGTGGCTGTACAAGTCCAGAATTGTATTAACTTTCACCTTGTCTGTGCTCTCCATCAGCAGTTCAAGAAATGGGATATTTATCAAATTTAGAGACCATTTGACCTTCTTCAAGTTAATACAAAATCAGATTGACCTATAGTTGCCAGCATCAAGAACTAGTTCACTCATTAGATGACTTCTAGATAGGGATGGCCAAACAGTTTGACCCGAGATCACTGATGAGCTACATCCCATTAACCTCCAAAGAAAGAAGGAGAGACAAGAAAAGGAAAGAGAAATAGGGCACAAAAGAAGCTTCAAAGTAACAACTGTGTTTGATAAAGAAAATAGCAGAAATATAGTATAATGGTTATATACTTGATCTGCTCAGCTAAGACAACAGTCTGGGGATAAAGGGCTGCAAATCATTAGTACTTAACTGTCCCAGCAACCTTTAGGGCAGCTGCCTCCTAGTGACCACATTCTTGCCTTTCCATACCATAAGTCAGCCTTGCTCTCCTCTGTGCCTTGCCAAAACACTAGAGATAAATACTCTGGGAAAAAAAATCTTTGTCAGTTATTTCACTAACTCAGAAATGGTAAGATGCTTCAGGAAGGCAGGTGATTTACATAAGGGATCCCTGGATTGTCATTAAAAAAAATAAATTAAAAAATTTAGATCCTTACATCCTAATCTAACACATCGAATTTCACCTGATTTTATAGGAGGGGGATGAAAACTGGGCTGTTTGAGTCAAATTTGGTTGCAAGTGAAGGCCTAGCCATTCATACAGAATGGTCTTTTTTTTTTTTTTTTTTTTTTTTTTTCCTTAATGTGCGTGGTTAATCACAATATCCCAGGATACTTTGTCACAGAGAAACCAAGGTTGATATGAATCCTGGAATAATTTGTCTTAAACCTTTAAAGGATAATTCCAAAGTCCTCACATGATTGGTTCTACAAATACATGTCTAATAAACTAAATTCTGAGGGGCTTCATTTATTCTATTTCCTGGCAATCAGATGTGAACCTGTTCCACAGTTTTGAACTAAGGCCAGAGACAGAATCAACTGGCTTTCCAGAAAGACCGGAGTCAATGCAGGAATCAGTTTTATTAGTATCTGTATTGACATCAGTTAAAATACTACAAAAGAAGAAAGAGATACCTTTCTGAATCACTTCTTTAGGTAACTTCTCCATTTATTTTGACTGGTGACCTATATCAGCATAGCTGGTGCTATCCTCTGCCGCAGGGTGCCATCAGGCTTAAAGCAGAAATGGTTTTCTGGCAGGGGTGTTTTCACTAGTCCAGTGCTCTTTTCTGTAAGTTACCATTGTGAAACATCAGCATCATTACAAAATGAGACACTGTAATCTGAATAGCCTCCTTCAGTTCTGTGTTGTGAACTGCCGAGAACCACAGTTGAGGATATTTGCATCTGGCTGTGTATTTTTCTCTGCCACCCTCTGCTGTCAGAAGGGGAAAGGTCAATGGCAGAAGTGCAGCCAGTTCTCCACAAATGAGCTTAACTCACATTGGTTTCACTGTAAATTAGGAGCACATTCTGTTTATTAGACTCCTGGGAATATGGTAGAATTCACCTTTATGAAAAATTTCGAGATTTTATATTTGAACACAGAAATTTTTATATTTTTCATGAAAGCAAATGTAAATTAGCCTAATGAAGAGATGGACTTGAATATTCTGTTTTATCTTACTAATGGAATTTTGGGTTAAAACCATAACTTTTTTACATTTTTATTTTATTTTGTTAAGCTTCTGCTTTTGCACAATAAAAACTGTGTCAAAGTAATGCAAAAGAGGTCTACTTTATTTCCACTTTATATATTCCTACTGTATGTCTATTTGTACACCTTGAAGGCTAAGTTGACAGTAAATTTGCCTAAATGCATTTTTTGTCAAACATGCTGCCAATGTCTGTGTGAGAGTGCTTTGAAAAGAATGCTTTGGCAAAAGGAGAGAACAGCCCCTCTCTGCCTCTCAAGTGCACAAAATGAATCCCTGAAGAATCCAGTAGATCTATGAATTAAACTTTTAAATTTTCTAGGTAGTGTGCTGTTCTATTTTTCAATCTATATAACTATTTTATAATCATCACTGCCTATGACTTATAGCTTACATGATACTCATACCCAAATTGAATCAATAATGTGCAATAGATCTTTTTACTAGTTATGCAATCAAACATTATAAAGATACACTCATGCTTCAAAACAGAAAAAAAAATACTTAGTTGACTTAATTTAAATTAAAAGATAGAGATGCTGATCTATGTTCATTGGTTCATATCATTATAGATCCTGACAAATAAATAGGAAAAAACATCCCCTGCTCTTGAGAACTTATAATGTAATTGAAGGAATTTTAAATCTGGGAGCACATCACATTCATTCATAGCTACTTCTGAGGACTGATGCTCACTTAATTCTGTCTTTAGAATCTATGGAACACTCTCAAATTCTTTGTTATTTTACAAATATGCCAAATCCTGACTTTGACACTAAATTTTTGTTTTCTATGTCCAACCCAATGACAAAGAACATCCAGCCATGTTTTACGTGAAAATAAAAAGTCAATTGTGTTCCCTGTCTGAACACAGAACAAAATCGGAGTTTCTTCAAGTCTCTGGCAGCTGGCTGAAGAATGCTCATAAGGTTCTGTCTCCTTCCATGCTAGGCTCTGGAAGATTCAATATTCCTGCATCATGGACCAAATGGCACTCTGGCCCTCAGTGAAAAACATACCATCTTCCCACTGAACAGATCCCTTTTTCAGGTTCTATTTCAGGATCTTTATCTATAGGTCCAGGAATTTCAAGACAATGAGCAGTAGTCTGCAGGGCTGAGTCACAGGCTAGAGCCTTCCCAGATGACGCCCCATCAGTAGCCTTAAATTGTTCATCTCCTTTCCCTAGAGCACCATTTCCTCTGTCCAAAGCTCAGACTCTCCATCAGACAAAGAGAAATAATAATGCTTTCTTCTCTTTGAAATGTGGTTTCAGAAATGCAAGCTACAGGCTGACTTCATTTTTCTGGGTAGGCAAAATCCCAGTTTTGTTGTTTCAAAAGAGCTAATATTTCCCTGTAGCTTTAATTTATTTGGATCTGAGCTCTTGGCATTGCCACTTCTTGATCAAATTAAGAAAGAATGCCTGTAATGAAAAGGTAATGATATTAAAACAAATGTTCTTGTTCCCATTTTATTAACTTTCTCACTAAACTATTGCAATATATTTATTCAATGATAGATTAAGACAATACTGTCAGGTTACAATATTAATAACAACAGTATTTCTTATTTCTCTCTATGTTGGACTACTTTTTATTTTAAATATACATGTATATATTTAACAAGTAGTTGTTTTCTTCCTCGGCAGAGACAATTCTAATATATACTGGTTTAGGACATAAAACCTGTCCAAGCTTCTATAAAGATCGGAGTGCCTTATCTTAAGTTGGATTACTACTCTTGCAGACTGAGCCCAGATAAACAAAGCCCTCGTATAACTTCAGGGCTGTTGTGATCAATTTGCCTGGTGCACGACTCTGGGGACCATGCTGTTTTACCATCTTGATTGCAATGATAAATCCACCATTATTTTCAGCGCAGTGGAAACAGCTCAGAGTCTTGCCATTTGTGGCAAATCTTTTCAATGGCAGACTTGTAGTAAATCAGTCTAACCTGAGCTGACAGTGATTGATTCTGAACAAAATGTCACAAACAATCAAATCCTCTGTTTTCTTCTTTTAAAATTGAATAGATTCAACCCCCTAAAACTAACTAAATTCCAAATAAGGCAAAATGGGGAGGGGTTGTTTGTTTTGGGTTATTTTCCCCTCCAATTGATAATTATCTTTTAAAAAGAGATTTGATTCGCATTTTAGAAGTCTGAAGTGTGCGGCAAAAATTGTGCCTATTATTTACAGTCATTAATCATTACTATCACAAAGAGTCAGAGAAACACATATTTTAATCCACATCAGAGTGCATGTGTGGGAAGGAGACAGGAAGATTTATCATCTCGCTGAAGCAGGTATTGTTTCTTTCCTTCTGCTTGCTTAAAATCCTCCCATAATGAAGCTGTGGTAATGATTAGAGTTTGAAAAACTTTGTAACACAGATGGCATCAATATTGTAATGTCGCATTAGAATAATCCAATCAGCCTACTGATTTATCTGGTATTGTTTTTTTGTAGCCTCACAAAAGCTGTTGGGAAGGATCCTGAACCATTAGAGGTGTTACAGAGAACCTAAAATTCTCCCAAGAAATCTGTGTTGGTCAAAATCTAATATTTAATTGAACATAGTTGAAACAAATCCTGTATTCCATTGACAAAATAGGGTAGAAAAGAAGAGAAAACTGTTCTGGCTCCAAAGTTGGGAATTAATTTTATCAGTTAAAACTTTTTTTTTAGAGTATATTTGGAAAACAATATACTTTCATTATATTGTGTAAAGCAGCCGAGTTTTTCTGTAATAGATGCCAGAAGTTAAAAAAGACTTGAACAGATCTTTCTGCTTTACAACTTATGAGAAAAAGATGATGTTAAAGAAAAATAGCTTTGGCTTTTGTGCGTACTGAATAGAAAATGAAAATTATATAGTCACTGAAATGATTACCTCATTTATTTGTTTATCTAGAATATTGGATGAAAGAAAGTGAAGGAATTGAAATTAAATGAATTATAAGCATCTTTCAAATCTATTTTTTTTCTAATATAGATAGATCAGACACTTTGGAGAGGCAATCAGCTTCGACGTGAGGTAGAGCAAACAGAAGCATCTTCCAACTGAGACAAAAGGCTTTGCAGAGCTCATGTGTTTGTGAGGAGATGTGAAAAGAATAGCTTAAATTGACTATCAGATATTTTTATACTGTTTTGGAGGAGTGGGAATCTTTCAAATTTAGTATGTGAATATTATGCTTGTGAAACTGAAACACAAGCAGAACTTGCTACAGATGGGGTATTACTCTTTGCACAGCTCTAGTAATGCAACTAGCTCTGACCTGAATTAAAATAATTATTGCTATTCACATTTTTTTAATCAGAACTGCTAGAGGAAAGGCAGCTCTGCTTCACAGAGGATTTCATTATATCATCAAGTTTTGATATTCAAAACTTAGTTTAGTTTTGATTCAGAACAAATCCCAGAAATTCTCAGTGACAGGAATAGTCCAAGGGTTCTTAATACAAGGACAATCCACTCTGAGAGACTGCACCTGGGCTGCAGTTTCTGAAAGCCCTGGGATTTCTGTATTAGAGGCAATCTCCCTGCTTGGCTGCCTCAGTGACATGAAGCTTCATAGTCCTGTCTTTTCAGTAAAATCAACCAATATAAGTTTTCAATAAACCAGGGATGTTTAGAAGATGCCTGTCAGGCAAGCTTAGTCTGCTTGATTTCTAAAGTAACTGCTACTAAATTGAACTCTCTTTGGACTTTTTCACATCATTCCCAATTAAAACCATTTTTTTTCCAGAGATTTTCCAATCAACATTAATCACTCTATTATGGCTATGCCTACATTAGTACGTAGCCTACTTTATCAATGCAACACTAACAGACATGGATGTCACGCTCCGATTTCGGATGAGAGGAAGGCCCCCTTGCATTCTAGCTGACCTCAGACAAGTCTGGGAGGCTAGGGGCAGCTGGACCAACCTCTCACACACCAGAGCGTGGTTTTGCTCGTATTCTCGAGAACAGAATTAAGACTCTAAATGGAGTCAAGCGCCAGGTAACTTTATTAACCCGACAACAAGTTCGTAAATGCAAGAGAAAAGAGAGAAAGAAAGGAAAGAGGAAAAAGAGTTGCAATAGCTACCACCACGGAGCTGCGGCATCCCAACAATCCAGTTCACTCGGTGGGGGAACGATCTGTCTGATGTTGGTTCCGATGTTGATTCCATCGATGTTGATTCCATCAATGTTGATTTCCGTCAATGTGGTTTTTTTGATGTTGGTTGTTTTTGTCCTTTTACTGTTCATTTCATTGCATATTCATTGTATTCCAAGAGCTGGTTTGCCTAGCCGCACCCCTCACCTGGCGGTGATGTGCATGCCCATTACCTTCTCTGGATCCCCCTGGTTTTTTTTCTGGCCTCAGGTCTGGGCGCGTGCCAGGGGGTAGGGCTAAATTTCTCAGAATCAGCTCTTCATTCAGATTCACAGGACAACAGGAGTTGGCTTGCAAGATAACAGGAAGACTGAAGTTCCGTTGTTCAGGTGGTGGTTTGATGTTTCAACAATGTTGAGACAAATATTCGACACAGTCTTCTACAACAGGTTTGTCGGATGAGGCAGCTATGGCTGAGGACCTATGTCCACACCGTACACAGTGTTTCAGGGAGCTTTCTTTGAACCAGCTGTAGTCTAGCCTGTGGACTTTATTCTCTTTAGTGGCTGAGGCACACAGCTGCAAGTTTCAATCCTATTCCTGTTTCATTTAATCCAAAAGGAGTCTCACTTTCTATTTCCTTGGTTAGAAGTAAAATGTGGTGTATAGACTCCTAATCTGAATTAAAATTCTAAGGCAAATATTCCATCTACAAAAGGTTAGATCACGATTTGTGGTCTCACTGTGTGGGGGTATCCTCCATGAGATAGGCATGACTGCTATTCAATACTGTGCCCAATACCAACTTTCAGAATCACGCATAGCACTTTGACAGGCAGCAGTGACGGTTTTGCCTTCATTAGGAAATTACTGTGAAGTAAATTCAAGTCTATATGAGACTATTCAAGTCTATATGAGACTATTATTCTACCATGGATCCCGTTACAGAGTCAATTAGTAGACATTCATAGAATCATAGAATCATAGAATGGTTTGGGTTGGGAGGAACATTTAAAGGTCATTTAGTCCAACCCCTCTGCAAGGAGCAGGGACATCTACAACCAGGTCAGGTTTCTCAGCAGAGCCCCATCCAACCTGGCCATGAATGTTTCCACTAACTAATCCAAGCTTTTTTTGCCTTTAATTCCAGCTACAGTGAACAAATCAGAAGTATGAGTCATGGGGGATTATGTGAAACATTGTGTGGAGAAATTGAATATAAGAATTTTTTCATATAAGGGGCAGTCAAGTAAAGACTTACAGTAGACAAAATCAAGTGACTCTCAAAGCTGACTTTGAGTTGCTCATATAGGATCGTAATATAGTTTTAAATCAAACTTAGTTACTCTGCATGAGCTTTTCCACATGTTCCTGTGTAAGCAGACTTTTTGTAGATAATTTGAGCAAATCACTACGCTTCACGTTTAAAAAAAAAGTCACAAAGCAAACTAACCTGTTATTGATCAGGACTATGTATAACCTATTGCAAGAGGAGGGTAATAGATTAGCAAAATTAAAACAGAAAATATAAATGTATACAGATAACAGAAGCAGCAATATATTAGCAAATATTAAATCAGTCAATGAACAGCAAAGTGAGCAAAAATAGCACACCTTCTGAACTGATAAAACTGCTTGTAAGACCTGGCTTCAGACAAACTCACTCCATCAAGGTTTAGTAGCATTTTCCTGGAAGGCTTTTCACCATTTCTTCTGAAATACCTGGTGCTAGCCTCTGCTGATTATGCTACAGAAAAGTAGAAGAACAATGAGTCTACACATTATACCAGTAAGCAGCATATATATTCATTAACTTATTTCATATTTCTCTTCAAATATCAACATAATCCCAACATTTAAAGTAAATCTTTAGTTTATGTTTCTATAAATCTTTTTTTTTTTTATCTGACCAGCTCTGAGATCATTAAACAGCCAAAAGTATACCTATATTAGCAAAATAAATAGGACAAGGACTAAGGCCCATGCAACATTGCCTGACTGTTCAGCCTGATCAATTTTTAGCCCACTCTGGCCCAATTTGGGACAAAACAAACAAGCAAATTCCCATTCAGTGTTGGGCAAGATCTGAGCTTGGCACAGACAGGACTATACCAGCAATGTTTGTGAGGTTAAGGATATTTCATTGTGCAGTTCAAGTTGTGCTGTGTCACTAAGCTTCAGAGTCAGAAAATATTGCCTTGCACATTTTATAATTAAAAATTATATGTATCTGAATTCCAGCGAATCTCTTTTTTTTTTTTTTTTTTCTTTAGCAAATGTCAGACTTCCAGTGGCTACATCTGTACTGCCAAAACATAAAAGTGCCTAGGCTCCGGGACTACCCCACAATTATCTGCATGGTCAGATTGTAAGTACTATTGTAAGGGGACTCTAACATAGTCTTCACTACTTAAAACTCTCACACAATTTTTGGGTGCAGATAAGTGAGTTTAGCCTTATGGATGTGAGCTATGCTTTATTATTACAGTCAGAGTGATCCTTGGGCCATTTTATTTATTATTATAGAAGTAGCTAAGGCATAAATATACCTATAGAGCCACAAGACAGTGCTAAACTGAGTCACTACCACAGTGCTTTGGATTGACTTACTCTTGAGTAGACTGGCAGTGTCTAAACTATATAGCACTTTTCCCTGTACCATCTCTGGGCCCCAGTGTTGCCTGTGTAGCCTTAAAATATAATTATGATTTTATGTGCTTTTCAGTACAAAGTGTCTGAAATAATGTGAGGTCTGTTTCAGCGCAGCAGTACAATATTTTTACTGTGCAAAAGTAAAGATAATCTCCAGGACATTGCAGGACAAGGATATGTGAAGGGACAAAGGCTGTGGGGATAGTACTGGGGGATGATGTGGGGCAAAGATCACCAAACCTGATGCAGTTTCATCCTCATTGCCTTGGAGGAGCAGTCTCTGGAGTCTGCAGTCAAAGACATCTTGGCTTCTTGGTGAGAGTTAGAATAATTAAGCAATATAAATCACCAGGGGTCAGAGAATGTCTTTGCTCCCTTGCAGTCTTTTATTTAGCAGTGCGGATTCACCCAGCATGGTTCCTAAGACTGAAATACGCATACGTGTTTTCAAGATTAGGAAAGTAGTGATTTATTATCTTTTCACATGCAATTGCCTGTAGGATGAACAAGAACAGCTGTTCAGTAGTGTAGAGCAGCAATACACAGTAGTTTGCCGCAGGGTAGGAAAGGAGGGAATTCCATAATTTGATTTGGTAGGAGAGCTTCTATCCACAGAACACAAGTGACCAAATGCTGGTTTATTCAGGAAATCTTTGTCTCACTGTGAAAAGTGCTATTGTCTCTTAATTACTATCACTGATAGCCAAGTCCTCAGTATTACATCTGTGCTGAAATGCAGCATCCTCCAGAACTTTGCTGAAGCATTGCCTGTGTTCTGGCAGTTATGATGCAAGATCATCCCAGAATAACAGCACCCTCTTCTGATCAGTTGTGGGGTTCTTGGTCTTTCCAGTATTCATCACTGTCAGTTCCCATTACCACAGTTTCTCAGATCCATCGTGCTCCCAGGACAGTGTAGTGCACCACTGAATGTTATAGGAAATTAAAACATTCCCGTAAATACAGATTTCTTTCTTTTTACTGAATAGAATGTGAAACAAGACTGAAGTTCACATGCAAGCAGGAATTATATTCATGGAAGAGCAGAAGAGAAAGGATGGAAATTATTCCTGAGTTATCTTGTGCATTCCCCTGAACCTGTAAATATTTTCGTCTTCTCCCTACTACCTCAAAGTTCTTTTTATTCAGCTTTGCTTCAGTTGAACAGATGATGTCTGTTGGTTGGCTGTGCTGCAACAAAAATGCTGTCAACTGACAACCCGTACACACTCGTCTTGCAGAGGACACCATTCAGGGGAATGTGTTATATTCAAAATCAGTCATAGGAATAGGTAGACCTAAAATATATTGCATTTTAGGTGAAGGTTCCAATCAGTGCTACCACATTTGCAATATCAAGCATTCAACAGTGAGTGCATGTGAAAATTAAACTTCTGTGCACAAATCTGTCCTCTTTTAAGTGTTCTTCAGGTCTCTGAACTGCCTACAAACAATTGCATGTGAAAAGATAATAAATCACTGCCTTTTTTGCTTTAGGAAAAAAAAAAGTCCCTTTTAATAAGATGAACATACATGAAGATTCGAAATTTGCACTTGAGCTTATATATGCACAAGCAGTCTCATTGCACAGACAACACAGTAAAGTGCTCAAGACTTGTTATGCTAGGACTTGGCTAGGATTCTTTTGACAGAACAGCATTGCTTCCTCCTGGCTGCTCCATGTTAGAGATCACTTTCCAGATTGTGCATCGTTTAGATGAGGTATAATAAGAAGTGAGAAAGGCACAAATTTAAGAGAAGCAACTTAATGAAAAAAAAAGTAAAACTTGAAATTATGCTTTTGCCATTATCAGCCCAATCTCCTGTCCGTATGAACCCGCAATATTGTTTAAATGAGGAAAGAGCATCTGTAAGGGAACCAGTTTTGCATCATCCCATCTGGAGCTTCATCTTTGTGGCATACTTAACGATATGCTAGGTTAGTGCATGGGCAGGACTGATAGGATGCTGACGGATTTTAGCAGACATCCTCTAGAAAGCTCTAGTGAGGAAAGCACAGATGGGGAATAGTCATTTTTGGCAGCTTATGATTTAGTCAAACCTGAATGGATTGAAGACACGAGGAGAATAAAAGACATCTTCCTGACCTAAATACTGTATTCACGCCAAATCTCAAGTTCCTTTTGCAGAATACAGAAGTGTTCGACTATTTGAAAACAGCAAATACAAATAATTGCATTTCTTTTTAAAGTTGGAAAATGTTAACCAGATTTTTTTTGCATGCTAAATTTAAAGATAGATACCACCTTCCAAACAAAATGTATGTGAAACCTTTACTATTCCAGTCAAGTACCACATATTCCCATAAGAAGCTCAATGCTGTATCAGGAATTTGATGCCTTCCCAGAAGTAACAAACAATTCAAATGCTAGACCTCATATGGAGGAACCAATCTATCCTCACAATAGCTTGCAATGAGTCTTTATGAATCTCCTTTCACAATGCAAGGGCAGTGATATCCAATGAAAAAAATCATGTAAAAACGCCAGAGTAAATGGCCAGAGAGAACAAGTATAGCTGCATATGCTGTCGAAATGAGTATCCAATGATTTTTTAAGACAGCTTTCTATGTGAATACCAATGAAGTAAGTGAAGAGACCTTCCAGACAGGCATATTTTTCCTTATTAATATTTTTTTTTAGAATCATATGAGAAACTAGAGGTCATAAATGAGCCTGCCCCTACCCTAAAAAGTTTAATAACCAAATAGACAGGAGGAAGAAAGGAAGTATTATTAACTCTGTATTACAGAAGAGAAAAATGCCTGATTCTAAGAGATTCTTACAGCTACAGCTCTGGATTAAATAGACATAACTTTTTAGATATTCAGCACTTCCAGATCAGTTTCTAAGTGATTTTTTTTTTCTGAAATCTACAGTCAAATACTTGAAACCAGTTTCCTGAATCCCTTATAAATACTTTAATCATGACACTATCCATTTACTCTTTAACATTTTGCTTTTGGGCTTCTTGAGATAGCAGAAATCACTTTTACTTTAAAAACAAAATGCAGAAAGCAAAACCCATTTGTATAATTACAACTGTGATCTCTCCTCCTTCTCCCCAACATAATCCCCCCTAGAAAACTCTTACTTAATGGGCCATTCCAGTAAACCCTTATAGCTCAAAGATTGCTGTGTTTAATAGAAGCCCATAAGTGTTGAAATAGCAAAACTTGCAGCAAGATTCCCTGAAAGCTGTGCAAACTAGCAAGCTTAATGGATTTATAATGGTCCCTTTACAGACTTATGTAAGGGCAATGGAGGCAGTGGTGGTGGGAGGTTACGCTTGTGCATAATATTAAAAATATTTTGAATGCTCCACAGCAGCATCAATACCCAATAGGACTATATTCTCACAGAAAGTTACATTAAGGAGTTTATAACTGGATAGAGTAAATAGTACACACCTTTACCATGAGTGCAACTAATGTAACACTCCTGGGGAAAACATGGTGCTCCTGTTGCATTAAACATCCCCATATGATTAGTAGATTATAACATAAAACAGTTGTGGGCATCACTTCTATGTCTAATATGGTAAGTACTGCAAATCACATGTTTGTATGCAAATATGATGTTGAAAGTTGTTGTGAGGTTAGTAAGAAACTATAGAATGAAAAGTTCTGAGTTCAGAAAGTCAGCAGTGTCTCTGAAGGACAAGGAACTAAAATATAAAACTGATATCAGCTAGAGTTTATAGTGCTTAGTGCTCTCTTTAATAGGAAAAGCCTGGAAGAGAATTATGGGAGATGCACAACAGTTTTAAAATACCTTTATTCTGGAGAAGATGCAGAAAATTTCATGCATATAAGACTTCAATCTACCCTTCTCTTGTTTTCAACCTCTTTTTCTTTCTAAAACAATGGATTAACTTATATACTCACTAAAATTATTTTAATTTAGTAAGGAATTATTTACTTTACTTCACCAGGTACATAAATGTAACTAATGGCCGAACACAGTCCTTTGTGATGATAAGGCCATCTAGGATTAGGCACATTATCACATTGGCAGGCAAATAGAACAGATCTTTTCCTGGTTTGCAGATCTAGTTTTGCAATTGTTCTGACCAAAATTCCTTATTCTGAACACTCACATATTGCCTGAAAAGAGATGATATCCTCTTTTCTGTTGAAGTGTATTTTTGAAGACCTGAGGTTTTTAAACAATATTATCTTTAGTTTTCAAGGAAAAAAAAAAAGTATAATTTGCAACACAGCTTTACTTCTCCCCTGTAAATGAACCATCACAAATTCAATAATCCTCATTTTTTGAAAGCATTCAGATAAGCAGGACTTAACAAGTTAAAAAAAAAAAAATCCATTATTTTGGTTTTGGAGACTCTTTTTTTTGTATACTAGATTCCCCATAATCAAAAGTAGCATTAGTCCACTTTCATTTCCCCAGAAGATGCCTCCTGTTACCTGGAAACATTTTTTACTTTGACTTATACTTCAAATTGCATAAAATAGTTTATATTAACTCTATCTACCTACCCATTTGTAGATGAAGTTTGCGGACTGGATATGCTTGCTGAGGAGACGGGGCTTGGAGAGTGTCTTGCTCTGTAGACTTGAACGTGTTGCTCTGTAGTGTTGAAGAGGATGAAATATGGCTTGCTGCTTTCAATGTCTCAATTCAGTCTGATCGACCAAATATAATGTAAGCTTCTGCAAGACAGTGTAGTCAAATCCATCTGTCTGCTGAGAGAAAAATCTTTACTAGTGGAATTTCACACAGTTTACAGATAGCTTGATCTCAGTCTTTGTATTCCTGAGCCTCAGGAAGGGAAACAATTGCCAGGCTCTTTTTAACAACGTAGGAAGTGCTTTTCACCAACTCTGACATTATCCTCCTAAAGTTACAGACATAACAAAGCCAAAGTTCCCTTTGTTATTCAAGTATTTTGGATTTTTTAATTATTATTACTCTTCCTTCCTCCCACTCCAAATGTCCTAACTATTGATACTCAAGTTACCTCATATCATAGATGAGCTAACATCCTGTGCTTCCAGAGTGTTAAGAACAATGAAATTTTATTCTTCCTCTCATAGCTCTGGACATCTGTGAGAGAAGACAAACATCTGTGTAATTATACTTTTTATTATCTTGAAAAAAACTGCATACGTTATTTTTTAATCATCTTTAGATAGTCATGCTACCAAGTTACCCTAGTTATGTTAGGCACGCATTTCATTTCAGTTTGCCGGTCTAGGAAGTCTCAAAGTTCAGTTGAGTCATCTACAATGTAAGTTCCACGGTCTGAACATTTCACTCTCAACTTCCATCAGCTCAGAACTAGTAAATCCATTGAATTTGGAACACATCTCCTCTTAAAACAGGCAATGATTTTTGACCAGATGAATTACAGCTTAAACTCTGTAGACTATATTGACTAGATATGCACTGATGAAGACATCAACACAATGCAGTGTGTGTTTGGCACTCACCCTCCCCCTCGCACCCTGTGTTCCTTCATTGCATGGTAATGAAATCCGGTTGTCAAGGCCTCAGTCTTACCTACCATCCATCTGCAGATATTAAGAAACACAGAGCATCTATTTTGGATCAAACCAAAGTCCACCTAGCCCAGAACTTTGTCTTCAGTAGTGATCACAACTGGATGTCTGAGGAAAAATATAAGACGAGAGCAAGTGCATATGATACATTTCCACAGTATTTTCCCAGGGATCAGTAGTTTTCAACTCAAAGACCTTCTAAACCAGAGATTATTTCTTTATATTTAAGAATCCTGAGGAATTTATCTTCTATCAATTTGTCCTACTTGAGTGTACGCAAACTTTTACCATCCTGTGATAGGAATTTCGCTACATCTCTGCATTCACTTGAAGGCCACCTTGAACTTTTCACTTGCTATCTTGTTTTAATGTCCAACTCTCTCTAGATTTGTCTTGAACAGACAGTTAGTAACTCGTCTTCTCTATGATGTTTATAACCTTACTAACCCAGGCCCAGATCCTCTCAGTCCCCTCAACTATCTCCTTTTCCAGACTGAAGACCAAACTTAATTATCTTCCAGCTTGCTTAGTTAGCTGTTCAATGCTTTTTAACAGCTTTGTTACCATTCTATGAACTTTATAGAGTCTTGCTGTATAATTCTGGAGAGGACAAACCAGAACACAAGCCAGATCTATATACGGATGTTTTGTTATGTGGTGTCAGTATACATTATATTACTGGCATTGATAATTGACATTATACAGTACCTTATATCATGTATTCTGTTTTGTTCTCTATTCGACTCTTAATAATTTCTAGTATTCCAACTAGATTTTGAACATTAAGAAGAGTAGAGCTCATATTTTCAAAGGAAAACCTGTTTTAATACCAAGATTTCATTCCTGAGTGGTAATGATCAGCTCAGAGTCCCTCATTACACATGTAAAGATTAAATTATTTTTCCCACGTGCATGACTTTTAAAATTTATATTTATTGAATCATGTCTGCTGTATTAATGCCTAGATACTAAGTCTTGTAATGTCTTTGTACCATTTTTTTCTTCATTACGCTGTTAGGCATATTACTTCCATCCCTCAAGGATTTACAATCTTTGGTTTTTCACACCAGAACTGCACCTCAGTCATTGCAGAGACTTCAGAGACATTAGTAATATTTTCTTCAAAACTTCTTTTACAAAGCCACACCATCTCATCAAAAACACATTTCCTCTTCCAGTGAAACACTTCAGGTTCTTGATACAATCCAAACTGCAGTGTGAAGAAGCTATAAACAAGCATATGCTATGAGCTGAAGAGAATGCTTCAGAGCAGGCTTAAATACATCAAGACCCATAAACCATGCTTGAGTTAAAAAACTGTATACCCCATCTCTTGCAAAAGAAAAGGCCATAATAGCTACAAAGGAGCTAGGATGTCCCTTGTCCTGCCCTCCATGTGCCTGATCCACACATATCTCATGAAGAACAACTTGCCCTTGCGCCAGCTGAGGAGAGTATTTAGGAGCTCTCTAAGAGCTTAATCCTCCCTGCTGGCATATTTACTTTTAAAATGCTTATGCAGTAAGTTAATTTGGATTTGAGGAAGAGTTACAACCCATGTGTAACAGTGGGAAGAGACAATGTCTCCCATTGTGGATGTTAAATGTGAACTGTACAAATTCATGTTTTTATATTGAATGTATATACAAAAAGTGAAAGGCTGTATCTTTTCTTTTTCCTGCTATTAAGTATGCTCATATTGTCAGCTCTGAAACTCATTAACTCCAGGACATTTAAGTTTTGCTAGTTTTATTCCTGATCCTACTGAGAATTTTTTATTTCTTATAAATTAACTCATCCTCAATTGCTTTGATCCCCTGAACACCCAGTCAGTTCATTCCCTGATGAGACCAGAGGCTTAGCTTGTTTCCACTTGAAAATGAGCCTATACACACACACACATATACATACACAGTGTAAGTGTAACTTGCAACTTTTCCAGTTCATTATTTACCCATATATTTAGTTTTCATGTTCCCTTTGGGGAGTAAGTTCCCTAAAGTGCAGAGTTTTAATCATAAGGCTTGTGGCTTTTTGCTCAGTGCCAAAAGCACAGTTTCTAATTGCATTTTGGCTCCGCTTATGTATCCAAAGGTCTACGGTTGTTGGGGAGGGAAGAATGATTGCCTTCCAATAACAGTGCCCAATACAGGAGATAACTTTGTAAACACAAAACAGGAAAAAGGCCGTCCAGAATACTGCTACCCCCAGCTCCACCATGCAGAAGGTGACAGAGTATAACTTTGTGCCCCTTATTCAACCTAGAATTAATGAATGACACATTTAATTTTTGGTTGACAGCTTAGACATTTTCTGCTACAATTTTTTCTGTTCTTTCTTTGAAAAAAATATCTGAACTAAGAGTGCTGCTGGCATCCTCTTTGTCCACGCTTTGCGAATTCTGCCTCTACTTGCAAACTCTCACAAAGCGGTGTAACCTACTGCAGTTCTTGCATCTTTTCAAAATCTTAGGTGCTTTGCATTTTATATGTTATTTAGTGTGAATTCTGACTTTGAACTCTGCACAATTTTGCATTATTTTCTGTCTTTTATTTTTTTTTTTTTTCAATGTGTGCAGTATTTTGAATTCCCTTGCAGAACATCAGCACTGATAAAGTCTTGTCTGTCCTTCACAGAGTCAGTGGCAGCACATTTTTCTGGGCAAATATAATTGCATTACCAAGAGCCTGTTCTAAAACTTCACAGGTTTATCTGTGTGCGTGTATGTGTGTTGTTCAAAATATCATCTTGTCTCTGGTCTCCTATCAAGCTTATTTAATCTTCCCCCACCAAAATGAAGAGGTTGATTTTTCAACTCAGGTAAGTCAGAAGATCACCTCAGCTTTTTTGTCCACTCTGACAACATCACTCATGTTTTATTTTCACAGAAGTGTCAGTGCACTTCAAATTTCTATAATTAGTTTCACAGTCGGTCACCTCAGCATGACTAAACTGCAAATTAAGTCAAAATGTGAGTGCTCCAACCTAGGCTATTTTCAGAATTAAAGCTACTCTTGTTTGTCTATGTGGTGTATATTTGTTGTACATTCACTTGACTTTTTACTATAAAAATTTGAGTTCTTCTGTAGTAAAACATGTATTTTTGTTGCCATTTCCCATTTGACTTCACCTTTTCCAGTTTCAGGCCTGAGTGGTTTAGTTACTTCATTTATTAATTTTCTCATCTCTGTTTTTTTTTGAGATGGTGCTCAATAGAGAAAGATAAAGGAAGTGTGGTGCAAGAGAGGCACCCATTCTCTGCATTTCTCTGGATTAAGGCAGCCTGGTAAAGGAGCAAATATTCTGGATTATCCTGCCTTCCACTTCCAACAGCTTCTACAGCTGATAGAAAGGCTGAGTAGTCAGCAGTGATACACCCACTAGCACAACGTCCCCAAAGGGTTCCTTTTACTCAAATCTTATCTTCTAGTTGTCCTTTCCTTCCTCTTGCCTGAACCATTTATTGTGACCACTCCAACTACATCGTACTCATTCATCTTCTGCTTTGCTCTCTGGGGGCTTGCAGTTGAATAGGTGAAGTGAGAGTTAGGGAGAGCAACCAGGGGAGGCTCCAGGCAAGGAGAAGCCATCCCAGACCAGAAGTGCTTCCAAATAGCTTTGATACAGCATCACTCAGAGCTAACTGACAAACAACTTTGTCACTTTGAGTTGCTCCTGCTTTCACTTCAAAGGTCTGTTTCCTCAAATGCCCAATTTGCGTGTGCTAGTTCAATCTTCGGTTCCCTTCTGAAGCCAGCCAATTATTTATTCCAAGATGAAAACAAGACACACTGACACGATCACCATGACATTCACTCCAAATCAACAACATGCAGGTGTATCATATCACTGTTGTTTTCCTCCAAGAACATTCTTCTAACAACATCTGAGCCAGTGTCATCCTCAGTTTCTTCTCCACACCCTTGTAATGGCACGAGGCATGCAACATAATGCTGCAAAAGCACTGTTCTGCTGAGCTCTGACATAAACTTTTCATTCTTTTTGTCTCTTTGAACTGAAACAGAGAGACAAGCAGAGCCCATAATGATAAGTATGAATCAGAGCCACAAGAAAACCAAAATGCTCCAAATGACACCAATATTGACAGCTCTGTGACACACAAGTGTGACTGGTTTCCTCTGGAGGGTGCTAGGACTGGGCAGGGAGGACATGGGCCAGCCCTCATCAGCTCAAGCTTTCTCCACAGTACTGTAGTTTCCAAAAGGCACCTCTGAGCAAAAAAACCAAGGGGTTGCTCAGTGACAGAGAAGAGAGTTATGCTTCCTCACTTCCTGAATTTTAGGTGACACTGTGTGGGAACACCTTAGCTGTAAGATTATGCAGCTATAACTCTGCACAGTGTTTCTGGATATTTTAATTTTCATTTGTGAAGTTGGTAGTGCTGTGGTTTCAATTGGAAATTCTGTTATTACCAATAGTAGTTATTTAGGTCTCATGCCAATCTACTTCCTAGAGCAATACTGGATAAATCCTTTTGAATAAGCAGAAACTTGCTCAGATTGAAACTGAATTTAATATTCGCATCAATTCTAGAAGCGCAACCTGTGAAGTTCTCAGCAAAAGAAAAATTACTTTAATATTAGAAATGACTAATATTAGTATTCTTTAACTCCCCGTGTTTTCTAGTTTTATACCATTTTTATATATGGATCAAGGTCAAATTGTCTTTAATAGAAATTGCTATTACTGTGTAGCTTGAAAAAGAATAAAAGGAAAAATCATGGTCATAGGATCATAGGATTGTTTAGGCTGGAAAAGACCTTTAACATCATTGAGTACAACCATTAACCTAGCACTGCCAAGTCCACTACTAAACCATGTCCCTAAGCTCCACATCTACATGTCTTTTAAATATCTCCAGGGATGGCGACTCCACCACTTCCCTGGGCAGCCTGTTCAAATGCTTGACAACCCTTTCAGGCCAGAAAATTTTTCCTAATATCTGATCTACACCTCTCCTGATGCAAAGTGAGAACATTTCTTCTCATTCTATAGCTTGTTGCTTGGCAGAAGAGACCAACATGCATCTTGCTACAACCACCTTTCAGGTAATTGTAGAGAGTGATAAAGTGTGTCATCAGCATCCTTTTCTCCAGACTAAATAACCCCAGTTCCCTCACTCGCTCCTCATAAGACACTTTCTTTAGATGTTTCACTAGTTTTGTTGATCTTATTTGGACATGCTCCAGCACTTATATGTCTTTATTGTAGTGAGGGGCCCAAAACTGAACACAGTATTCAAGGTGCAGCCTCACCGGTGCCAAGTTCAGAGGGACTCCGGTTTTCTTGTATGCCCTGTTTAGATACTGGAAGGCTGCTGTAAGGTCTCCCCGGGGTCTCCTCTTCTCCAGGCTGAACAACTCCAACTCTCTCAGCCTGTTCTCATAGGAGAGGTGCTCCAGCCCTCTAATCATCTTTGTGGCCCTCCTCTGGACTTGTTCCAACAGATCGATGCCTTTCTTATGTTGTGGGCTCCAGACCTGGACACAGTACTCCAGGTGAGGTCTCACCAGAGTGGAGTAGAGGGGGAAAATCACCTCCCTTGACTTGCTGGGCACGCTTCTTTTGATGCAGCCCGGGATGCAGTTGGCTTTCTGGCCTGCAAGCACACATTGACAGGTCCTGTTGAACTTGTCATCAAGCAACACTCCTAAGTCCTCCTCCTCAGGGTTTCTCGCAACTCATTCTCTGCCCAGCCAGTATTTGCGCTTGGGGTTGCCCCAACCCATGTGCAGGACCTTGCATTTAGCCTGGTTGAACTTCATGAGGTTTGTACATGTCCACCTCCAGCCTGTCAACGTCCCTCCGGATGGCATCCCTTCCCTCCAGTATGTTGACCACATCACACAGCTTGGTGTCATGGGTGAACTTGCTGAGGGTGCACTCTATGCAACAAAGATGTTAAACAGGGCCAGTCCCAATACCGACCGCTGAACAATGACACTTGGTGTCCACTTGGACATCGAGCTGTTGACCACAACATTTTGAGTGCAAGCATCCAGCCAGTTCCTTTTCCACCGAGTGATCCTTCTGTCAAATCCGTGTCTCTCCAGTTTAGAGACAAAGATATCACATGGGACAGTGCCTCATGCTTTGCACAGTCCCTGTAGATGTTGTTAGTTGTTTTTCCCTTATCCATCAGTGCTGTAATCCCATCACAGAAGACCACCAAATTTGTCAGGAAATATTTGCCTTAGTGAAGCCATGTTAGCTGTCATCCATCAAATTCTTATTTTCCATGTGCCTTAGCATATCTTCCAGGACAATCTGCCCTACAAAAATCCAAAGTGGCAGTTCTGCTGAACCCCTCTCCTTACTTCTCCAAGAATGGAAAACTCTATCATTTCATGATTGCTATGCCCTAGACAGCCTCCAACCGTCACATCACACACAAGTCCTTCTCTGTTGGCAAAAAACCCAGGTTCAGTGGGTGCCTTCCTTAGTCAGCTCTCTCACCAGCTGTGTCAGAAAGTTACCTCCTACAGACTCCAGGAACCTCCAAGACAGTTTCCTCTCTGCTGTATCGTATTTCCAAGAGACATCCCCCATGAGAACAAGGGTTAGTGATTGTGAGACTTATGGTTTATAGGATATTTCATCTGCCTCTTCATCTTGGTTTGGTGGTCTATAAAGACTCCCACCATGATATTTGCCCCCTAATTCTTACCCATAAACACTCAACCCTATTGGCATTATCATCAAGCTTCAGGCAATCAAAACACTCCCTAAATCAAAAGGAGAATACCCAAGTCATTTAGGTCCCTAAAATATGCACATTTTCTGAAACCTTCTTTTTTTTTTTTTTAAACTTATTCAGCAAAGGAAAAAATATTGAAATATCAAACACAAGAAGTGTTTTCCTGTCCCTCTCTAAAGCTACGTGTGACTCACCTGACCAAATGTGGATAGCCCTACTTCACAACAACTTGCTCTTATAATCAACAGATATAATTAAGTATTGCCAAGGTAATATTAATTTCATCCTAAAAGAGATGTCTAGAAACATAGAATCATAGAACAGTTATGGTTGGAAGGGACCTTTAAAGGTCATCTAGTCCAACCCTCCTGCCATGAATGGGGACGTCTTCAACTGGATCAGGTTGCTCAGAGCCCCGTTCGACCTGGCCTTGAATGTTTCCAGGGATGGGTCATCTACCACCTCTCTGGGCAACCTGATCCACTGTCTATGTCATTAATGAAGGTTTTAAACAGTACTAGTACCAGTACAGACCCTTGAGGGACATCACTGGTCACCAACCTTCACCTGGACATCGAGCTATTGACCACTACCCCCTGAATGTGACCATCCAAACAATTTCTCACCTACCAAACAGTCCGCCCCTCAAATCCATATCTCTCCAATTTAGAGAGAAGGTTGTTATGGGAGACTGCGTCAAAGGCCTTACTGATGTCCAGGTAGACAACATTCGTAGCACTTCCCTTGTCCACTGATGTAGTCACTCCATCATAGAAGGCCACAAGGTTGGTCATGTAGGACTTGCCCTTGTTGAAGCCATGCTGGCTGTCTCAAAACACCTTCCTGTCTTCCATGTGCCTTAACAAAGCTTCTAGAAGAATCTGCTCCGTGATCTTCCCAGGCACAGAGGTGAGGCTGACAGGTCGGTCCCAGTGCCCTCCTTTTTACTCGTTTTAAAAATGTGTGCAATGTTTCCCTTTTTCCAATCACCAGGGACTTCACCTGACTGCTATGACTTTTCAAATATCACGAAGAGTGGCTTGGCAACTACATCAGCAAATTTCTTCAGGACTCTGGGATGCATCTTGTCAGGTGCCACAGACTTGTATACATTCAGGTTCCTCAGGTGGTCATGAACCTGATTTTCTCTTACAGTAGGAGGAACTTTGCTTCCCTAGTCCCGTTCCTGCAGTTCAAATTCTAAACTTCTGCCCAGCATCAGTGAAATACATGCATTTCACTTTAGAATATAATTCAAAATTTGAGATGATTCTGAAGCAAAAGCTTGTTTGCCTGAGGCACAAAAAGAGTTTTTTCAGTAAGAACCAGTGGATCAGGAATGCATGATGCATCACATACATGATAATAGCAGCTTGAATGATTCTAAGCAACACAATTTTTCCTTATCTGAACCATACAGCACACATTAGGCAAAAATGATGTGAGGCTGTTAGGTGTTTTTATTGCAGATACATTATTAAAGCTCTGAATAAAGTTCAAAACTAGTCACAAAGAAACAAAAAGGTACCCTTATAGCCCCATTTTCAACATGCATCTTCTTCAGGCTATTAGAAGAGAAATCTATATATTTCAGAGGCCCTATGGAGGACAGTTGAAATAGACATAACTGTTATTAAAGGCCTTCTTCAGCATCCTTAGCTTCCTAGTCAGTGCCTTTTCTGCAAATAATTGACTTGCAGAAAGACCTAGCAAGCATTGAGGCATTTATACTTCTAATCCCAGAGGTCCCCAGTTGGCTATGGCAAACACTGTTTTACTAGAGTAATGAAAAAGACTACCGAGAAGACTGGTGGTAGAACTGGTGATTTGCAGTTGAATATTGGTAGCAGCATGGGTGATTTGCAATTATTATTTTTATTGCAGCCTTCCAGTAATTAAAAGGAACCTATAAGAAAGATGGAAACAAACTGTTAAGGAACATGGAGGACAGGGAGGTGGTTCACGACAGCCAGGATGGCTTCACCAAGGGCAAGTCCTGCCTTAACAAGGCACATTGAAGCCCTCAGGGCCCCGATCAACAATTAGATTATTGGTTTTTTTTTCCAAATAGTGAGAGCAGATAGATGGTAGATCATGTGTTTTGGTATTGATGTAAATATTTTTAAAACTTTAGTTTCACTTGCTCTTGATCTTTCTTGTAACAGCATTAGTAGGACAAAAATAGGTAGGTGCCTCTTCATATCGAGATCCTAAGAGAAACAAAGCAAGATAGGCATGACTGAGTGCTTACAGTCAAAGGAAGCATTGGTTGTGACCTCTCTGAGAGCAGCGATGGACATCTGATGGACAAAGGCAGGATTTCAGTGAGCTCCACAAGTCAAACAGGAATATCTTCTATTGAGCAATCTATTTTCTAAGCACATGCAGAATGGATGGAGTTAAACATGCACATTAATACTTTCTAAAACTAGAAGTATTTAACAGACTCAGTGATGCAGAAGAGTGCTCTACCCCAATTAGTCATAACATTTCAATATAAACTAAACTTTGAGCATAAAAGTAATAATATTTGACATACCAAGGCTACTTGTGCTGATTTTGCCTCTCCCCTTCACTATCCACTCTCTTTCTAGAGAAACTCTGCAAGTCATTCTAAATGTATCAAATATATTATTTAAACTAACTAAAAATAAATTTAATATAGAAGCCCATATTATGAACCTCTCAGTTCAGATATGGCTCTCCCTTTCCATTCAGCCTTAGCAGGAAATAAAAAATCTAAAAGTCCCTGGATTCACAAATGAGCTGACTTTGGCCTTGGGATCTGTAACTCTTCATCTCCCACATTTGCTGCTGGATTCTTAGAAAGTGATTCCACTTCCATGCAAAAAAGTGAAAGATTTCAATTCAAAGCAGATGAGGAAGGTTACAATTTTTTTTCAGTCCAATAAACAAACTGAATTACAGTCAGACATTTTTCCATCAAGATGTTTTGTTGGAAGTTCAGATGTATTTCCTCAAATCACTTCCAAACAGTAAAGTGGCTAAGTTTACAGATATTTTTGTTATGTTATTTTGCTCTGTTCTGTTCTATTTTCTGTTTCACGTGAGTTGAAAACTGGTGTACCATCTGGGAACAGGATTATTTCCTCTGTGGGGAAAGGCTGAGAGAGTAGGGACTGTTGAGACTAGAGAAGAGAAGGCTCAAAGGAATCTTATCAATGTATATAAATTCTTGAAGGGAAGGTGCTAAAAGGACTGAGTCAGGCTCTTCTCAGTGATGCCCATTAACAGGACAAGGACAATGAGCACAAACTGAAACTGGGAAGATTCTCTCTGAACATCAGGAAACACTTTTGTCCTGTGAGGGCAAATAAGCAGCAGCACAGGTTGCTCGAAGAGGTTGTGGAGTCACCCTCCTTTGAGGTATTCTAAAGTTCTCTGGACATGGTCCTGGTCAACTGGCTCTGGCTGGCTCTTCTTGAGCAGAGAGGTTGGATGAGATGACTTCCAGAGGTGTCTTCCAACCTCAACTCTTCTATGATTCTGTGTTTTGGTATTACCATCAATACCTCATCCTTGTCACTTCTAAACTTTTCAAGTTTTTTAAACTTTCACCACATTTTTCAGAATGGGATAGAGTAAAAAGAACTTCTCTGAAAAGTTTCCTCTTTCCTGAAGGAATCCTTATTTGCTGTTGATCTCCAGAGGGTGAGCAAAAAGCAAAGAAAAACATGATAAAAATTAATTAAATTATCAAAAAGTATTAAATATTAAAATTATTTATTTATTTAAAAATAAAATAACTAAAAAACATTTCCTAGTATGTAAAACAAAATATATTTCCTGACTCAGTCTCCCAAGAATTAATAAAATTGGGTTTTGTATCACAAACCCAGTAGATTTGAAGAACAATAGATCACTGCAACCTTTTGCATATTTAACCACAGTTCTCACATACCTTTCTTGTAGTCCTCCTCTTTTTCTCTTACCCTTATTGTCTCTTTTCCAGAATAAGCAAATCTAATTATTTAGAACATTTCCTCAGAGGTGATGTTTTCCAGCCTCTAATCAGTCTTGTATGCCTCCTTTGGATTCTCTCCAATTTATCTTCATCTTCTTGAAATGGACGTAGTACCCTAGGTGCATCCTCCCCTAGCACTAAGATAGTGAGTAATAATTACCTGGTTGTCTTTCTTCAACATTACTGTTCCTGTATTGCAGAAGGAGATTTGCCCTTTCTGCAGCAGCTTATTGTTGATGTTGTATTCATCTTGAAGTCCATTTTAGCTCCCTGACACTTTGCTGCAGTGATATTGCCTAGTCAGCTACTCTTTATTTTGTATGTGTGTAATTGATTTCACAAGGTGTTTCACATTACCTTTTTGTTGAATCTCATTTTGTCAATTTTGAACCAATTGTCCAGTTGATTAAGCTAATTTTAAATGTTAATCCTGTGCTCCACCTAGATAAAACCATTCTCACTTTGTTATTAACAAATTTCATAAATGTATTTCCATCACGAAAGTAATTAATATTACCAAAAATATTTAGCATATTTCTTCAACCTGTGATTTAATATAGGATTTAAGCTAGGCTTTGGGGCTTTTTTTTGTGTTCATGTTTTATGCTATAGCATTGAAACTTATACTCATGTCAAATGGTACCCCAGAATGCTTGAACTTTGAAAAATTTCAAAGATATTTTAAAAAAATTTGTTGACACTTATCCTAGAAGCAGTAGTAAGTAACCAAAAACCTAAAGAAGAAGCCTATGCTAAGAGGAAATATGGACAACATCTTTGCCACATACTAAAAAATCCAACCCGTGACTCAGGTAGTATTTTATACTTAAGTACAAAAGTTCATGGATGGTATTCACTATGCCTAGAAGGTGACTAATAGGCCTTTTTTTCTAAGGCAAATACCATGACTTCCCATATAGTTAATAGAGAAGATAAGTGTCTCTGAAGACTTCTGAAAGAAAACTCGATTCATCTAGGTTAGCTACCTGTGTTAGGTAGTTTAGATCCCATCTTTATATGGTTTTCCAAAAGGAAAATAATTTCATATCTCTTCCTTTGAAAATCATGTCTCCGCTTATAACAGTATTGTGTTTGGAGAGACTGAACTAATAGAAGATCAAATTACATGATAAATGTAGCTTGTAAGAAATTGATACAATTCAGAAAAAAAAAAATATGTTCACAAGCAATCATTTCAAATAGTGTACATTGTGGAGAATGGATTTAAGACTTGCAGGGAAACCCGTATCACAGCTGCATCGTGACTGGACTCTGTTCCAGAGCAGACAACACAGAAACACAACACGAAGACACAGAGCGTGTTTTCACATAAGCATCACAGTAACATAACTAGATGGTCTTCACTCTCAAAATAACAAATTCCCATTTTGTTTTGCAGACTTACCAGCTTTGGATTTATCTACCTCAGTCAGCTTTGCACCATGCTCAAATCACACCATGCATGTGTCTTAAAAAATGTAGTAGTGCAAGGATGAATTACTAAAGAAAATTTCCTTAACTACAACTTCTGTGATTTAGGAGTCAAGATCAACATTTCTGAGGATAAAATTCTCTTGAGGTGGGTCAGAAGTACCTACTGTATTGAAAGACAAAACATCTGAAGTAGTGTCTTTTCCTCTCTGCATCCTAGGACTGCAGGAAGGGAAAGTGCAAGTTAAAATACCTTCTGATATTATTTGGGTCCTTTTGTTGCTGTTTTCTAGAAAGTTCTGTGGAACTAGCATTTTGTTCTTAGACATCTGTATCACAAGGTTCAAGACCATAATTGTAACATTTACATGCAAGTGCAGTGCAAAAACAACAACAACAAAACCAAACAAAAAACAACCCCAGAAAAAAATGCCATGGAACCTGAAACTATATCTTTATTTGTAAACAAAATGGTTCAGGAACTGCTTTTTAATCCTAAGGGCAGAGTTTACATTCTATGTACATGAGTGCAAGAGTCCCTAAGCACACCTACCAGTTACAACCCCTCATTGCAGGCAAATTGTTTCTTGGGATTTAGGATTCTTTTCTTCCCACTAAGAAAGTTGCCAGCTGTGAGTGTCTTACTAGTCAAGAAACATTTCTGTAACCCTATGCTCGCAAGAATGGAAGAAGTAAGATTTCTCAAATATTGTTCGGCTTTTTTAGTATGACTAGAACAATAAATTTACCAATGGCATTCCTCTCTGGTACATCTGGATAGGTCTGATAGAAATTTTTCAATATAAATCAGCTAGAAGGAGTAATCAGGAGCAGGAGATTTCAGCCTGAGTTGTTAGAGTTAAATAAAGTTCTGTGCAGCTGGAGATCTTCTATTAGAAAGTGTCACACTACAACCAGTCCTAAATATGCTACCTACCTATACTACTCCATTTCCTGTCAAAAACTTTTATATGTCTAATGACTGCAAGGTTAATTTATGATTCAGGTTAAGTGGAGTGAACTTAGGCCATACTACATACTGCACTGTGGTACTCATTCTGTTGAGTTATATTTCTGTTGAAACATAACTAAAAATTTGGAGAAAACTTTATTATGAATTCTGTTATTATGGTTTTCTAAATTAAGAATAAAGTCAAACACAGGAAAAAAAAATACATCTTCAATAAGATAAAGTGTTGTATTCATCATGAACAAGTAAACCCAAAAATTAAGTGATGAAATGAGGCTCTAAACAGGAACATTTTTAGCACAGAACATTTTGAGTAATAATAGAAAATCAAATCTTTTATACATTCTTCATACGTGGTTATTATCTTGTAAAGCACAGAAAAGAGTGGGTCAGGAGCAAAAGTCTGAGCATCATTTAAACCCTTAGTTACAGTTTGAGTCAAATTCATGTTCCTGAAGTATTACTTTCCCGATCGTAGCCTGAAAGGTGCTGTATAATGGAACATAACTGAGGTCATCGCTATCCATTTTCAGAGTAGTGTGATTGACACTGGCATTGTAAGCTTTCTTTAATTACAAGATTGCAGTCTCAGAGAACAAGCCCTTACCCCTAGCAAAAGAGAAATATGATTAGTTAATTCCACAGGAAAAGCTAGGCTAGAATGCAAGAGAGTATGAAGAAAGACTGCAGAATGGGTCTACATGGTGAAAATAAGCTGCATCAAGAATGAATAAGGTGTCAGATACATGAGAGGGAAAAAAAGGACACAGATGGTTTTGAAACTTCAGACATCCTTATGTCAAGCTTACTTCATGCTTAGCGTTTGGAAACTTAAGGTTCAAATTTGCTGCCAGTATAAGTCTATTACCCATCCATCAAGCGGCATCAACATTACTGGGCCTTAGGTACCTTTTTTTTTCCTATGAGCCGGCAATTCTGTGAGACCAGATTTACATTCAGTGTTTTCCAGCCATCCAGGAAAAGCGTTCCCCTTCCCCAGCTGTGGCCACTGAAGGAGATTTGACCTGTGTGATACAGATTTGCTTTATTGTCCCTCAGTGATAAAGGGCAGGGCTGCCCAGCACCACCCTTCGGCAGCACCAAACACGCATTTGGCAAACCTGATTTTTCCTTTTTTCTATTTCTTTATAATCTTTTTCACTTCCCATGTGTCTCTTTTTCTCCACTCATGTCACACCCAAATAGTTGTACTCCTCTTGTTCAGCTAGTTTAACCTCAAGCCAGGACAAAGTCAGTGACCTAGTCATCTACCTGCAGCCCTAACATTATTTTTTCTATACTAGGCTAACATTGAGATGAACGTCAAAACAAAAAAAAATCTGTTGCAAACTATAGGTTTTACTACTCCAAATTCAGCACCACGTGCTTACCTGGTGCCGTGCTGCACCATGTTAGAGACTCCCTGAACATGAACGACTTCATGGCACAGGGCAGCAGTCTACAAAACCAGCCATTTGGGTCCTGAAAATCCCAGTACAATTTTAAATCTGTGCTAATTAGTTCTGCTTCATGGAGACCACGTTCTTCTCAGCCCCACAGCTAGATTAGTCAGCTCTGAGACCATATATTGCACATGCAGAAAAATGTGTTTCTATAGAAAAAAAAGATGATGTTGTAGTAAAGGGCAAACCAGAATTAAAACAGATATTTCCTTAAAAATCTTGGAATAAATGCAGCCAGGTTGTTATCAACTTTATGGGGAGGAGGAATAAAGGGAAGAGAAAAAAAAAAGAGGAAAATTACCATTGAATTTAATATCATAAATCCCAAATCAGAACTGTGCTTTAACGTTTTAGCAAATATACATGAATATGTAACCTACTATGACCCTTTAAGAATATCATCAGTCATAACAGTTCTTCTCATACTTAAGATTAAACATACTTAAATGGTTGCATATTGTTTTATGCCAAAGTGAGGACAGCCTTTTTTTCTATATAAATCTAAATAAATGTATGGATTCAAACATTCTGTGGCATTACAGAACATGTCAAAGATTTGTGGAACCACAAATGAAGTGAAGAATTTCTCTCTATCCCATGCGTCCAATGGTGTCAGTGACATTACTGCTATGGACAGATCTTCCCAGATCAGAGTAAAAGATGCAAACTGAGCCCTAATATAGATTTGAATGAAATGGGAAAAGTGGCAATTGGTTTAGAAACTGACTTTTGTTGATAAGCAAAAAAACCCCCTTCTAAGCTCAGGTAAGCATAGGTGAAAGTGATTTATTGTCAAGTAAGCTCTCTATACAAGAGCATTAGTTCCAGATGACATGCTATACATTAGCTGTATGTAAAAGTGTGTGTATAGTGACTATTCCATTAGTTATAATGAATCGATCACAAGGTGTTCAAAAGTAAATAAATAAAAAGTCCACAGGAATGTGACTCCTCATAGGTCCCGGAAAGAAATAGTCTGAAAAGGATTCAAAAGAGAGACATCTGACCTTTGCAGTGGAATTTTTGAAAATGAAAGTATACACAGTTAGAATTTATACAGTTGGGGATAATACTAGAAGACCCAATGGTCACCTTTGGCCTTAAATTCTATGTCTGTGACAAAAAATTAAAAGCACGTTACTTGTCGAGTTTATGGGGAATATCAGTCTCCCAAATGACTGAGTGAAGAAAAAATAATTGACCATCCATTTTAGAAAAAAAAATATTTTTTTTAGTGATCAGGTTGCATACGTAAAAATACCCCAATCCTGATTGGGAAGGTCTGATTCATGGTTTCTAATGTAAACACGCAAAAGAGAAGAGGTTTGAGAACAAAGGCAAGGCTGTAAATACCTGACACAAACTCACACCCAGATTCTTACAAAATAAATAAAGAAATGAACAGTTTGAGAAAGTGGAAGCAGAGCACACTAAAGAAAAAAGATGAACAAATATTTCTTTTTGTAGCTGAGAGTGGGTAAAACTCAACTGGAAACTCAGCTTGGTTTACATGTTTTACCATCCTAATTTTCGCACCAGCTACTAAATAGGACTACAGAGTTGCACAATACTAGTGTGAAAAATGAGTGCATTTTCTCTTTTGATGGGTGTCGTAGTTCAGCCCCGATCGGGACCTGAATGAGAATAAATAAGAATGAAACCTCCCAAACTGGCAACAAAGATCTATTACTATTCTGTAAGGAAAAACTGTTCAAAAGTAGCTCAACCCACAGCATTTTAATTTTACAGGGTATAAAGGAGGGGGAATTACAGCATCTGGCTGAAGAGCTTGTATACCACCTTTGCTCAGCCCCAAGCAAATTAAAACAGCTGAGTTATAAACCCCACAGATGGAAAAGGGGGCTACAGTAATGATATTCTCTTAAATACAGTCAAGTTGCTTGGGTGCCCCACATAACATAAATTGCTGAAGCACTCAAGTACTTAACTAGTTACAGAATGTGAAATTGGATTTAATTTGACAATGCTGTAGCTCAGCATTGTTTGCCTTGCAATTATATACATTGATTAGACTTTGAACATAATGAGCTCTCGCCTGAAGGGGTCTGACAACAAAAGCAATATTTTAGGAACTCAGGGCTGTAGGGTTGTAAAGCAAAAATTTTGCTTGAATACAGTCTCAGAGCAGGCTGTTTTAATAAGTTAATATTCTAAAGTCCTGTGGTTAGAAGATGTAAGGCTTCATTATAACTCTTGGTTCCATATAAGTAATGCAAATGTTATTTTTATTCTACATGCACATTAAACACATAATCCTCATTTCTGTTGAAACAACCCAGGTAGTAAACACTCCAAATGTATCTTGGGTTAATATGCACAAGATGGAAATTAAGTTACACTATAGCATACATTACAATAAAAACTAGTGAAGTGTGTAATTACTGTTACTATGCTGTATGTGGTATATATCGCTCAGTGTAGCCACAGCGGTAACCGTCTTAGTGTCACTGTCTTAATTATAGCAGTTTTATTGTTATTATTATTGTCAGTCTTTAAGCTTTTACTAAATCCAAAGCTCAAATCCAGCAAAGCACAGAAGTGTGTGCTTCATTTTAAGCAGGTGCATAGTCCCACAGAAGCTAGTAGAATTACAAAAACTTTAAAAATACACCTTTTGGAATGAATGGGATTAGTTACACATCTCAAATTAATGATAGGCACACCAGGGGTTCGTATTACCTTCAACAGAAATATTAATTCAGTGAAGATTCTAAACCTGAGCATGTTGTTGACTACAGGTGATTTAATTTCCATTGAACCAGTCCTAACGAGTTATCTATAGACTCCACATCTCCAGTGTCATTTGAGTGAGGCTGGAAAAGAAATACACCTGGTGCTGTCAACTGGAGAATTCAAATCTGAAGCCCCTTAGGTGTAGCATGGCAAACACTCTGCGTCTATCATTTATTTTAGTTCTTTCTTCTATATTTATTTTGCTATTTCTGCTGCCCTTCTCCACGTTCCTGAGGAACATTAGGTATTTGTTGACTCTTAATGTTTTTAAACAACTGAATTCAGATTAGTGTGTCTCTGCAAAGATCTAGGGTCACAGTGTCAGGATTCATATAGATATAGATATAGATTAGATATAGATATAGATATAGATATAGATATAGATATAGATATAGATATAGTATAGATATAGGACTAGAATCACAAATGGATATAGGTACCTGAGTCTAAAATTTCAAACCTCAAAAACAATTTAGCTGCTGCCTAACTCTAGAGGTCCCAAATGTCCCCAGGTCTTCTAATCTAATCATAATGTATTCTGTGTGTGAATAAGTGAAAATCAATATGATCCATAGGATATAGTACAGCTATGCAGACATCTTTCTGCATTCTTCTGTAGATTAGATCAAATTATTATTATTTTCTGATTTGGCAAAATAAGTAAGATGCCCCCATGTTGCTGTAAAAAATCCTTTAAAAATGTAGTATTTCTTCAGCTTTTGTTTAGCCTACACACTGGTGTGACGGGAGCCACACCCCAGAGGAGCCCCACTACCTGGAATTTCAACCTGGACAGGACTAGGTAACATTGCCTAAGCACTGATGTGGGTTATTACTAGGACTGATGATGAGAAAGGAAGCCTTTCCCTTGTCCTTGCCCCACATTGGCCACTTTAAAATTGCCACTTTAATCAAAGAACAGTGCCTGAGATAAATGTCTCCATGTTCTTTAAAGTAATTTTTTTGAGCAAGGAGGATAACTTCCCACCCTATTCTATGAATGAATAAGGTGAAAGTCTACCTGGACAGAATAAGTTTTCAGCACTTCTTTATATTATCTGACCTCCCTTTTATCCGAGTTCCCATTAGTTTTCCTTCTATTTATGTTCTCATCATATAAATGTAATGATTAAGATTAATTTATATCTTTTGTTAACATTTTATATTATGAAGATACCATTAACCAGTTTACAGCTATATAACTGCTGACCTTTTTAAATAAGCATTGAGTCAACACCAGGTGATTGCAAAGTAGAACACACTTGTTATTATAAGTATAAAGATATTGGCATAGTTGTCTGTATCAAAATTTTCTCCATAGAGAACAAATGCTGGAAACATCAATCACACATACTTACTACTTGCAAGTGTACTAGAGTAGCCCAGTAAGCGGAGGTGGATTATATAAACAGTGTGGGCAGCTATTTTGTTTCATCTTGCAGATATATTCTGCATTAATAACATATAGCATTCACAAAAGGAAAGTAGTAATCAAAAAACTCAGCTGACCACAGACTGGGCCTATTTTATTAAAGAATCAAAATTATCTGATGATCTTCTTGTAACTGGATACATATGCATAACATCCACACATCTAATGATAAACTCACTTATAATGTCCCTGTGATAGAGAAACAGTCTTTTATGGGGAGAAAGTAATGAATTTTCTTTCTTAGAGAAACCAGAGAACTAAGAGTTTTATGGCGGTTACATGGCATGTAGCTACAAGAAAGGGGCTGTATTCTTATAAAACACCAAGCAGCATAAGAAATAGAACAGATCACCTAAGGAGACAATGAGTCTATTACACAGTGTCATTTAAAAATGTGAGTGGCAGCTCATTCCATGAGGACAAGGAACTAAAAGATTCCAGGCATAACATGTGAATAAAAATCTGTTGGCTATTGAGAAAAACAGAACGTCGTCTTCCATACAGAATTCTCCAGCACCCAGTGAATCGAAGGGAGAATGGATTATTTCAATAAATACTCTATGAAGAATTTGGAGCCAGCCTTCGTAATGCTGACTGTTAAAAAAAGAGGAAAATTTAAAAATTATTGCCAGTAGAATAGCAAAATTTTCATTACAGGGACGAGTGTGGGAAGGTCCATATTTATTTCAAACGTTGACTTCTCACAACAGAAATTGTGGGCAAGATTCTCAGCACTATAAACCCACATAACTTTAACTTCTGCATTCCCTGAATATTTGTAACTGTTTTGACTCAATTAAATGGTAATGTTTTTCTTAACTTATTTCACAAAAAGCTAATTATAAATTAAAAGAGGAGGAGTGCTACACCCATTTTTAAGCACACTATTGCCAAGTATTGTACTATCTCTGAGTTAAATATCAACACTCATGACAGATGAGTGAGTTAGGCAGATAAGACTGGGATTTGCAGAAAGCACTGAGATAAGTGGGGAAACACCAGAGCTAGCAAGGAGAAAATTAGAAAAAAAAAAATTGAAAGATAGGGCCTACATTTATTCCCTGAGAGTTTCAAATGCAAAGTACTTAAATATGCATCTTCATGAATCTTGGCCTTGGCCACCTAGAGAAAACATCCACCCCACACTATGTTCTTAGATTCCTTATTAAATACACAGAGAGCATTAACCCCCTCAATGCACATCTGCTTTTTTTCTCATCCAAGTTACTCTGCTTATTCTTTGGAAGGGTCAAATACAAATCTTTATCCAAAACTCCATAGTAGAGGATAACACTGGGCTCAAATGATGGTATGTAAGATAATGAACTGTCTGCACAAGCCTCTGTGTCTATGTCCCACAAAGAATGATCTTAACAAAATATCCTGTTACCGCCACCTTCAAGTAGGTCTCAATGCAGTTACACTCAACTGGCAAGAAAGAACTCAGTGAAAATGACTTGCCAAACTGTGACATGATAACCAGTTCTACAGAATACATAATATGGAGGCAGAGAGTGCAGCACAGCTCTTTGATATTGACGAATTTGAGCTATGTCCTTGAACACCACTTGCTCAATAACAAAAAACAGCAACTAGAACAAGATAAGGAACTACCAAAGGAAAAAATAGTAAAGACAACCAAAAAACTATAACCAATCCTAATGAAGCATAAGGTGCGTGAACAGTATATTGCTACCAATCAAATTAGATGATTAAATGCGTGCACTTCGCGTGTATCTTAAATAGACTATAAAAGACTAATGCTGACGAACAATAAAGGTCTCCAGAACACCATCCACGGAGTCTGTGTTTTTATTGCCACAACATAAGGCCAGTTCCTGACAGCCTGCATGTATTTGTTTCACAGCAAGCAGTTACTTATTATGAGGGTGGGAGGGAGCGGTCAGTGAGGAAGTATCGGTCACAGAAACAAAAGCAAAGTAGTAAAGTGAGGATCTCATTTGTTGAAATCCTTACTCAAAGAGGGAATTGATCAATGTCTCCTGGGCACTTGAAAGCAAAGAGCCAACACTTGAGGAGGTACCAGCTGTTCCTCCTGTTCCAGTTACTGTTGGTACCTGAAGTTGTCCTGGTTATGAGTAACCCGCAGCACCGTTGCTACTATTAATGGTACATAAGCAAAGCTCAGGAATCCACAATTTGGTAAATACTGATATTTTAAATCTAGCTATGCTGCTTTTTAGATTTATTAATATATAATGTTATAGCTGTTTGAATGTTTCAGAGGATAACTTTTCTGTGTACAGTCTCAGTTTGCCTGTGTAGTGACTTGTATGTACTCTGAAGCCTCACTTTAAGTCTCTCAACTTTGCAGGATTAATGTTCTCTTCTGGAAAATGAGGCTAGCAGTAACAATAATCTTGACATACCTCACCTGTAAATAAACATGTGGTATAAAGGTTAAACAGCCTTATTACTCCAAGTTCTTTAACAGACACCAACCCTTTCTCTGATACCATCAGACATATTTTCAGCTTCAACAGTTTCCCTGTATTTCCAAGGCAACAGGAATTTCTACTCAGTGGTGTAGATTTTTAAAGACCTGTCACTCCATGGCTCTGAGATGTTAGGGACTGAAAAACCTCATATAGTGGAAAATTTAGACAGATTTTCCAGCAAGTATAGTCCACTAGTCAATTCATGATCCAAGGATACAGTTTGAGGTGCAACATCTACAAGGTAAAGAGAAACTTCCTCTATAGACATCTTTAGCAACTAAACACAAAGTAGCACATTTGCCTCTCTGACCCAACAGACTATCATGGTTTTGACTCTCAATGCTACCTACAGTAGGAGTCAAGTGTGACACTCATATTAAGAATTAAGAGCTTTTTTCCCAAGCTTTTCAATAATGGCACTATGATAATGTATTATTATATAGAGAAAAAAACTCCACCAGGCACTCATTGAAACCTATGCCCAAGAGGCACGAGAATTACTTGGACTATGTCCTGCCTGCCAGAAGAATGGCAAGCTGACACTTTCAGAAGGAGTAACTTATGCAAAACATCCTATTCAAAGGGTTACCATAAGTATAATCAAAGATTGCAGATAATTTGACTTCTATTGTTTATCAGTTAGTTGTTAATGTTAAGCATGTCAGCATATTGTCACCTGGCATTTGATGCAGAAGAGCACATAAAAGAGTGGTTATAATAGAATGAAATAGTAGTTCAGAACAAACAGTTCTACTATTACCTTACATAATGCAGGTACAGCAAGGCTTGTGTGTTCGGTAAGAAAAGTACCTGCCTTTTTCAGGGTGCTTTGAGGTCTCTCTCTGAAGTCCACTGAAACAAAAAGGAATTTTTCCACTTCTTAGGTCTTATTTTTGGTATAAGATTGACCTCTGAGTGGGGGAAAAAGATGTTACATGGTCGTAGGAATGTGCCACATATATACCTGGTGAGTCAGTGGATAAATGATACCTGAAGAGCTGCAAGTATTAAACGAGAGTAAATTTTGGCATGTGCTAAGTAGACCCAATTGCTGTTTACCTCTCAAAGAAAAGATATGCTTTTGGACAAAAAACTCTGCTAAACAGGGCCATTTTATGTGTATGAAAACTCAGAGTTGTGGTCAGAGTTGACCTCCATAACTTTGTCATATATAGCTGCAGATATCATCATCTGAACTAGTCAAGCTGGCCTCCTTTTCCAATTAGTGGAGGTAAATGAGCACATCCAGAATCATTACAGGGTGACCTCTGTCTCCACTGTTGAATACCTCCTGTATCTATATTAGAGTAACTACTTCAGGTGTGGAAAACAATTATACAAATGGAACTTCCTAGCTGTGCATAAATGCCTAATACCACAGTTCTGGATAGCCAAACCAAACATTTGAGTGATAAGATTAATTATCTTTACTAATAGATTTCTGCATTCTTCTTTAGAATTTGAGGCCTTTGCCTAGGTGTTTTCAAATTCAAATTCTGGACATAGACTCCTTATGTACCATATATCACTATATGAGGATGTGTTGGAAACATTTTTTTTCGTGGAAGGAATCACTGGATGTAGTAATTAATTTTTTTTTTTTTCACAACCTCAGGCATGATGTTATGACACCCACAGACAAGCTACACAGATTTATCAGATGTAATTTTCAAGACAAAATTGCAAAGGTAGACAACTAAATAAACAACCTCATTTAACTGGTGGTATGTACCCAAAGATGCTATTGTAGTTGTCGTAAGTCAGCCCCGATCGGGACCAGACTACGCAGTCTCTCTCCCGTTCCCCCCACCCTCTGAAAGAATAGGGGGAAATAATATAAGAAAAACAGCTCGAGGTTTGAGATAAAGACGGAGAGAAATCCTTAAAGTTACTGTCACGGGCAAAACAGACTCGACTTGGGGAAAACTATTCATTTATTACTAAAACTAGCAGGAGAATGAGACAGGGAACAAGATAACCTCCCCCCACCCCTCCCTCTTCCTGGGCTTAGCATCTCTACTACCTTCCCCTTCCAAGCGGCACAGGGGGGGAAAAGGGAATGGGGGTCGTGGTAAGTTCATCATGCGTTGTTTCATGCCGACGCTTCATCGTCGGGGGAAGAACTCCTCACATTCCTCCCCTTCTCCTTCGTGGGGTCCCTCCCATGGGCCACAGTCCTTCGTGAAACTGCTCCGGCGTGGGTCATCTCTTCCACGGAGTGCAGTCTCTCCAGAACAGCTGCCCCAGCGGGCCCTCCATGGGCCACAGCCGCATTCAGGCATCCACCTGCCCTGGCGTGGGCTCCTCCACGGGCTGCAGGCGAATCTCTGCCCCTCCGTGGGCCTCCATGGGCTGCAGGGGGACAACCTGCTCCACCATGGTCGTCACCACAGGCTGGAGGGGAATCTTGGCCAGGAGCTGCATTACTCCTGCCCCTTCTTCTTCACTGGCCTTGGTGTCTGCAGCCGTTCCTCACATCAGGCTGGCAGACGCCTCTCAGGATCCTTTTTACATCTTATTCTCTTCTCATTTCCTCTCCACTTCTTGCAGCCAGGCCAGGCCCGAGTTGGGCCCAGTCGGCTGCCCGGCGGGGGCCAGAGGGTGAGGCCTGCAAGGCCCACAAGGCTCGCACGTCTCCCCCTCCCTGCCCCCGCTCAGCTGCTTCACACCTTCTTTTTTTTTTTTTTTTTTTTTTTTTTTTTTTCTCTCTTCTTAAATACGTTATCGCAGAGGCGTTATCACAGGACATTCTGCTCCCAATCGGCTCAGCCTTGGCCAGCAGCGGGTCCGCCCTAGGTCCGGCCAAGTCCACTGAAGAAAGGGGAGCGACTTCTAGCAGTTTCCTACAGAAGCTACCACCTTAGGCCCCCCCTCACCAAACAAAACCAGAACAGTAGTTAATAATTGTTACAGCTGCTCCATATGTTTATCTAGCTTGCTTTTCTGTCAGTGCCGAACTTGAAGAGCTATCATCAAAATAATTAGCGATTTTGGGTGCATTACTCTTCAGATGTGTAGCTCATGATAACTTGAAGAGTTCAATTTTCAGGTGATGAGTAAAAATTCATTTTTTCCTTATTGTAGCTTAGAAAATATTTACAGCAGTAAGAGTTTTATTGTGGCATTAGCAGTAGCACCTGAAGGATGTAAGCATATCATTCTATAAGATTTGTCATGATCGCACATGCTCAGGGCTCATGGTTTAATTACAGGCATGGCAGCAGTAGAATGCACAATATAGGTACATCTTTAAAAGCAGCAGAGTATGACAGCAGCCATTGCAATTTAAAGTGAAAGCAACAGCAAATGAATGTGTCTAGTAGCTGCTTTGTGTAATGCCAATTATATTACTCCAGAAAAGAGGAGTGAAATGTTCACTTCAGCATGTGCGGAAGTGCTCGAATCCTGTGCTACAATAGACTGGTGAAAGAAATGTGATAGGAAGTAATAGTTTCCTTGTTTAAGCTGTTTACTTTCAAAATTCAAGCCCATTGACTGTTGCCTCTAACTCCCAGTTCATAATCAGTGCCAAATTTTGTATTAGCATTTTTCTGTGGGTGAAATATCACATGCAATCATTTTCAGAAGACTTTGAAAACCAAGGTTTTGAAAGTATCTCCTTTCTAGCTTTCAGTAGAACCACATCATACCCATAATCTTTAGGCAGAATTTTGCAATCCATGTAAAAAGTGGTTTTTGTCATTAAAGAATCCTTTTTTTTCGAACAATGGACTATAGTTCAATATGAGCTATTTACCCAAACAGCTACTTTTTGACATCAGAGGTGACACTACTGAAAATTTAGTCATTATTAATTTAAGATAGATTTTGCCTTTTCAGCTCCAACTCAGAACCTATAAAGCAGACATGTCACTTTTTTTCCCCCCTCTCCTTCTCATTTAATAAAAAGTTACAGTTCAGTTCAAAAGTGTTATTTTAATATTTCCACCCACTCTTCTTCAGTTTGGCTGCTATGGAAGAAGGAAAAGGTGTTGTGCATTCCTAAATAAGCACTGGTGAGCAGATGGACTCTAGCTAAAAAACTCTGGGTGAGAGAAATCAGAAGTGTTTCATTTCCATGTCTGCTCTATTGGCAATGCAAACTCTGGTTCTGCTCAGACATGCAGATTCCAAGAGGCGTAGAGTGGGAGAATGGAGATCTCAGAAGTTTCTGTGAAGTTTCAGAAACACAGTGAAAAATATGATGTATTGTGAAAATGTGGAAATTGTGGGGAAAAAAAAAAAAAAGCAGAGAACAAAATTTCAAGAGCATAATTTTGCAATTACAAATCTGACTGCACATGCAAACTCACTGCCTGTATATCAGTTTACTCCTAAATTTCCAAAAGCAGCTATCAAGATGATGAAATGGTCTGGGTCTAAAGCTGACAATATGGTTCAGCATATTTAGCATATTCAGCATCTTCCCTGTGTGTCATTTCACCCTCCCCACATACCTTTTTCCTTGCAAGATGTTCTCAGATTGGTAACTGGCAGCAGAGTATTAAAGAGTTGGTTTTAACAATTTTTTTTTTTTGTAGTAGATTATTGCCTAAAGACCTAGATCAGATCCTGATTGTGCTGAGTTTGTGGAAACAAAACAGAGACACAGTCCATGACAAAACAACTTGTTGGGACAGGGAACTGTGGGGTTTGCATAGAGCAGGAAGTCTATCACAAACCCTTACCTTCCCCAGCAAGGAAATACTACCTTGGGTCTCCTGCAAATTAAGGTCAGTCATGAACATTGTAATTACCCAGAAGCAACATACAAAAAGTAAAAAATTCTGTTCTAGCCCCGTTCCTGTACCTTCACCACTACACACACATAAAGATATTTTGTCTCCTGAGCTTGATTTTGCAAGATCAAGTTGCTAGTGAACAACTGGCGATTAAGGTGGTCCCTCCACAAATGAGACTACAGGGCTTTATTATTTCACATCTTCAGAGAGTTTCTATCACATGCAAGAGGTTAGGAAGAAGAAAGAAGGCATTATTCATGACTCGGCACTGAATTTGTGGAAACAAAGCGTAAACTGACAGGGCTGCAGTTGTCTCACTGGTGTTGCCCAGTTGGCAGCTCAGCTCCAGGAGAAGGCCATGCAGACCACTCTTGTGTTACCATGAGGCCTGTATGTCAAGGCCTCATGGTCAAAACTGTTTCCTAAATTTATGGATCAAAGCAGACAACATTATCAAGCAGTGTTTTTGTCAGAGACTTTGAGGAGAAAAAAAGTAGGCCTACCTTATATCCCAGGAAATTAAAGCCACATGCCAGGCAATACCTGTCACCTGCCTGCTCCTAGATGCACGTTCATAACCTGAGATAAAGATTTCTCACTGTACTGCCTTTATTGTTAGATAATATAGATTTCCCATCTTAAAAATATTGCCACCAAGTATCTCATAACGCCTGAGCCATTGCAATCTGTTAGTGTGATTTACTTTGACAGAAGACAATGGGTATTTTATTGTTTGACCCCTTCTGCTCTGGTAATGTAGGTTATTTTTTTTTCATAGGAGCTGTTTTATTTAATCTTACAGCAGGTGGTATTGAATCTTCACATAACTTTTTCCCTTACCTTACTCCCTTATTTTAGAGTAAATAGTATAATGAAAATCCAGGATTTCACAGAAAGGCACCCACTTAAGCAACTCTGTACCCTGTTGTCTCAAAAAAGATCTGTCTCTAAAAAATGCATGCATTGCAAGCAATTCAAGGAAATACCTTTTTCTCTAACATGTGAAAGAAATTATTAACTCCCATAAATAAACCCATTAAGTTTAATGAGAAACCTTCAAATGACTTAAATGGGGCTTACCCCATTTGAAAGTCCAATGTCACAACCATTGAGTGACCATCATGGGGATCATCCTGAGAAGCAGGATATGTAGGAAGGCTCAATAGTTTGTGGATGTTTGGTAATGAGGTTAGCACAGTAGTGCAAGTAAGTTTGCAAGGGGGCAGGTGGGAAATCTTGCCCCTTACCTCATAAGCATGAATTACTGTGGTGTGAGCTAAAAGTTGAACCATACAAACCTACAAAGTTGAACAATGCAATTGTCAGCATAAGAGGGTCTAGTCTCTGGGAACAAGGCGTAGGACTGTAACACTTATTCATTCACAGAATTAACAGATATGTCCAAAGGAACTGAGACCAAGCCCAATGTCAGTGCTTAGACTAAACACATCAACATAACATTGATGTTCCATTTGCAATATTTGCTTAAGTTGGGGACCTTTAGACTGACAAGTCCACAAGTCTAGAAGTCTTCATTAAGCTGACTGCGTCTTCCCAACATTTTGAACCTGGCCCAAAGCCTTAGAAACAGGGTGTCTTACACAACACGCATATGAATACCAAAGCCAGAGTCCTAAAACAGTGATCCTCTCTGACAGCAGGAAGAACTGCTTGTGTGTGAAGGAAATGTAAATGATCAGTTACACTTCAAATAAGCTTTCAGGAAACAAGGGTTTCCAAAAATCTTCATCAAAAATCAAGTCAAGGCAGCCTGTAACAATCACTGAGGCAAATTATCTGCTATGCCCCAGAGACTGTAGTTTGCATCACTGCAGCCAAAGTGACAAAGGAAATTTTTGAAATGGGATATAAAGGAGAACAACAAAGAAGCTTTGTTCATTAAGCACTTTTCCCAAGCTGAAGAGGTAGTCTGGGACTGTTTCTTTGAAATCTAGCAAGTAGATGATTATGAGCAGCTATCAGAAGAGCTGACCCCTTGGTACTCAACAACAGGTAGCAAGAGAAGAGATAAGCCAAGTAGGTTCCCTACAGTATTAGTTTAATACTTGTTTGAATGCTTGAAACTATGTTTGAAACTATTAGAGAAGAGATGCAAAAAAGCAGTGGGACAGGTTCAAAAATAACAGATGAAGAGGGCTACTGAGAGTAGTGTTCTGACTTTTAATAGTATTCCTACCTTTTTTTTGCGCAGTAATGGAGAGATTTCCCAGATGAATACTTTTTTTTTTTCAGGCTGAACCTGATGAGGTTGCCACAGTCTAAGGTTTTTGAGGGAAACCTTCTATATTGGACCATATTCTACCTAATAGTGCACTTTTTGTTTAATGTACAATGTGAAGGTGAGGAAAAAAAAAAATCCTTCAGAGTATTCCCTGAGTAGTTTACCCATATTCATAATCTGATACGTATGACCGTATGTCAAGTGAAGGTTCAGCTGCTGCTTTCTTTCTGCTGGACTTCTAGTCACAATTTTAATCATGTCTTGCATTCAATCTGAATCAATTTAGGACCACCAGGTTTCAGAGTTTCAGTTCAACAGAAAACGTTAATAAATGGAATAATTAATTCCAGCACGGAGTAGATCAATCAAATCCTCAGCTTGGGAGCTACTTACACACTACTGTGTCTCTTTGTCTTTTTCTTCTGGGTCAAAAAGTCACCACATTGCTACTATGGTAACAACCAAGAAAAAAAATGAGGCAAGAACCCTAGTCAAAGTGACAAGACGGATGCTGCAATTCTGTTTGCAAACAGAAAGTGTTGAACTCTGCTCCGTAGCCTCTCATGGTGAGGAAGAGGGAGGGGGAGAAGAAGAAAGGCTGGTTGAACTAATTAGTGTATTCTCTGGTTGTGAGTCACCCAGTCTCTCAGAAGATGGTTTCATGAAGCAGAAAAACAATGTGTGCTCATTGATTAAATCTCTCTATAGAATGGAAGAGGAGGATCTGTTACACAGCACAAGAAGGATCCCTCTCCCAGCTTCCACACTCCCTGCCCTGCCCTCACCTCCCATGTGCTGCAGCCCTCAGACACAGATAACCAGCAGGATTTACATGATCTGGTCAAAATGTAACATTTCAGTGTTGTCCCTGGCTTGTTTCATTTACTTCTCTAGACGTGGTCTGAAAGAATCAGAATTCATTGGTTCTGGCTGGCAATACCATAAGCACCAGGGCAGGCACACACAGCCCGCACCTGCCCTTGTTGAAGTCGCAGCGTGCTGCAAAACAGGCTACTTGGGGGGTTCACTGCTTGCTGGGGGCAAAATGATGCTGTGATAGAGACAATGCGGTGGCTGGTGCGGTTCCCTTCACCACCCATTTCCTTTTGCTTTTGTGTGATGATACAACTTTAAGATTTTAGAGATAACTTATTGATTATCAATTTTTTCTCAAGCACTCAAGTTTCAGTGTAAGATAAAAACTCCTTTGCTGACAAATTGAAATGTGTTAAAATCACAAAACAATTTTGAAAGCCATTTCAGACCTCCCAGCTGGCCTAACTCCTGAATGTCCAAAGCCAAGTTTGCTACACAGGCAACTAGGGATATTCTTGCCTTGTTAAAGAGACATGTATGTTTAAAGCATAATCCAGTTCAAAATACAATACTGTAGAAAACAAGGCCTGGCATAGATAGCCTTGCTATTATGCCTTATTTTTTAATTCATAGTTAGACCAAGGTATTAGACCTCAGAAAGTAAATATATTTTATTTTTATATTATTTCCAGAGGTACTGAGCTATCTTTAGCACTTGAGAAAATACTGAAAATATGTCTTCATTTTAAGAATTCTGTGACATCCTCACAAATACGTCAATGATATTTCTTATTCTTTCCACAAAGGTATTGTAACAGAGCAACTCCACCTTTATGACTCAGGAAAGGCATCTGGAAATAGTTCCCCCTGAATCCCATCAGCGTCACTGTCGGTGTCAGTCAGAGGAGGTCTTTGTGAAAGAGTGCAAAGCACTTAGCCCTCTGGGGTCAGCACACATGTTTCAATTGTATTATTTGTTCCTACTGGCCGAAGGAAAAAAAAAGAAAACATTTTAAGTCATAAACCTTGCAAAATTGGAAACCAACGTGCCAAACTCTACCTTGAAATGTATGCTCAAATGAGTTTTATTGGAATCTGTAGAACACTGGATACAAAAAGGAGCAGAATTTAGCTTCAGATGTGATGGGCATAATTTTTCTAAAGCTTCCGGAATCGCTCCAACTCTGCTCCAACTGCCATCAGGAAAAGTTTTACTATGTAGTCTTTTAAAGGATGAAGATCGGAACTCATGTTGAATACTTCTTTGAAAACCTCAGTGCATATCGTAAATATTAGTGGTTTTTTTTTTTTTAATTGCATGACAAATCTGAAGTCAAAATTGTTTGAATAAATGAATAATTTCATTATTACTTTCATTCAAATAACAATTACACAACTGTTCTATAAATGAGGAAGCTATTCAAGATCCAGACAATTTTTCATAAGACTTATCTTTGTCCACCTCAGTAATTAAGGAATTTTCCCTAATTCTTCTGAAAACTTTTCAGGAACCCCTGAATTCTTAGCAATATCCTTAGTTGAAGAATTGTCACATAACTTGCTAGACAAGCCCAAACCTGGTCATCAAGTTTTGACTAACTTTGATTAGGTAACATGATTTTCATTACACAACATGGTGATGCTGATGTCTTTCAGAATATGTTAACATGTTTGCTTTGGAAGTTATGGGAGATTCCTGGGAAAGGGACTGCCTCAGCCCCAGACAGTTTTCAATTATACTGTTCATTTTGTAGTCATATGCCCTAAGAGCAGATAACAAGGCCCTCTGCATGACAGCTCATCTTTTTTTCCTGTTGAAACTGGATCAAAATCCATCTACAGGTGCAAGTGTCATGTTTTCAGAGGAAAAGTTCAACACAGTGGGCACAGGACATGCAAATAGCAATGAGGAATGCTGGTGACTCGATTTAGTTTTTTATTGTTCATATAGAAATTTCCTAGACTAAATTGTAAAAATGGGAGAGGGTCTAGTTCTCCATGTACTACATTCCTGTCAAATACTTTACCCTTTATTCTTATTGTCAGCGGCAACTCAGTTACTTAACCCGATGGATATAGAGTCAAACTGAAATCAAGGCCTCTCATTTTCCAGATGTTTTTCCCTTAAAAAGGCATTGCTCTGATAAGTGAATATACTTCTCCATCATTAGAAGTGGATGAAGAAGCAGAGCCTCTACTTGCCTTGGTAGATTCATCACATCTTTTGTAATTTATTAGGTAGACATCACTTCCTGTCCTAATGTGTTCCCGTCACATTCTATCACAGGAAACAGACATTTTAAAGGAACAAATTATTACAAGACAAGGAGAACTCACCAATCCTCCAGTTCAGCCTAGTAAATCATTATCTTCATAGTTAAAAAACTAATTACACATTATTTCTGATTTGAAATGGTCTTGCTTTACCTTCTAGTTGATGATTCTTGGTATGCCTTTCTCCATCCAGATGAAGATTCCCTTAAACTAGCTGATGGCAGAGTAAGGCACAAACATGAGACAATTTTGGCTACCTCTTATTCCTTAACTGCAGAACTGTGGGCTCCCTGTAAGAAAATACACAGAATGGATCATTCATTGAGAATCCTAGATTAGCTGAGCATATACTATAGGTATTAAAAATGGCTGTGACATGCTAGATTATGGATGCAGTGCCTTATGTCACATCAAAGCTATCATAAAACTAGTCTGTCATCTTGTAAATGACAAAAGATTTATTCTAAAAAAAAAGAAAAAAAACAGAGGAAAGACATTATTTCATATTCTTCCTGTCGATTTGAATAGTCTGCTTAAGCACTGCCTTTTTAAAATAAAATATAGTGCCTCAAGAAATGAGCATTTTATGCATATTATTATCATATTTATTTTTATATTCAACTACTCCTACAGTATAACTCAGTGTGGTAAATAGCTCATGCTAATTACTTAAAAATCCATTAAATTTTAAGTCTCATAGCAGATGCAAACACCATTTCAAACGTTCTCATTGTGTTGCCTACATAATTCATGAACTCTTATTAGAATGCAGACTCCAAGCGGGCATTTGGTGTGTAAGCCACACTCTCCAGCTTTTTGTATGTTTCCAAAAAAGTGGAATATATGCCTACAGAGCCTTAATACTGAATCTTTCTGTTCAGTGTCTATGCTGATCTATATTAAAGAGTGAGATGTCATGTAGTGTAGCAACTGTAGGAGGTGTTTGAGTTGCAGAGGCACATAGGAGTGTGGGTAATTCAGACAGTCACTCCCAAAGCCAGGGTTGGGATGCCTGAGCAAACAGCGAGGAGGGACCTCAGGTTCCAGTCCCCAATACGAAACATTACATAATTTTATTTATTCACTCTTTTGGAGTCCATCTCCCTCTTGTTTCTCTTTTGCTAGACCTATAAATCACTGGGACTTCACAGTCTCGTGGCAGCCCAACCTGATCAGGAAGAGTAGAAGATTGTCCTGACCCAACCCTACCTCTACTTCAATGTGAGCTCAGCCACCACCTGGCTGAGGATGGTGCCCTCATTTGTGTAGCATTCATCAACTTTGACTATTGGTTGCAAAGGGCACTGTGTTCTCTGCTGTCTCTGCAAGAGGTCTTGGATGCCCTGAAGTATTTAAAATGGCACTAGATACCTGTGCTCAGACACCTGAATAGTTTCCTACATATATGAAATTTAGACATTTAAATTAAAAAATAGATATTTTTTGTTCATTTTATAGATTAAATTAAAGGCTGATAAAGCCCTGTGCTCATTACCTGTCTAAGCATGATATGTAGTGTCCTTTGGAAATAACCATTCTCTCTATTCACTGCAAGACAAGCTTAGAGTAGCTAACTTTAGGTAACAAACCTTTACACTGCTACAAACAGGCAAGAGGCCTTAGGTCTACCCATTGTAGGAATTTGATAAAAATTCAGCATTCCTGAGTCCCCCCCAATTTTTTTCTTAGTAAAAAAGTAACTAACATTTTTTTTCCCTAATGAACTAGTAATTCACCTGTATTGTCTCCATCTGTAATGTACGTATAACAAGATTTTCATAGTTCTCCAAGGTGTTTTGGTACTAAAAGTATTAACCATTTTGAAGTACCCTTTAACTGCAGAAACAGGAACTCGTAAGTTCTTCAGATAGTCACTTCTCCAAGTATAGCTGTACTTTAAGAACAGACCTCTGTACCCTAGTCAGTGTTTCTCTTGCAAGGCCTTCCAGATCTGAAGATCCATTGGTTTTGTGCTCATATTCAAAACTCTGCTTTTCTGAGTTTAGTGTCTTGCAGGTAAACGGATACATGGTGTGCAAAGCACAGACAGTCAGCATATTTTAGTGTTCTTTATACATATTTTAGAAGCTTTCATACAGTACTTTGCCTATTTCTAACTTTTATGCTTCAATTCCCTATTCTATCCTGTAATATTTTATCTATCTTCTTCTCTGATCTTGCACTTTGATAGGGGTAGAAAACCTTTGGGAGAATGATCTAACATCTCTTGCTATCTTTCTTCCTTTTTTTTTTTTTCTCCTCCAATACACTTGTTTAGTTGTGTTCTTGCCATCTTATTTAATACCTTTTGTGTATAACAAATATGCCATGATTTTTCCTTTTCTTGGCAGAAAACCGCAAGATCAGATTTGTTTTCAACTTTAACCCTTCACTTTAACTAAGAAGGAGCTAAAAACAATAACAAATAGTCCTAATAGAAAAGGAATTGGCACAACGGAACATTATCCCTTTCATTCTTCAGGCTTCACGAAAGCTCCACTATGGAAATATTTCAGGATCAGTTTCTCCAGTTCCCTGCTTTCATCACATTGAATAGTATCTTGCACAGTCCTACAGAGCTAGTGGAGAATAGCTGTAGGTAAGAGAAATATTTAAGGAGAGCTTGAGATCCTATAACCATGGCTAAGAAAAAAAGAGGCATTTGCCTGACTTGCTCTTTATCAAACCCTAACTCAGTTTACCTCTACACTGACAAGTGCTGAACTCACTTGTACTTACTCCAGTTGTGTTTCTCCTGTGTTGTTCAAAGTCCTTGATACGTTCTTGAGTATTTTAACTCTCAAACATAAAAGATCTTTTTATCACTTAGGTGTCTCATGCTTGAATCTGAGCCTATACATATATATATATATTCCCTCTGGTCCAGTCTTACATGATAACAGTGTTAGAAATTCAATTACTTCCTTCAGAAATAGTTTGATAATCATAATAGCTCTCGTCTTTTTAAAATTTTCCTTATGCACAGTCAATTTTTGTGTTCTATGAATTTTACTTTTTAATTCATACTTCCTTTCTACCAATCTTGTTTCCACTCTTCAAACACAAATGTATTTTAAAGAAATCATATGGCACATTTCTCTGTGCACCATATTCCTGGGACTGATATATATCTGTATAGAGAAGCTTCTCATATAATAAGCTGATAAATGGTGGATTATTTCTAGTTTGGTAATGACTGTGGCCTGAAACAAGCTAGTAACTACGAAGTTTTAAGCGCTGAAGGATTTTTATACTACATAACTGCTTAGATAACTATTGAATAATTAGAGAAGCTTTGCTGTTCATCAGTCTAATGTATTACCCATCTCTACAGAAGATATGAATCACCTCAGAGAAAAAAAAAGCTTGTGATTCAAGACCTTATGATTGTGCTTTAGATCCAGACATTCTTGGTGAATCACAAACACAAGCAAAGGTGATGCCATGATATTTTATTAAATGTTACAAACTATTTCAACTTCTGTTTCATTTTTTTGCTTCTTCCTCTCCTTTGGAGTCAGGATAACAAACCATCTTAATCTCCATTTGCCTCCAGCAAATCCAGTAATGAAAGCTTTAAAAAATGGTGCCTGACACCACAGTCACATAATATTCTATTTTGTAACTTTGAATTGTTGACGAAGGAATAGAGAAAAATCCTTATCTATAAACGCACTATGCCATGAAAATTCATTTGAAATATTTTTCACATGGGTGATGAAAAACTCAGAAATTTCAGCAGTGGTGTAATAAGAAATATATAAGCTACATTTCCTGAAAAAATGTCTACTTTTGAAGGCCCCCTTTAGGTATTGGAAGGCCACTATAATGTCTCCCTGGAGCCTTCTCTTCTCCAGGCTGAACAGCTCCAATTGTCTCAGCCTGTCCTCATAGGGGACATACAGTTCTCCAGCCCTCTGTTTCAGTAGATTTTTAACCAATTTACTTTTTAGTTTGCTTTTCTAAATGTATAACTGGTAAAAGACATTAAATTATTCTGCAGTCATTAGAATTGGTGGAGAGATTAAAAAAAAAAAGGCCAAAACATTTCACTTCCTTGCTGTTTCCATCCCTTTCCTTCCTTTCTTTTCCCTTCATTTGAAAAATACAAGTTTGTGGATATTGAACATTTCAAAGCATTTGATTTGCACTTGCTGATTCTTCCAGAGGTTGCCAGAGCCTTTCTTTTTTAGGATGCTCTCCCGGGAGACAAGTCATTACTGCCTTGTGACAGAGCAAGAACCCCAGATCCTGTCCCCAACAATAGCCAGACAATTCTTCTACTGAGTATTTCAGATGAAGGTGCGATATACATTACCTGTCCAAATATGTCAATACTAGATCACAAGGCAGTCTTCAGAGGGATGACTAGAAGTGGAAACATCATGCTCTTGGCCCTTCTGTACTTGCAAAGCCTTAACATGACATCTATTCTGTAAGTGATAGCATCTTACATTATATTTGCTCAGAAATAATTCCTGCCTCCAATAGTACAGCCAAAATGTCCTTCTAGTCCCTATTTCACCATTATCATCTCTGTTTGTTCCCTACACTTGGGGGAAAAATCCTCGCCATAAAAAGTCAACAGAATAATCTCCTGACCTTCCTTCCCTTTTTAAGACCTTTTTTTTTTTTTCCCAAAAAGAAGTCTTTTAACACAAGTGTGACATTATCAGTCGTAGAGGGAAAAGGTTTCCAGGTGATACTATCCCTCGAACATCAAAATGCATCTCTCCAACATAATTCTTCAGCTTTCTGAAACAGGACCTAACAATCTCTCACATGCTTTAAAAGTGGGTTGATTATGAACCTTCACTTCTCCAAGGAACAATATTCTCTCCTGTGATGTTCTTAACTGTGCTTACCTTCCCCTGTAGTTAGGTCTGTGCTGCAAATGTACACGACAACATTTTCAAAAGTCTAAGATTCAGAATTTTCACAATTAAATATGTTACAGCAGTTTCAGGTCACTGTTTTCCAAGTCATATTTGGACAATGGGAACAGCTTCTTAAATAAACTATGCCTGGTTGAAACTCAGATTTTCAATCTATGCCTAAATTAAACTCCACAAGATTGATAAGTTTAAGCTTTTATCAAATGGATGGTTGATGTCCAGTAGAGTCAGAGTCTCTTAACCTTTATTTGCTGAACATAGATTTGAATAAATTAAGAGAAGTCAGGAAATTATGTTTAATGCAGTAATATTTAGTAAAAAGTTGCTCGTTTCTTTTTTTCCTCTGGCAATGGTTATTTCAGATCTACTAACAACCTCTTTCCTGAGGACTTAGAAAATAATTTTTCTTTCTGAGATCATATCACATTTCAGATACTTTTTAGTTTCAATATTTTACTATGTTTAATCTATCAGAAGATAATATATTGATGTCATTCTTATCCATCCTGCACATTGGTTTGTCCTTTCTCTCATTATATTTATATTGCACTAAAAGATTTACATCACTGTCTGCTTTATTACATTGTAGAGAAGAGCATTGTTGAGCCAGAACATACACTGCAATATGATGAAATTATTTTCCTTGCATACAGCCAACCTTGTACTAGTACTGTGATAATCTTCGTTAAAAAGACGTATTTTACTGTCTGCATTACTTGGTCTGTTACATTGATTTAAACTATCAAAGTTACTATTTTGAAACTTAAAGGTCTATGTGTTGAATCTCAACTCAGATTTCTCCTATTAATTATAACAATACTACTCTTCTGTTTTTTTAATAATCCTTATATCTGATCACTAGCAGTAAATAGGGTGTTTCCTTACACAGAGCTATCTTCAAATGAGACCTTTCCTAAGTTTAAAAAGTTGTACCTTTAATTGCAGATATTACATCTCATATCTGAGCATTTAAATAGGTTATTGCTTTTAAAACATATCTAGAATCAGTGATGCTGGGACGTTTTAGGGGAAATACTTATTTATGTTCTAAAGTACTATATCAAACATTAATTAATTGCTGGGGGGGTAGAAGAAGATAAAAGTGGTAACATGTTGGACTTGGGAATGTATAGTTGAAAAAAGGAACATAACCAAAGTAAATTTAAAAGAGGCTTAATGTTTGTAGTTAACCCTTTGTGCAATGATTGATTTCACACTGTACTTGTGTGCTTATGTGTTTGGATTTAAAAAGCATGTAGCATATGATTATTTAGGTGACATGATGTTACAACAAATTAAAAATGCAAATTTTTCTTCATTACAGTCACAAAGTGGTAAACTTCCTTATCTCTTTGCTTGCAGAATGGAAATATTTATCATTTCTCATTACTAAGATTTTTTACTTTACGTATCTTTCATTTCTATTAGCAATTGCTACTGCTGCTACATT
>WHYT01017456.1:927352-955635 GCA_009806455.1 Tetrax tetrax | reverse complement strand
AAGATGATCAGAGGGCTGGAGCACCTCTCCTGTGAGGACAGGCTGAGAGAGTTGGGGCTGTTCAGCCTGGAGAAGAGAAGGCTCCAGGGAGACCTGATAGCGGTCTTCCAGTACCTCAAGGGGGCCTACAGGAAGGATGGGGAGAGGCTGTTCAGTAGGGCCTGTTGTGATAGGACAAGGGGTAATGGGTTTAAATTAGAAGGAGGGAGGTTTAGATTAGATATTAGAAAAAAAATTTTCACAATGAGAGTTGTAGAGCACTGTCCCATGTTGCCCAGAGAGGTGGTTGATGCCCCCTCCCTGGAAACATTCAAGGCCAGGCTGGATGGGGCTCTGAGCAACCTGATCTAGTCAGGGCTGTCCCTGCTTCTTGCAGGGGGGTTGGACTAGATGACCTTTGAAGGTCCCTTCCAGCTCTAACCATTCTATGATTCTATGATTCTATGATTCATTATATTTATATTGCACTAAAAGATTTACATCACTGTCTGCTTTATTACATTGTAGAGAAGAGCATTGTTGAGCCAGAACATACACTGCAATTTGATGAAATTATTTTCCTTGCATACAGCCAACCTTGTACTAGTACTGTGATAATCTTCGTTAAAAAGATGTATTTTACTGTCTGCATTACTTGGTCTGTTACATTGATTTAAACTATCAAAGTTACTATTTTCAAACTTAAAGGTCTATGTGTTGAATCTCAACTCAGATTTCTCCTATTAATTATAACAATATTACTCTTCTGTTTTTTAATAATCCTTATATCTGATCACTAGCAGTAAATAGGGTGTTTCCTTACACAGAGCTATCTTCAAATGAGACCTTTCCTAAGTTTAAAAAGTTGTACCTTTAATTGCAGATATTACATCTCATATCTGAGCATTTAAATAGGTTATTGCTTTTAAAACATATCTAGAATCAGTGATTCTGGGACGTTTTAGGGGAAATACTTATTTATGTTCTAAAGTACTATATCAAACATTAATTAATTGCTGGGGGGGTGGAAGAAGATAAAAGTGGTAACATGTTGGACTTGGGAACGTATAGTTGAAAAAAGGAACATAACCAAAGTAAATTTAAGAGAGGCTTAATGTTTGTAGTTAACCCTTTGTGCAATGATCGATTTCACACTGTACTTGTGTGCTTATGTGTTTGGATTTAAAAAGCATGTAGCATATGATTATTTAGGTGACATGATGTTACAACAAATTAAAAATGTAAATTTTTCTTCATTACACTCACAAAGTGGTAAACTTCCTTATCTCTTTGCTTGCAGAATGGAAATATTTATCATTTCTCATTACTAAGATTTTTTACTTTACGTATCTTTCATTTCTATTAGCAATTGCTACTGCTGCTACATTGTAATCTGTAGTACACTTAGGTTATTTAATATATGAAACATTATAATGTTTCATCTTTACTATGCCATCGATGTTCATTTCTAGCTAATACAATTTGAACATTTTTGATGAATGAAGTCTTACAAAAATAGTAATAGAAAATCTTCAGTTTGTAGGAACTGTTCCAGGGCAACTTTCAATATAGTAACAAAGCGTGTCCAGTGATCACACAAAATATGACTGAAAAATAAATAATTGACAGAATGAATTGTAAACTCAGTCCAAACCTCATCATGTGACATTTTTCCCATGTTCCATTCTTATCTTTTTGTTTTGTTAGGTTTTTACCTTTATATAGCATCCCATATTTGGCCGACCACCCCATGCACCAGTACACCCACTTGAGGCTCCCCAACTGGAAAGTAGTTCAGCAGAAAAGGACTTTGTAGTCCTGTTGAATACTAAGTTGAACATGAGCTAGCACTGTATCCTTGTACATTGGCAAATGGCACAGACTGAAACATGGGAGGTTCCCTCTGAACATCAGGAAATGCTTTTTTTTCCTGTGAGGGTGACCAAGAAGTTGCAAAGGTTGCCTAAAAAGGCTGTGGACTCCCCGTTCTTAGAGGCATTTAAAACCAGTCCTGAGCAATGGGTTCATGGACCTGTCCAGGGCAATGGGTTGCCCTGCTTGAGATGGAGGGTTGGACCTGGCAACTCCCTAAAGTCCCTTCCATCCAACCTCATCCATTCTGTGATTCTGTGATCTCTTTCCTAAACCATTCTCCTCTTGTTTTGCAGTATACAAATTACCCAGCAACTGCCAGTTAGGATTAAAAATAATAATAATAAAATAATTTAGACTTTGAGTATACAAAAGTCTTATGCAGTAACTGAACTTAACAAAGCCCGTGGAAGTACCTGCACAGAATGTTTCCCTAAAGCTGATATTAAGAATGGTTATTCCCCTATTCATTCAGAGCCACTTACATTCTGCTCTGCAGTTTGCATCAAGCACAAAAAAGTAAAGCCATGTCAAGTTGAAACATTTCCCATTTTAAAACAATATACTTTACCTTTCAAAATAGCATAATTTACTTATAAAGTGTTCTAATAAAAGGAAGAAAACTGAGAAAATATTATGCATAAACTCCATGTGAAATGAAACATCTTGTTTTAGTAGAAACAGTGCGTTTCATTATTCAATTTTCAGCCTTCTGAAAGTAACAAACCCAAAATATTTTCATTTCAGTTCAAGCCAAACTGACCAGTTCCTCATTTTTGTAAATTTGATCACTGAACTAAAAAGTACAACATTTGACCAGCTTTATTTTAGTATTACTAAAATAAAAAGTTGTATATATGCTTACGGTTGACTCAGTATCTGAAGCTGTAAAAAATCATTCACAAACAGAAAGAAAATACTAAAAACTAATGTGCTATCTCCTTTCCTATGTCCTAAAAGCAGCAGTTTTTCATATTTATGGGGCATATATGCCCAAAGTCTTCTGTACTGTTCATCCCTCACCTAGAGCTATGGGATTGATTCACATAAACTTCTTAATATTTGGACATGTAAAAATAGAACTGAGAATATTACCTTTCTATTTTGTATACCTCACTGTTTATTTGCAGTTGTGCTGGGATCTAACTCCAACAGTGCTGATTTTTCTTCTTTGGCTACACATGGCACCTCTAGTAACTTTCTCAGGTGCAGATGTCCATACTGAAGATCTCTGGAGTTAGTTGAGATTAATGCCACTGCTGGAGTTAGGTGGGATGTATTCACCTTTCATGCATAAGAAATACGTGGGTTTTAAGGCCATAGCAAATACACTGCTGTTTCTTAAAGTATCCTCTGAGGATACTGAAAAAAATCTATAAGCATACCAAAAATGACTGGGTCATAGCCAGACAAATTCAAGTAAGAAAAAAGGTACTGTTCTTTAGACAACTTTATAGAACATTATGGCTTTTTAAAAGCAGCAGCAGAACCTTTTTCAGAAACATTTTAATCCATGATGTTTCCATCTACAATTGAAGAATGGTTTCATTTCTTTCATAAGATTGTATTTAGGTATGACTGTTTATCCATGTCAGTCAAAGCAATCCTATTGTGGTAAGATGCAGGTTATTTGTACAAGATTAACACCTGCTGATACATCTTTTTACTATAAAATGGAAAAACCACATGTGTAATTTTAAAAACAGTCATGTAGCTTTTGTTTTGCCTCTCTTGGTGTAAATCATTCTAAGTCTCAGTCACCTCTTTAGAAAAAAAAAATAATTCCTGGGTTCTTTTCAACTTTTAAGTCTTTCTTAAATTTTTCCTTTACCCAGAGGCAATTAGTTACTTTGTCAAGGTGTCAGAGCAAGTACATAAAAAAAAAAATACTGCTGACTGGTGGAATATTCATAGATTCATTCCAAGAAGCAAATTTGAAAAAGAAGGTTTATTGTTTGATATAAATTGTCAAAGTATCTAGAACATTGATGGAAATATGTTGCTTTACGCCAATAGAAGATGTAGCACTAGGGGTTTTTGACTCCATGTAAGATTGCACAAACTTTGTTCTCATCTTGGTTTAGGATATACTTGGTGCTTTTTTCTCTAGGTGAGTATCCAAGACACAGTGCTAAAATCACTTAGAACTGCAGGTTATTATCCATTCTGAAAATCAGGTCAGTGTAAGGAATTCTGCAGATTTGTTTCTTTACTCTATTGGAGCCTGTTTCCCCTAGAGGTACTTGCCTTTCTAGATACCTACCCATCACTTAAAACATGTCCTAAAGACTTAATCTTCTAAAAAAAATGTTAGATTGATAATGCTGAAAATGTTCCTGCAAAATGCTAAAGGACAATCAACATGGCACACTTCCAGCATTAAATTCCATTTAGATGCCTTTAATTAATTCATCAATCAATGGTGAGAAAATCTAGTCCTGTTACCTGGATTCTCAGATCCAAATCAAAGACTAATTAGCATTAAAAAGATCAACAAGCTTTCATAGAATACATACCTACAAGCATACTGTTGGGTGTAAGGGGAAGAAGATGCTGATAAAGCTATTTAGGTAACTGGTACTTTGATATTACTTTCTGCTTGGGAACTATTTATTCCAGTTGGGGAAGAGAGGAATAATACACAAGATGTGAGTAGGGTTAATTAATTGGATTCTAGAAGTATAGGCACTTTTATCAATAGTAGGAACTGAGTTTGCTTTAGATCTTATGTAAAGGCTTAGGCAGATATGAATTTTCTTTTTAAACATTTTTCCTCACCATAGTTGAAATCCATCCTCCTCCTGTTTTCCACACTTTATCCTGAAAATTCCTTTCACATTCACCTAAACAGAAGGAAAGAGCAGCTGGTTTTCATGTGGTTGTCTCATGAGACCGGTCATGCCTGCACATTTTTTTTATTGAGGATAACTCACATACAGGTGGTTAATTTTTTTCAGCTACTGGACCGTATGACTTTATAAAGCTTCACGTTATGATATATTGCCCACTTTGCAGCACTCCACCTAAGGGTGGAGAGCTGCAAATACAAAGCTGATAAGGATTTCAAAATTCTACTGAAATAAACAGTAAACTAAAGCCTAGACCTCTAAGTCTTGTTCTGGTAGTTAAATACACTGAGTTCTTGATTTCACTTTTTAAAAGCTGCTTTAATTGGGGCAAAAAGCTGATGAGAAAAGCTATGTTTAATACACAAGCAAAAGTATACTGAGCCTGCAAAATTTTGGGTATGAACTGGATGTTCATCATCTCCATCTATTGGCATGTTACGTAGTATTTGAATGCAAGTGCACTTCATTCGCTGATGAGTATTACAGTAGGACAGCTTTCCCTGCAACTCAGTGGATCGTTATATTCCTAGTTTTTTATTTTGGGTTTTTTTTTTTTAAGAGGAGAGTTTGTGAAGTGTACATATCTAATTGACTGAAAGAGAAATAGATTGTTTTGAAATAGAATTGCTGATTTCTGATAAGGTATCACAGAAATCCCAGAATCTGTAGACAGGATATAATTTATATATGTAAACTTAAATTCCCAGGAGACAATGTTTACTGATGTAATTAATGATGCAATATTGTGGGATAATGTCATAAATTAGGTCAGATGATCCCGTCAGGTCACGAACAGTGAATAATGCCCAGAAATGAGGTGGTGAAATGGCAGAGGGCAGAAGTCAACACAGTCATAAAAAAGTGAGAACCAGAATTTTGACTAACACTAAGGACTGAACCTAGACTACATGCTGGGATTTTTTAGCTAAGGGAACAAAGACTTCTTTCTGGTACTTTTTTTTTTTTCAGATTTTCTGGTAAAGCTTAAAGAAAAAAATGCACAATGTGGTATACAATAAACAGTTTGGTTTAAGTCCGCTAGTATGAAGGACGCATGAAGCTAATACCGTTAAATGTGTTTGACATCTTTAAAAGCAGGAATTTTATCAACCTATCTGCTTGTAAGCTAGGGTAGAGATGGTGCATAAAGAGTACAAGTTGTCTCAATTTCTCTTCAGGTTTCTATACTGAATACTTATGTGATGTAAATCAGAACATTGTCAATGATTTAAACTTTTATTCCTATGAAGTTAAAACTTCACCTTTCTTTCTCTGCATGTTGTCGAGATACAGTACATATCACAAAATTCTTGAGGAGGGAAAATACTTAGAGAAGCAAGAAAAAAGTGTGTGAGACTGAGAGGTTATGAGATTGATTTGCTGTGGAGATGAAATAAATCTTTTATTTCTGAAAAAGTCTTTGCACTATAGCAAATATACAATGGTCATCAGGTGTCACTTGTGTCTCTGACTCATAAGCAAAATAAGAGCAATGACAATACAATGAAAAGTCTCAGAGACAAAGAAATATAATAATAATAATAGAACCTTCCTTTAGTTCAAGGTAAAGTTTCAGCCCCAGAAGCCAAAATTTGTGCTATCATGTTATTGATTAGACAACTGATGTTTTATTAATGTGAAGCAGGTAAAATCCCTCAGGTAAGGAGCAGGTTTCTTTTTATGTTCAACATAAATTTAAAATCACATTTTTGTAAAGAATCTCAATTTGTCTTTTGTCATTGTTTTCAAGATGAAGCTAATCCATGGTTTTAATTAATCATTGATTTAACACCAGAAGGTCTGGAATTTTATTAATGAGGCAGAGTCTTTCTGCATATTCACTATTTCCTTGGGCCATGATGGGTTCGGAAGCCTTGTAAGTATTCAGATGCTTAGAAGTTAATGCCTCATGCTGCCTTAGAGAAGTTGTGTCGTTGTCAATATATAACTCTTCTCGGTTTCAGACCAACACCTTCTGCATACTCAATTACTCAGTGTTCCTCCTTCTGTGTTTTTATTAGACCACAGATTAAAAGTTGTAGTGGTTTCCTTAACCGTGTTTCATGAGCACCTTCTTTACAGGTGGCTGGTGAGCTTGTTCCTGGCCTACTAGGAAACTCCCATCAAGTTTAGCCTTCTTTCTCCTTCTTTTCTATATATTGGAGATCTGGTACATCAGCTAACTGCTGGATCCCTTCTACAATCCGTAATTCTTCACTTCAAAGTTCAGTACCAAATAAGAACTTATATTGTTCGGTGACCTTTTGTACAAGGACTTCAGCAGCAATTAAATGTTCTTTTCCTTTTGTGCCATGAGAAGACCCAGACTGTCTGCCTGCTTTTCAAGTGAGGAGAAAAACAGTGCTGTTAAGAGCAGCGACAGCAGCCTCCCTTTTCATTAGCAGCAACAGTAAGAAAAGTCAGAGAAGGCAAAGCAGCTGCTATAGCTGATACCAATGTGCCAATATTCCAGCAGGAGCATAATTTGATTTCCAACTGTGAAGTGATACACGCAGAACATAGCTGTAATTTTGATATTAGTGCATAAATAACACTGTGCTCAAACTCAACACTCATATTTTCGCCTACTGCAAAGAACAGGAAGCCAATTTCCTCTACACAGTTTACTGTTGGATACAAGTTGTAAAGGCTTTTAACTACTAAATAGACAAAATCAATGAGTTTTATTCCTTTGTGTAATCATTTCTCTTTGATAAGAATAGCTAGTAAAAGTTGCAGACCTGACCCAGTTCCCTAGGTCATTCTATGTCTCTCACTTTTCACTTTGGCTTGTCCACAGAGATATGTTAATTCAAAATCTGAAGAAGAAATTATGAAAAATATCAAATGCTATTTATTAAAATACCTTCTCAGGTATTATAATGGTGAACAGTGAGTAAGAATTAGGCATTTTCTTACAATCGAAGGAGCAAATTAAAACAGTCATAGTGCCTACAAGCTGCAAAAAAAAAAAAAAAAATCTGATGCCATGTGATGCAAGCACTGCAGCATGTCAGTTGATATCATCAGATGATTCTGCCTGTTCAACAGTAGTACATATCAACAGAAGCATCTAACTCATACAGAAAATGAGATGTTTCTATTCAGAACTGAATTCTTGCTTACGTTCTTGATGTGCCACTTTAATAAACAACGTGGGCTCTGGGCATTTTTCAGGCTCTGAGGACAACTGATATAGATCATACTAGTTGGCATACACACAGTTAAATTGTCCCCAGTCTTTTCTGAATGAGACCTAATTGGCCAAAATCACGATAGAGGACATGCAAAATGTTAAAATATGAGCTACCAAGTGCCAGTACTTCAACACTGCTCTGCCTTATGTAGCTTCCTAGTGAAGCTGTATGCTTTGTGTCCCTAAGGCACAATGTGGAGCATCAAGGCTTTGAAATGGAGAGCTGACTCTCTTCCCAGAAAGCTGGAGCTGGAGATCTGGACCTTATGTTTTAAGTGAGGTAGTAATTTTCATACATGGGCAGAACAGGAACAATCCCTCTTACTAACCACAGGAATTTAATACGGTTTTAGATAAACTGCAAGAACAAGGCTGTTCTGCACATCACAGCAGCTGTGGGAGACCCATAGTGAACATCTCAAATAGTACAAAAGGTGGACCTAGCACCCATATGAAGGCAGTTGATTTAAGCACAGGAATAGATCTGGCTCTAGATTTTGACACCAGAGTGTAAAGGACTACACATGTATGTTTGTATGTGAACCAGGTGTTGAAGTTAACTACATTTTAACTGTATTTAAAAGGATACACAGTCAGTCTGTCTCTGGAGTCTGGAGTGTGACTACAGTGCAGCTGAGTAGTTCTCTGTTACCACACTGACTAGGTGGTTCTTATGGGCTGTCATTGGAGCTTGGACGCCTACAGCATGTGTGGATGCCTATATGTAGAAACCTACATTGTATGACCTACTTACTGACCTAATAGCTTGCTGAGAGAGAAGAATAATTAGCGGTTCTCTTTGACATGTCAGCTCCCAATTCAATACACCTAGTTTTGAGCTACTCAAACATTCAGTAATTTTTTTAGCAAGTTAGATAAGTAATAGAGAAAATTGAAGTAACTCAGAGGCTGTACAGAAAACAGGATGGTGCCATGCAATGGGAAGAGGAAGGTGAATAATATTAAAGCACATAGGAACTCAGTATCTTTTATTCTGATGCTCAGATAAAAATTTACCTAAATATATAAACAGTGCTTATAGGACAGAGGTGCAAAAAACCACTCAAAATCCAGTTTTAAAAATGCATTGTTGAGCTACAATAAGGGAACAAAGGATGTGAATCAATCCTGCCCATTCACACTGTTGTTCTAAAGCAAGGAGCATATATGGACTCCATCTATAGTCAGTAAAGTGAGAGAGATATTGCCAGAGAATGATTTCTATTTCAACACAGGTTAGAATCATAGAATCATAAAATTATTTGGTTTGGAAGGGACCCATAAAGGTCATCTAGTACAACCCTGCTGCACTGAGTGGGGACATCCCTGACTAGATCAGGTTGCTCAGAGCCCTCTCCAGCCTGACCTTGAATGTCTCCAGGGATGGGGCATCCCCCACCTCTCTGGGCAACCTTGCCAATGCCTTGCCACCCTCATTGTAAAAAAATGTCTTCCTTATGTCTAGTCTGAATCTACCTTTATTTAGTTTAAAAACATTACCCTTTGTCCTGTCACAACAGACCCTCCTAAAAAGTCTCTTCCTATCTTTCTTATAGGCCTCCTTTAAGTACTGAGAGGCTGCAATAAAGTCTTCTCAGAGCCTCCTTTTCTCCAGGCTGAACAGCCCCAACTCTCTCCTCAACCTCATATGATCACCTTCATGGCCCTCTTCCAGACCCACTCCAATTATTCCATGTCTTTCCTGTGCGGAGGGCACCAGAGCTGATCTAGCACTGCAGATATGGTCTCACCAGAGTGAAACAAAGGGGTAGAATCAACTCCCTCAGCTTGCTGGCCACACTTCTTTTGATGCAGCCAAGATAAGATTGGCATTCTGGGCTGCAAGCACGCATTGACAGCTCATGTCCAGCTCTTCATCCACCAGAACCCCAAAGTCTTTCTCAGCAGAGCTGTTCTCAATCCATTCATTCCCCAGCCTGCATTGCTACCAGGGGTTGCCCTGACCCAGGTGCAGGACCTTGTACTTGGTCTTGTTGAACCTCATGAGGTTCACATGGGCCCACTTCTCAAGCTTGTCCAGGTCCCTCTGCATGGCATCCCATCCCTCAGGTGTGTCAACCACACCAGTCAGCTTGGTGTCATCTGAAAACTTGCTGAGGGTGCACTCGATCCCTCTCTCTATATCATTAATTAAGATGTTAAATAGTGCTGGTCCCAGTACAGACCCCTGAGAGTCACCACCTGTCGCCGACCTCCATCTGGACATTGAGCCATTGACCACTTACCTCTGGATGTGACCATCCAACCAATTCCTCATTCACCAAACAGTCCACCCATCAAATCCATATCTCTCTAATTTAGATAGAAGGATGTTGTGGGGGACCATGTCAAAGGCCTTGCGGATGTCCAGGTAGACAACATCCGTAGCACTTCCCTTGTCCACTGATGTAATGACTCCATCATAGAAGGCCACAAGGTTGGTCTGGCAGGACTTTGCCTTGGTGAAACCATGCTGGCTGTCTCAAACCACCTCCCTGTCCCGCATGTGACTCAGCACAGGTTCTAGGAGGATGTGTTCCATGATCTTCCCAGGCACAGAGGTGAGGCTGACAGGTTGGTAGTTCCCAGTGTCCTCCTTTTTACTCGTTTTAAAAATGGGGGCAATGTTTCCATTTTTCCAGTCAGCAGGGACTTCACCTGACTGCTATGACTTTTCAAATATCATGGAGAGTGGCTTGGCAACTACATCAGCCAATTTCCTTAGGACTCTGGGATGCGTCTCATCAGGTTGCATAGACTTGCGCATATTCAGGTTCCTCAGGTGGTCACAAACATGGTATTTTATTACAGTGGGAGGGACTTTGCTCCCACTTGCAGTCCATCCACTCAAGAGGCAGGAAGAGAGACTGCCAATGAAGACTGGGGAAAAAATGTTGTTGAGTATCTCAACCTTCTCCTCATCTGTTGTTACCAGTTTGCCCATTGTGTTCGTTGGACAGGGGTACACTTCCTTTGACCTTCCTTTTCTGGCTGACATACCTGTAGAAGCCCTTCTTACCATTTCTTGCACCCCTTGCCAAGTTCAGCTTCAACTGCACCTTGTCCTTCCTGATCCCAACCCTATACAACCAGGCAGCGTCCCTATACTCTTCCCAGGATACCCGTCCCTGCTTCCATTGCCTGTGCCTTTCCTTCTTGCCCTTCAGTTTGACCGGCAGGTCTCCACTCAGCCATGCTGGTCTCATTCCTTTCTTGTCTGTATTCTTATACCTGGAGATCGAGAGCTCTTGCACTCTATGGAAGACGTCCCTGAAGATCTGTCATCTCTGTTCTACTCCCTTGTCCCTGAGGGCAGTTTCCCAGAGGGTCCTATTGACTAGCTCCTTGAAGAGCTGGAAGTTTGCTCTCCTAAAATTCAGGGTCTTGACTTTACTCTTTGCCTGACCCATTTCCCTCAGGACTGCAAACTCCACCAGTACATGATCCCTGTAGCCTGGGCTACCTCCAGTCTTGATGTCACCCACTAGCTCACTTGCATTGCTGACCAACAGGTTGAGTATGGCATCCTCTCTGGGAGGACAGTCTATCACCTGAGTCACTTCATTAGCTGAGCTACTTCTTGAAGATGTCCCTTTCTATCCTTCAAGTGTATTCACTGTGTCAATATTTAAGCATTTTAATTAAATTAAGATGCGATGACAAGAAGAAAAAAGCTGAGAAACTTGAAATTTTTGATGGAGAAGAAAGCAAGTATTCATTGACGTGAGCTGAGCTGTCCATAAACATCAGCTACAACGAGAAGCAGCACAGTAGGCATTGAAGGAGACAGGACCATACAAGTCCTTCATACTGAGGTAGGGCTTTGTGTACTGATACAGTGCAAGATGAGAATTCAGTACTGTCTCTCAAGGCTGCTGGTAGGAGAGGGATCATACAAAGCTAGCACTGAAAACTGGTCAAGCCACCTCATAGTCCTTCACACACTTCATACTTTGGCAATTACCAATCTTACAAAGGAAAAAGTGCACTATTGCTACAGAGAAGACTTCGTGATTATACAGTACAAGTAGATAATACATACAAAGACAGAACAAATGCTGAAATGACAGTTGGAAAGGATGCATTATGGCCACAAAACCAATTGAATCATCATCATGCCCTTCACAATCACATTTTCCCCTTGCTCTGTAGCATATTGGTAATTCACAAGATTATTATACTACAAATAACCTATTCAAAACAAAGCACACTGTACCCTGCCCTCAGTATAGATGTGATTCTTTTTATAAATGCGGTAGCACAGAAATACACAGGGAGATAAACAAAGTGAAATAAGCAAGGATTTTTTTTTTTTCTATTTTGTTTGTGTTTTTTTTAAGAAAGATGTACCATGTCTGCAGTTAGTTGAAGACTTTAGCAGTGGATTTTATCATTAGATCAGAGAAAAGCTTTGTCCAGTCAAGGAGATAAACTATGAAAATTATCAGAAATACATAAATCAAATACTTCAGAATATACAGTCATTTCAAGAGGCAATATTGACTCTTATGGCTGCCTTTGTGGTAGAGAAAATGGAGAAAAAGAGCAATAGCAAGACGTAACTAAAGCATGGCCTACTGAGATTCAGACTCTATGGGTTTTGAGTAGCTCTATTATATGGGGAAAAGAAAAAATTATAAATATGCAGAACAAAAATAAATTTGAAAACCTCAATATGTGTCAAAAACATAGTTATTATTATTTTTTCATGCATGCTGTATATGAATTGGTTTTGACAGCTGATTATTAACTCTTAATAATCAAAAATGCTAAAATTTATACCCTTTTTAACAAGTTTAAATCTCTAGACAGGAATACAGTAGTGATTTTATCTGGCACTCTCCTGGGAAAGATGAGTTAATATTACACTATTCTCATTCTAAGGCTACAGAAAAAGTAGGAAAATAAAATTACTTGTTCTAGGCTGTACTTCAATCAATAGTGTAACCCAGGCTAATATCAAGCCCTGGCTAATATATATAAAATGACTTAGACACAATAGAGCTACTTGGACTGTAAATCCTGTGGGTCAAAATTAATTTTTAAATATATGTTTGTACAACATGAAGTATTATAGGTTCTTATGTGCTTATAACTGGGATTTCTAGATGTTATTGCAATATGAGTAGTAAATAGAAACAAAATAAGACATTAATCTCACTTATTATAACAATAAGAAGAAAAAGAAATAAAAATTAATTCACAAAAAACTTCCAAAAAATGCCTTAGAAATCAGAAATAATTCTATGAACTTAGTGATGTGGGAAGTGTATTTTAAAATATAGCAAGAAAAGTTAACACTTTTGGAAGATAATAGCAGATAGCTTGGCTCTCTTCTGCCGTGAAAAGTACAGCATTTTTGACATTTTTTTTCAGTTGAAACCTACCTTATAAATATATATATATATACCTACACACACATGAAATATTCTGCTATCCTTCAAGTACTGGTAGGTATTTTGCCTTGTGGTTGTTTTCATATTGTGGATCTAGCTGAGAAATATTTTAAACAAACCACTAGAGTCCTATAGACTTTTGATTTTCAAGATGACTGGAAAATAAATTCAGGGTTGTAATTATTCTTCAGTGACTCCAACAGATTTTTACTTTGATTTGTGAATCAAAATTTGATTACTTCCTTTAGTAAGTTGTGCTCTTTCAGAGATACTTGCTTTGGTCTGTTTCTTGTATTTATTTTATCTTTTCAAAAATAGCTCCTAAAAAGAGCTAGACTTTTCTTTCTCCTTTTTTTTTTTCTGTTGGTTTGATTTGAATTTTTTGTTAATCTCTCATAATTTCAGTAATTAATTTTTTTATTTCCTTTGTCTTTGTCATAACAAAACCACAACAGTCTTTAAGATGTAATTTCACTCCAGTATTTTGTAACTTGGGTGATGTTTGTGTTTGTGTCTATCATACTAGATTCCTAAAAGGCTTTTGTTGCTATTATTGTTATAAAAGGGCCAAAGAAACCAATTCCCATCTTTTCCAGCAGTCCAAAGATATAACCTTAGGAAAAGATGCTTTCTTCCAATTTTTAGTTTTGGAAAAGTTCAAGAGTGACTGCATGTGATAAGCTGTATTTGCATCAAGTCTGACAGCTACTTAAAGTGACACTTAAAATTCAGATTTGATGCTTTTACAAATTTCATTCTTAGAAAACATAAATATGGCCTGCAATTCTTTGCATGCATTGAGAACCTAGCAAACCCTTCTTCACAAGGAGACATTCCTTTTTCCCCCCTGGAGGCCTGAACAATGCCTTTGAATAACGGGACTGTTTGCGTGACTGAAGCTAAACAGCAGCTCCTGCTGTGTAGGATGGGGACTGAAATGAATCTGAGAAGAACTCAGTGGGACTGTTCTGCTTCAAGCCCTGTAAGCCAAATTAGTGTGTCATGTCTACAGATTCTTTCATTCTGTGGGTTCACTGTAGTTCAATAAACATTGTCAAATGGAAAGACAAATCCCAACATCTGTAAGTAGATACAATCTTATCCCTGACCTTACTCTTGATTAGACCAGCAGAGGCACAATTTTGTATTTTTTGCTTGTATTTTTTTGTTCAATAGCAGCAAAGCTCTTACACAGATATAAAACTGATGCTGGATCCATAAAGCTTACATTGCCGAAGAGGCCCATAGGAAGCTTTGATGCATTGCGATTGCATATTTAAGAATGTTGTTATTCTTATTAATGATCCTGAAAAGTTAGCTAGAGAGCTGACATGCAGTCTTTCTATGCTGGAAGTTAACTTTATTGTTGTTCATTTCAAATCCCATCTGCTTCCATAATACTGCCTAATTTTGAAGTTATAACATTTATCTTCAGTAGAACATAAATCAAAAAATTTCACCACTAAATCAAGTATTTGCACATAATCCAAAACAACAAAACAATAATGATTAGTTATTTTCTCCCATCAGACACTTCAGCTGGAAATATGCAAATTAATTAACTGCCTGTTCTGTGTCTTTTTTTTTTTCGCCTAGTTTGTTGTATTAATTAGTTTTGTGTTTGTCTAGATAGGATCCTGATTCTATTCTCTTATTCAAGGAAAAAGGAAGTGAGTGGAATCACTGTTCCCATTCTCTCCTCAAGCATAGATTGGTGGAAAATCTTCTCTCTGTATGAATGGGAAGGCAGGGATTTTATTTCTTCTGTTTCTTTGATAAATGAAGGTAATAAAAAAGCAAGAATCCACAGAAGCAGCATTCTTCTAGCAAGTTCCAACTGTGTGCCACTTTGAAAGTCCAAAGGAAAACAGGAAAGCAGGCACCCAAAGGATGCACTTCAGGTTCTGTGTAACACAAACCTCCTGCAATGCAAGTAGCTCCTGGCAGCAATCAGGAGCATCATTTGAAGGCGCAACTACCGACCTCTCCTCTCACCAGCTGTACGACTGTCACCAGACAACAGTAACCACTGGGGAACTAAAATATTTCAAAATCACACATCACTCACTAACTAATGTTCAGAAATTCTCTAATATAGATTGGAGCTGAGACAACTGAATTGGTGCTCTCCTGATGTGTGTGCAATGGTGCTTTTAAGTAGCACTAGGTCTTTTAATTCTCCTTGAATCAAGGTCCTGGGACTGACATCCCGGCTATTGGGCTGCTGCCAGAGAGCTTTTTACGAGAGAGGGCTTACAGCTTCTGTTGCCTTTTCCATGGCTCTGAGGCAATGATATTCATCCTTTCACAGCGTGTCTCTCTCTAGACTAAGAACATCACATCAGAGCTATATCTTGCAATATTGTGATTTTACTTTGTCGACAAGCTAGCATCATTCTGAAGAAGTGGCAGCAACTCAGTGACCTCAAATCATGTCACTTTTTGGTGTCTTATCTGTGTTGTGTCTGAGTCTGCAAGACTTAATGTCAGTTTTTAAGAATGTTAGTGTTCTTGCTGTCAATTTTCTAATGAAGAAAATATCCATAGTGTCAACCTATGCGTCATTGTTTACATTCTGTATTTTACCAGCACTAAATACAGATTTTGCAACCTCTTTTTAGGAGGCACTTTATTATTTTGACACCATTCTCCAAAAGCTCACTAGATCACACAGGACAGAGAGTCTTGTCACTCTGTGGGCCACTGCCAGATTTTATTATAGTTAGTCTACTATAGATGTGACATGGTGATCATTGCTTTGGAAATCTTATCTTCTAGTCAGGTTTTCTCAAGAAAGTCAAAATAAAGATCAAGGACAAGTATAAATATTTTTTTTTCCAAACAATATGAAAAAGTCTAATTTCTCTTCCTAGACTAGTTTTTCTCAGTTTCAAGATTTTTTCAGATATGTGGTGAGCCTTAACAGAGTTAAGAACGTTGCTAACAATACTAACAACTCTAACAATATTGTTACTACTGTAATTGAATCACAGATTTTAAGACTTTTCAGTTTATAACTATCTTGGTATATCCTTCAAATGCTTCAAACACCTTAGAAATGTCATATGCAACTAACCAATATTCCATTCTTCTCCTTAATAGTTAGTAGATGTTGAGACTTACTTTTGGTATTATTCTCACCAGTAGAACCAGGTTGGACTGGATGGTATTTTTTATTTTATATAATTTGATTTTTTTATATATGTGTGTCATATGCTGCTCATAAGCTCTTCAGTCAAACTCAGCAGTGAGTGTATGTTTGTAACCACCAATTTTCAGTCAGATTTGAATACAGTTTGTAACTTGAGCATTCATAGGAAGAGTTGGTGGGGCGGTTATTTTTAGGAGGTTGCAGTACATGATCTAAAGCCTGAGGAAGACTGTTTAGGCTGAAGGAGAGAAGCCTAGTGGGCATTCTAATGATTGCCTTCTAGTACCTAATTATGGATTGTAGAGGAGACAGGACCGAGCTGTTGTCAGAGGGGCACAGTAGATGGACAGGAAACAAGAACAAAGTGCAACAAGGGAATTTTGAATTAGTCACAAGGAAAAATCTATTCACAATGAGAGCTGTTGGCACGGGTAGCCAGAGAAGCTCCTCTAACATCTGTTCTTACACATTTCTAAAGCTCTGCTAGATTTTGTCTTCTTTGACATTCACCTACTTTGCACAGAGCATTGAACTAGGAAACCTTCAGAGACTTATTTTTCTATGAATCCTTGATATATATCATTCTATGTGTGACTGTGCTTGCATGTGTGTGTATGTATAAGTAAATATTAGAGTATATATGCATATATGCAAGTAAAACATGTAGATGGGTGTATGTACATACAAATGTTATATGGATATTTACCTTCAAAAGTCAGAAACACACCCCTTGTATCTACTACGCACACACATTTATTTATACAACACACAACAAATTTATATACCATAAGCTGTATCAATCAACTGATTAATTGATCATAGTCATAAACAAAGGCTATTTGCTATACTTTTTCCCCAAAGCAATGATATTTTATGGCCAGCTCCATCTGACTCTGGTTTATCATAAGTGAATAATTTTCTGTCCATAAACCAAAGCTAAATAGTTCATTGCTGCTTGAGAATTGTGGCATCCTGCATCAGTAAAGATACATACATCACTTCTTTCCAATTTTGACTGTATTGATGTAAAACGGTGATGTTGGTTTTCTTCTCAGTGGAGTCTCTGGGCATCACAGACTTCATGGTCTTTCATGACTGTGGATTTATTAATTGGGCTTTATTTACTTTTACTTCCCCAACCCTACATTTAGAACTGAATCCTGTGTGTCCTGGACATTTTTTTTGTAGATTCCTGCTATAAATCAAGCATTTTGGTTTGTACTTCTTTGTACTTTCTAGGAGTCTTTGCATCCTTCCATGGCCTACTGGGATGAGATTGATAATTATCTGAACTTTACCTGTGATCTCTACATGCACCTTGCTGTGTCAACATCTCTCCAAGGTGTATTTCACATGTTACATTTTTCACTGCTTTGTGCTAGTCCAGCAAGTCTGACCCCGTCAGAGCTGACAGGAACCTCTGGTCATGCTCTTCTACTGCTTTTCATCCTCTACCCTGCAAAACGTTATCTGTCTTGATCTTACTTTCCTGTGTTATCATAAAAAAAATTATTGCCTTTCTGTGCAACACATTGTCTGCAGAAAAAAAATCTGTATGACCTTCTAAAAAACTGTCTGGCCAAAGGGGTGTCAAATATGTGCAAATGCAGGAAGAGAAAAATATTTAGAATCATTTATCTTTGCTTACTGAATCAGGGATCGTTCTGTTTGAAATTTTAGGGGTTGATAAAGAACCATTGGATTTTTCTCTAGTTTTATTCCTCTTTCAGACACCGCCATGGATCTATTTCTCTCTCCTTTGGGTCTTTTTATTCTAGTAAACAAAGCTTTCTCTGAGGGCAATGTGGTCTTTTTTTTTCAGCTCCAAGGCTATGGTTTAGGAACTGAGCTCTTAACAGGTAAGTCTTGGTAAGTATTGCTGGGTGACGGAGTTGGGTCATGAGTAGACAGTCTCATAGACAACACAGATATTACTTCCATTTCAAGCATCAACTATGACTGATTCTTAGCATGTTGTATGTGAAATTTGGCAGTTGGGCGAGTCCCCTCTTGTGGTTTGCACTCAGAGTCTGATGTTCATCTATCACCTGCTCAGTTCCAGGTTCTAGGAGTACATCTTGATTCCAAATTTGGGCCAATAGCATTGGAGTAAATGCCCAACACTTCTTCCTTACAAACTATACCTATCTGCCTCTGAAATATAAATATACTTTTGAAGTAAATATAAATGGTCCCAAAATACAGGTTTCTGAATACATGCTTCTGAAATCTTCTTTGTATTACAAGATTTCATCAAATTCTTCCTATTTCGTTTTAATATTTTATCCCTCCAACAAGTGTACTTTTAGAGAACACAAAGGAATAGATATATTTTTTCTTGTACACTGGGTATTAATGTTCTTGGTGCAATTTTGAATTGTGCTGTATTTTTCTCAAGTTTATTATTTACCCAAATCTATCATTTGCCTTCTTTGTGAGTTGTTCATCACTTTGAATCATATGTTTTATATGTTCCCCTCTTATTATTGATGTTTGTTGCAGAGTTTTTTTGTTATTATTTATTTATTCCTGGGCTGCTATTACAATTTCAGTAACATACTGGCTTATGAACCTGTGTACCTTAAAGTTAATAAATTCTCTGTTTGTTCTTTGACTGCTACTCCATCTGTTTTTAGGTATACCTCATTCTTGTAGAAAGAATGACTCGAAGCTAAAGGTAGTACTGTCATCCTTGTGGTTCACACTGTGTATATTCTGCCATTGCTTGCATATCCTTACAATTGCTCAAAACAAATGTAGTTCCTGATTCTTTCAGTAAAACATTATATTGTATTGTCTTATTTGCCAAAGTATATGCCGCTCTGTCTGGTTTTTTTAGTGGACTCCTCCTCCAAGCTCTTCGTGCCTTCCTTGGTCAGATCTAAGCTTTAATTTGATCTGTGTGATTTCCTTGCCTTAGCAAATTCTAATTGCATTTGTCAAGGTTTAGTTTCAAGTGTATGTTTGGACATTTTTCATTCTAGATACCAATCACAGTTGGCATCTTATCAGAGTTTTGCTTAGTTCTCCACAAATTGCAAGATTGGCTCTTCAACCACAAACTCTTCTATGTTTTAGTCTCTAAAACAAAACAAAACCAAACCAAAATAAAACCCCTAAATATTAGTCCATATGTTCAGGGATGTGTTTTGAAATATAAATATTCCTCCAAATTCTATATGTTTTTATTCCATTTTGCTTTGTAATAGAATTGTTCTGAAAATTAAAAACACATCAGGCTAAGTTATTATCATAAATTGTGAACATCTTCCTCTTAGTTGTATCTATTACATGGAGGTGCAAAGAGAAGCAGTGTCTAAATATTTTCCAGTTGTCACATAGGTTCTTTGTTTCAAAGGTTCTTTGTCTTCATGATGTGGCAAAAGCTGGCTTTGCTCAGACTTCCAACTAGTCATCACAGGGAAATGTGAGCTTCTGCACAGCATAGCATCCTCTTCCAACTAGCTTTGATAGGCAGTGCTCTTCCCCACAGGCAAATAATTTTGGCACAAATCTGAGGGCACTTGAGCACTGCTCTGGTTAGTGTCATGATGCCTACATCTCAGCAATTGTAATAACACCTTGTATTTTTCATCCCTGAGCAATGAGGTCAGGACTAGGGTAACAGAACTGCCTGCAGAAGGGATCTGGACAAGTCAGACAGCTGTATCTCCATCTTAAGCTAGACAAGAGTGAAAGGACAGAACAGATGTAGACATCCAAGTGTCTGTGATATTTACTAGTAAACTTCTCCGTGGGATTAGAGGAACCCTAGTCACAATGGCGTTTAGATGGCTAAAAGTGATCCTTTTACCTCTCAAGCCAGGGACCTGAGCTTTCTACATGAGTAATTCTAACTTCAGGGTTAAAAATCGGTCTCAGCCTCTCTTACTGATGCTCCATGTGGTGATATAGGTAAGTTTTAACCATATTCCCTGAAAGAAAAACGTGAAACTTACATAACTTATACAGACTATGGGATGCCACAAACATGCCCTCAGTTCAGAAAAACCCTGAACCTAGTACTGATACAGTTTTGCTGCATTAGACAGTCAGACCTTGGTACAGGATGGCCAGAGATGTTGTGCAGTGTTAGTTGCTGAGGATTTTCAAGAGCCAACTGCTTAAATCCCTAAGTAACCTAGTCTGACACCAAAGATGACCTTGCTTTGAACAAGACATTGGACTAGAGACCTCTTGAGGCCCCTTCCAACCTGTTTTATTCTATCATTATATGATTCAATGGTTTACTAATGACAGAGTGTCCTAGGACGAAGGATGATTAAATTTCTCTCCTTCATTTACAATTCCCTACACTTCTTGGGATATGCTCCAATGCAAAATGAAATAAGGATTAGAAACCTAGCTCACAGCAGTGTTGGGAGGATAAATACATTCAAGATTAGTAAGTGCTCAGATACTGTGTTAATGGGGGCCCTATAAGTACCTCAGAGAGATCCAGAGCCCTAAATCACTACTAATGAATTGTATTGATTTCCCTTTAATATCTGAAATGAAGCTATTATAATAAAGCTTGGCTTTTATTTGACCTTTATCCAATGTGGTAATTATAAACACTATTTTACAATTATTATAATCTTACCCTCAAAGGAAAATAGTACATGCTAATCTAATCTGGGCTAAATGTTCCTTCTTCTTCTACTTCTTTTGTTTTTCTGGTGTTTTGTTCTTAAGCAAATCATATCAATTTTTTTTTTTTACAGAAAATAAATCAATTGATAGAATGATTAACAGAGTAATACTTAAATTTGGGACTGGAGCTTGGGCATATTGAATTAATTTATATTTAGACTAGCTATGTCTAGGGTCAACAATAATTAAACAATGGAAATGGAAAAGATGGCCTGATGGGAAAATGCTTGGCAATAACATGAAGAAAATTTGAGTTCTGTTGTTGATAATTCATAAGTTACTGAAGAATAGAAACATAAAATACCTTAAACACCAAGTTCTATCCGTGAAGTCAAGTTTCTAAAAACCATCTCAAGCCTTTGTCTGACGGTGTATTTTCCAAAACTCTGTTAGCACTGTAGATTTCACTCACAAATCTACCTACATGCAGATCTACCCAAATTCTGACAGCAAGGGGAAACTCCAGAATTAACTGAAACTGAAACTTTTTCAAGTCCATAAACAAAGTGTTCCTTCTACAAAACCACAAGTGCTGTCCTATCCAGTAGGCATTACCTGAATACACTGAATATACTTAAAGCTTTAGACCTTTTTTTTTAGGGAGGGAAGGTGCGGTGCGGTACGGGAAGGGGAGGGGAGGGGAGAGGAGGGGAAAGAAGGGGAGGGGAGTGGTATTTCAGACTATGACCTCCCTCATAGTTCATCTGTGCACTCAGGGATTGAATTAGTCACTGAAGATGTGGGCTTCCTTATCTGTAGAGTTTGAAATTTTCTAACTCTCAGAAAGTGCTCCAAAAATTGAAATACATATTCAAGTCTGGATGCAGGGATGGATGTGGTCTCTCAGTCTCTTGGAAAACACTCCTGTTTATACTGAAGAATTAATTATGCAAAGGGTCAAGAAGAGCAAGTATAATATCCTACCAAGGCAAGCTTAATGACATAGATATGACATGATACAGCTTTGAGTATGGAGACCTGGATACTAATCCATTTTCTGAAATGGCAGTTAACTAATTTACTTGTTGACTGTTTTATATGAAATATACAAACAACAACGCTGGAAGATTGCTCTTCTCATTCCCTTATTAATGGAAGAGTACTTTCCCTCCCCTTTGGAAAGAGCTCACTTCCACTTTTCTGAAATTAATGCACTGTTCAGAGATGAAAGGGGACTGCTTCTCAAGGAAGAAGAGTTTTCCTATTACTTCTCCTTCTTTCTAATTAAGTTATGGCTTATTGTTTAGAACTTTCATTTAAAAGGGAACTTGTATCCTATCAGAGAAAGGTAATTATTGAATGTAAGCCTTCCACATCTTCAGTGCTTAATTAACCTAAAACATTGGATGAAGGAGAGGGGCAGCATCTCCACAAAATGGTTGATTGAAGGAATAATTGTCTCTAGCTTTTGAAAGAAAAAGAATAGGAAAGCTCAGGAAACTCTTGAGGGCTGTGAATCCTCTTATCAAAATAAATAACTCTACTTCCTGAGAAGGTGATAAAATCTCCAAGTCCCCCAAAAGATTAGCAAAAGTATTCATCTTCTTTTTAAGCAGAGGTGTAGCTAAAAGTTAGGAGTGTACATGAGCAAAGAACATTTTTCTGGAGATCCAGCATCAGCTCAGATGAGTTCCACCTTGCCCAGATATCTGTCTCTGTTCCATGAAAGGCAGGGGATGCTCTCCCTGGAGGTCATGGGTCCCTTTTGTTTGGTCTGGGAATGCTCTTTCTGACACCCCAGCACCACCTAACCATACAGGGTCACAGAGGGGCTCCGGCAGGAGCAACACAGACCATTAGCCAAGGCTGATCTGCAGCCAGCTCCATGTCCCAAGGAATCCCTGTTAGTGTTAGATTATAAAGAAGCACAGTCATAGAATCATAGAATAGTTTGGGTTGGAAGGGACCATTAAAGGTCATCTAGTCCAACCCCACTGCAAGGAGCAGGGCTATCTTCAACAAGATCAAGTTGCTCAGAGTCCCATCCAACCTGACTTTGAATGTTTCCAGGGTTGGGGCATCCACCACCTCTCTGGGAAACCCGTTCCAGTGTTCTACCACCCTCATTGTAATTTTTTTTTTTCCTTGTATCAAGGCTGAATCTACCTTTCCTCTATTTTAAAACCATTACCCCTTGTCCTGTCACAACAGGTCCTGCTAAAGAGTTTCTCCCCATCTTTCTTATAAGCCCCCATTAGGTACTGAAACACTGCTATAAGGTCTCCCTGGAGCCTTCTCTTCTCCAGGTTGAACAATCCATTCAGGTGTATTTACATAGGTCCTCATTTTCAAGTCTATAGTCTCTGCACTACAGCACCAAAAGCTGAGAAATGTTAATTTTTTTTTGAATTTTTTTTTTCCCAATAGTTTTTGTGATAGTCCAAGAAAGTACTAATATTATAGTGCTGACTTGCCTCTCCAAATAAGCTTTTGTTGGAGATCTTCACCAACATATTCCTTTACCACTAAGCCTAAGTATCTAAGCTCTTTGTTTGTCTCATAGAGTGCTATACAGCCTAACCTTATGTATGGTAGTATTTTCTCCATGACTTTGGTTCTGAACTTGTGAAAGATTGAGTTTAACTGACCTTCTTGACTCTAATGACGTAAGTGGGGATTGAAATCATTGAGTACTTTATTGGTTTAGACCCCTTCACTTCTCTAATCTCAGAAGATTACCTCCAGTCACACATGGTCAGCAGGGTACTAGCCTTTCTAATACAGACTTTTAGAGCAGTTTCAAATATCTGACTTCTTCCAACCCTCTTATATCTATAAGACTTCGCTCTCTTGGTACAAACCAACCACTCAATAGAACTCAAAATAATTTTCCTTCTTTTACACAGTATTTTGTTTGGTTTTCACTGACAATAAATTCCAGTGTTATGGTTCACCATGTGACCCTGCACTGTTCTTGTTAATTATACAGTGAGATGATCACAAGCTGAGAGTTGTAAAATAGATGAAGTGGAGTAATGCCGTAAGCCAAGGCTACATTCCCTGTGTTGCTGTTCATATGGATAATAGCATTATCAAGAAATAAAAACAACAGCAAGTATCTCTCTGATGCTTGTTAGACAAAAATCTAATGCTAGTGCTGCTGAGGAGGACAATGCTGATATGAAATAGACTTGAAAGGAAAAAAACTGCAATGGCATGTCCAGCAAGTTGCCAGTAAAGCTGTCTGACCTCTAAGCAAAAATGAATGAGAAGAAAAGAGATAAGCAAAGCAAAAGTAAAAAGCTCAGAATTCACAGAGAGCACACCTGCGGAAATTATATTGCTGAAACTGGAAAATCTACAAAACAATAAATGTAGAAATAATATTACAAAAGCAGGTGTGCTGGTATGCAGTAAGAAGGCTCTTGTGAAGAGGGAAGTGCCCTTAACTTTTTTTCACGTTTAAAAAGCTTCCTTTCCTTAATGAGTATCCATATATGTTTTCCCCAGAAAAAGTTCCAGCCTCCTGGAAATCCTCATCAGTCAAAACAAAAAGAAATTAGAAATAGGGATAATCTTATGATTTGCAATAAGACAATCCAACACAAAAGTATGAGTCATCATGTCATTTTTACATAGAGATCTAATGCAACAAAGGGAACTTAGAAGATATTAGAAGAACAGTTAGTTGAAAATATTTATTTCAATGACAAGAATAGATCCTGAGCCATTTCCAGGGATTTTAAAAGGAAATGACTACTCAGTTTCTTCTCCTCCTTCTTTAAAAAACAAAGAAAGCATCCCACTAAAAACATGCATATGAAAACCACAAAGATCCATATTTCTAGTATATCACAAAAGAAAGCCAAATGTACCTGTCTAGTAGACTACCGAACCTCAGTGACTGGAAAAAAAAAAAGTCAGTGAGTGGTCTGTTCAGGTGGACAAAGGACAGATGATCACAGGACAGAAGTGGGATCTGTGGAGAAAAATCAGTTAAAAATTCTGATGTCAGTGCGGCCCTTCTCAGTGTAAACACAGGTGCTTTCAGCACAGGTGCTGATGTTCTTCTAGCACCAGCAGCACCCCAACTAACCGCTGCAGGAATGCCCTCAAAACTCTCCTTGGCAAAATGGCCCAGATGCTAGCAAGCGGGGATCTCCAAGAACATGAGTGTGACCTCAAAAACAGTGAGCAGGGATCTCTAGGTGCACACCCGCAACCTCACAAAGGTTTCTCCTTCTCATATGTCTTGGGTGTTGCAGGGAGCAGCACAGGCCCATGGAGTGCTGAGGCACTTGCATCTCCCATGGAAGTGGAGTGCACATAGGGACTACACCCTATAGAGAGAGGGATGCTGGTAACCCGCACAGTCTATGAGGTGTGTGTTAGAGGGTACATGTAGCCACGCAAATCTGCATGTGTCTGCGTGCGTATAGGTGGGATTAGGATTTCTCCAGTTTCATTTTAGTAGGTTGTTTAGAAATTTGTAGGTGTCCATTAACACTCTGTATCTAGTATTGTGGTTTGTCAATTGTCTTGCTGATACAGATCCTGAATACATAGTTCCCTGATTGCAAGTTAATTACATGCTGTTAATAAATCAATAAAGTACTTCAGTCTTATTCTGACTTTAACTACATTAACTGAGCAGGTTTTCCCTGTGAGAGACATCACAGGGTTGTTTTATACTTGTGGGTTGTTTTTTTTTTTTGTTTAGTAAAGGCGAAATTGAATTTATTTTCACACTGAACTAACTAAAAACTCTGAGAAGACTTAGAGGGGTGCCCTGTCCAGACTGATACTTTGAACATGGTTTATCAGTTTGATCTCAAAACTCTGCAAACACATCTTCATGGCTCTGGCACAGTCTCAGAGCTCAGCCAGAACAAACTTGAACCAGTTCAAAATGCCAACAAAGTAAGACCACACTTGCTTCATATCTGTCATATAAAATAAAATAATTGATGGGAGCCAATGCAAAGTAAAATCAATGAGAATGTCTGCTCTGCCTCACAGTCAAAAGGAAACCTAGACATTTTTTTTTTCCAGAACTAAACTAGATTAGAGAACTGGGGATTCAAAACTTTCAGTCAGATTGGGCCAATGAAATTTCCCCTGAAATACTCAGATGACAAATGAAAGCAGTTTCAGTGCTGTGTAGGCTGAACTGGAACACCAATCAAATCATATATTGCTCACAAAAAAAGCTTTGCTTAAACACTGGCCTAAGTAGTTCTGGGCAGTGCCAATACATCAGCATCTTATATACACGTACAGTGAAGTGTGTGTATAACTGTACAACCACTGTAAGCAGTTCTATTAATCAGCAAGGCTGTATCGAGTAAAATTCTGATGAGGCCTCTTCTGGGTCTGCTGCTGCTCAGTGTTTTGAGCAGTGACTGGGGCGGAGAGCGTAGCTATGTGTATGGGCACCATCTGACACCATTGCCTGCTGTTCAGCTTGTGATTCACTAAGTGGTCAAGATCCTTTACTAAAGAATGGGTACTGACTCACTGACTTATTTCCATCAAAATTTTCTTGAGAACAGGGAGGAACAGTGTAAAAAATAAGTTAAAAAGAGTGACACACAACTTACTAAGGTGTGTAAAGAGCAATATCATTTGTACAATATGAAATAGTTCTTTCATTTTCTTCAGTGCTGCATACTGTGCTCAGTCTCAGCAAGCACACTGTGTTTCTTTTTCTGAACTGCATTTCAGAAAAAAAGTGTGGACCAGTTTCAAAAGAAGCTAAAGGAGACCAACCGGGACTTTTCAGTGATCTAGAAAGCGAAACTGATGAGGAGAGTTTGAAACAATTGGAGTAGTTTAGTTTATAGAAGAGAAGACTGAAAGCAGACATAATAGTGTAAAAAGTGGCTAGAGAGAGTAAAGCACTAGACTGTTCATGTCCCCTGTGGTTACAGCCAGGGTAATGGGTTTAAGTTGGTTCAACAGACATTCAGCTTCAACTGTAAGGAACAAAAATCTATGAGTCCTGCCACCAAATTTAGGGAGGCTGTGTTTGAAAGAGCACATCTATGAGGAACAGTCAAGGATGGTTAATCTTGTGTGGGGACCACAGAATAGATGAGATGATGTCGTAGTTCTTTATCTTCTTTCAGTGCTAGGTTTGGGGTTTTTTTTATCACATAGTTCTTCTGGATCACATGTAATTCAGAACTAATGGAAACCTTCCTGTGGCTTGCAGTGTTTCTCTTACCATGTCTACATCTTCTCTTCCATCTGCAACAACACGCCATAGTGCTCTGATTATAGTGTCTGAAAAAAATCAGGCATAGGCATCGTCCTCCACACTTATACCAAGGACTCCATACTCAGACGGCCAGAGAACCCTGTGGATATACATTTTGCCATAAAGACAGCACTCGTGGATTGGCAAGGCAATCATCCAGACATAAACTGCCTGATGAGACAAGTATGAAAACCAGAAGGATTAAATGGAAGGGAAGCTCGCTTCCTTAAAAGATGGAATCCCTTCTGTGGTCTGACAAGGGAACTCAAAGAAGTTAGGTTTAGAAAGACAGAAATTAAAAATTTAATGGTGCTATCTGAAATTACTGAAATATTGTGAAAGAATTTGTATTCATGTGTGAATTACAGCTCTTCCGTTACAGAGTTAGTGCTGTAACCTACAAGACTGGAGGTTATGGTAGCTCACCATCTTATTCTATGAAAGAACTATATTTTATAATAGATAAAGAGCAAACTGGTAAAAACTGAAGGGGTTAATAATAAGAAATTATGTTTAATAGCAAGGGGAAAATGTAGAAGTATAAAATACTGGCCCTTTAAATGATGGAAAACTAGGATTGAGGAAAGGTGAATGTGCAAGCATTGATATTTTATCAGCTGAGACATGCAGAATGATATCATGAGGCTAGTTTCTAGCCTTGAATCCACGTACAAATTACCCTTTTATATTCAATATCACTCTGTTGGTTTGTAGCCTGCCATGTCTGGCTAAATTAGCTTTTCAAAAACATTGCAAGTACTGCTATTCAGTACATAGTCAAACCATGTCATAAGGTGATGTACTGCACTTCCACTGTGCTATCTACTGATTTACGTCAGTGAATTATAAGGCATTTGATATCTTTAACAGAGTGGCATGTATTGTTGTTCGCAAGAGTTGTGTATTTGCTGTATAGTCATAGCAGTACATTTTATTGAAGTAGAGCGTATGTAGTGCTGAGGAAATGAACTTTACAAATAAATATTCA
>WHYT01017456.1:829232-926349 GCA_009806455.1 Tetrax tetrax | reverse complement strand
TGTTTCTTTTTCTGAACTGCATTTCAGAAAAAAAGTGTGGACCAGTTTCAAAAGAAGCTAAAGGAGACCAACCGGGACTTTTCAGTGATCTAGAAAGCGAAACTGATGAGGAGAGTTTGAAACAATTGGAGTAGTTTAGTTTATAGAAGAGAAGACTGAAAGCAGACATAATAGTGTAAAAAGTGGCTAGAGAGAGTAAAGCACTAGACTGTTCATGTCCCCTGTGGTTACAGCCAGGGTAATGGGTTTAAGTTGGTTCAACAGACATTCAGCTTCAACTGTAAGGAACAAAAATCTATGAGTCCTGCCACCAAATTTAGGGAGGCTGTGTTTGAAAGAGCACATCTATGAGGAACAGTCAAGGATGGTTAATCTTGTGTGGGGACCACAGAATAGATGAGATGATGTCGTAGTTCTTTATCTTCTTTCAGTGCTAGGTTTGGGGTTTTTTTTATCACATAGTTCTTCTGGATCACATGTAATTCAGAACTAATGGAAACCTTCCTGTGGCTTGCAGTGTTTCTCTTACCATGTCTACATCTTCTCTTCCATCTGCAACAACACGCCATAGTGCTCTGATTATAGTGTCTGCAAAAATCAGGCATAGGCATCGTCCTCCACACTTATACCAAGGACTCCATACTCAGACGGCCAGAGAACCCTGTGGATACACATTTTGCCATAAAGACAGCACTCGTGGATTGGCAAGGCAATCATCCAGACATAAACTGCCTGATGAGACAACTATGAAAACCAGAAGGATTAAATGGAAGGGAAGCTCGCTTCCTTAAAAGATGGAATCCCTTCTGTGGTCTGACAAGGGAACTCAAAGAAATTAGGTTTAGAAAGACAGAAATTAAAAATATAATGGTGCTATCTGAAATTACTGAATGTCCTGGTTTTGGCAGGGATGGAGTTAATTTTTTCCTCTCAGTAGCTGGTATGTTTTGGATTTCATGTGTGAAGAATGTTGATAAACACCCTGATGATATGAGTTGTTGTGAATGAGACCAAGGACACCATCCTGCTTTCCAAGTCTTGCTAATTTGCAGATGCAGGAAGCTGGGAAAAAGACAGACAGAATAATTGATCCAAACTGGCCAAAGAGAGTATTCCATGCCATAAACGTCATGCTCAGTATATAAGTGGGGGCTGGCCGGGGCGGGTATCTGCCTTCCTGGCATCCATTTTTCTCTTCAGTTTGCTGGCATCGTTCCCTCTACCTTGCTGGCTCCCTTTTTGCTCCTTTGCTTTCCGCTCGGTTTTGTTTCCGTGATCGCTGCTCGGGACGGGCTGTATCGGTCATTGGGACATCGGGTGGTGAGAAAACATACATTGTTTACCTTGTATATTTTAATATCCTTATATTCTGTTATTATTGTAGTTTTCCTTCGTTATTTTAGTAAATTGTCTTCATCTCAACCCACGAGTTCTCCTTCCTTCCCAATTCTCTCCCCCATCCCACCTGGGAGGGGGAGGGTGAGTGCGAAACTGTGTGCTGATTCGGGCTAAACCATCACACTGAAATATTGTGAAAGAATTTGTATTCATGTGTGAATTACAGCTCTTCCCTTACAGAGTTAGTGCTGTAACCTACAAGACTGGAGGTTATCGTAGCTCACCATCTTATTCTATGAAAGAACTATATTTTATAATAGATAAAGAGCAAACTGGTAAAAACTGAAGGGGTTAATAATAAGAAATTATGTTTAATAGCAAGGGGGAAATGTAGAAGTATAAAATACTGGCCCTTTAAATGATGGAAAACTAGGATTGAGGAAAGGTGAATGTGCAAGCATTGATATTTTATCAGCTGAGACATGCAGAATGATATCATGAGGCTAGTTTCTAGCCTTGAATCCACGTACAAATTACCCTTTTATATTCAATATCATTCCGTTGGTTTGTAGCCTGCCATGTCTGGCTAAATTAGCTTTTCAAAAACATTGCAAGTACTGCTATTCAGTACATAGTCAAACCATGTCATAAGGTGATGTACTGCACTTCCACTGTGCTATCTACTGATTTACGTCAGTGAATTATAAGGCATTTGATATCTTTAACAGAGTGGCATGTATTGTTGTTCGCAAGAGTTGTGTATTTGCTGTATAGTCATAGCAGTACATTTTATTGAAGTAGAGCGTATGTAGTGCTGAGGAAATGAACTTTACAAATAAATATTCACTCATGCACGGAACAAGACTTTGCTTCTAGTCTCACAGAAAGCACCCATATGATTGTTTAATAATAATATCATAGAAAAGATCAGATTCTATTCATACCAATGATGCATACAAATAAGCACAATCCACATCTGAAACCAAACTTTACTTTCCTCTTGTTCATTAAAGGATTCTCTTAAGGATTAATTTCAAGTATCTTCACAGTATTCTTTTCTGGGTTAATAAATCTCTAAATTCTGAAGTATGTAGAATAAGTTTATTACATTTTTTACACTGTAGCTAGAACAGTGAAACAGAATTGCTGTTTCCCTTGCAGCAAAATTGACCCAATAGCAACTGAATTAGTGGCATCCCCTAAACTACAGAGAGTAAGCACCCCTTCCATAGCTAGCCCTAAAGAACTCATCTTTACGGTCTTTCCATCAGCAGGAAAATTTTTAGTTGCAGAACAAGAATAACTTGTCCTACGCTGGTATGTCCTCTTCTGTCACAGTGAATAACGGCACTGGGATATCTACATTGGATGAAGAAAGATGAAAGGTGAGGTGCATTGCTGTTACCAATTAATAGAGAGACAGACGCCTTAATAAGAGATGGCAATAGTAACATAAAACTAAAGAAAGTGACATCAACTAATCTTGCAATGATTACTTTGGCTAGAGTTTTAATCGTGTTAAGGCATCTAATTACCACTAATTTGAATTAGAGTAGTTGAACACCTCTGGAGATATGGCTTTAGATACCATAAATAACTCTGGGAATATGGATCATTGTTTGTATTTTGCCACATTTCTTCCCCACAATTTTCTTCTTTCTTATTTTCATACTCAAGGGTGCCTCATATCTTCTAACTTATTTTGGGATACTTAACATAAGACCGAATCAGCTGAGGTTGACAAAGGTCTCCTTAGATTACTTAGTCAAGCCCCTCTGATCTGAGCAGAGTCATCTAGAGTGGGTTACTCAAGACAATGTCCAATCAGATTTTTAATATTTCCACAGATGGAGACTTCACATCATCTTTGGGCAACCTGTTCCAGTGTCTGACCACCTGACACCCTGCCTCCTAACGCCCTGCCCCTTGATCATCTTTGTTGGTGTAGACAGGCTACTGACACCATGCCACTAGAAACCCTGCGCCTCAACTGACACTGGCGGCGTAGGCAGGGTGCCACCCACATTTAATGTAAGGTATCATTCTCTCAAATTGCGATACCATTGACGGAGCCAAAGAGTAGTCTGACTCTTACCCACATTCAAAAGGCATTTGCAAAATTGCCTGTTACTGCCACATGACCCAGACACTAAGTGTACCTGGCAGCCTTCTAGAGCCATGGCATCGCTTATGCATCCTGTGTTTGCTATCAGTGGTCTGTTGAGTCACTGTATGGGCATGTTGCTGCCCATCTTTCTCACTGTGTCAATAAACTTTCCTTTATAATGTATTGTCACACTCCATCACTGTTCAGACCACACCACCCTCACAGTGAACTGAAGGCTCCAGGCTAAGGTGGAGAAGAGGATGCTGGTGTAGGTTTCAAGTGGAGCTGGCCAGGGACGTTAAGTCTATAAAGTGCAATGAGGGTGTGCCAAAAGGCTTGTTTAATTCACAGTAAACAACATCTACTGCTCTTCCATTGTCCACTCAACCAGTATTCTCATCCTAGAAGGTGATTTAGCTTGTCCACCACGATTCCCCCTTCAGAAATTCATACTGAGTGCTACCAATCATTTGTTAACTTGTATTTGGAAATGGTTTCCAGGATAATTTGCTCCATCACCTTCTCAGGAAGTGAGGCTGAGAATGACCAGCCTGCAGTTCCCTTGGTACTCTTGCCCTCCTGGAAGACAGGAATGACATTTAGTTTCTAGTCCTCAGGAACTCTCAGCACTTCCTCACATATGTGTCTTTGTTTACACTGAGGCACTTCTTCCCTGTTTTGTAGTTTTCAAGCTCTGTTGTCCATATCTGCTACTTATTACTAGAAAATTAACAAGATATAGAATTTTTCTATATTATGGTACATACTATTCTGCATGTACCACCAGACAGAAATTTTCAACACAGTCTCATAGTCCTGACAAAATTAACAAATAATTGAGATTCAGTCTTCCAAATGGACAAGTCTTTTAGTTGCAGAAGGAAGATCCCTGATGACTCCTTAAAATCCTTATCAGTCAGGATACAGGACAGAATGACAAAAGTAAAGCTTTCACTGACAACAGATGCATTGTCATACTAGAAACAGAAGAACAAGAAAAAAGGTAAGTCTGTTGCCTTCATCAAGGTTAACTCCGAAATAAAATAATTTATTAATATTTTATTTTCTAATTCATTTCTTGTGACACAGAATTATAAAAATGTTCATGCAAAAACCTTCTTAGCACCATAACAATTAATTAGGCCTAGGTAGCAGCAAAAAATAATCATTCACAAATAATGAATAAAGTCAGTGAGCCAATAAATCAAAATAATATGCCTCTGCTAATCCCAACTTTTCTCTTATACTCTGACTAGAAGTGAGTGGAAAATCAGCATCAGCATTTAACAACACAATCACTAAATGTAATCTTTGTATTGTAAATTCTTTATATGTGGATGGACTTTGGTTCTTATTAGCTTTGTCCATGTATGCTATATGTAGTTTAATTTTAAGCTATAGTATAACATTAAGAAAACCTTCTGTTTTAATGTTTCAGAATGCTCATTTTGTATTTGTTTTTTTCATCCAATGTGCTTTGTAGCAGCTCATCAGTGCACCAGATCAGAAGGGTTGCAGTATCTATTTCCACAAGCATTCCAACAGATGCAGTTTTTCTTGCATGAGTATTTAAAACAAAAAAAAGAACCAACAAGAAGGTCATAAAATTAATTCATTATTTTCATTCAATTATATTCTGTATATTTGGCCTCCCCTGCTATTGTCATTGAGCAACAGATGCTTTGTTTTGCCAAGTAAAATTTGAAATAGACTTAGAAACATAAATATTCTTTGATTGTTGCCCTCTCTTCTCTGATATTAAATGAACAAGTACTCAAATATTTCTCTCCAGAGAAAGGAAGGTCCTGAGTTTATAGCTCAGAACTTTGCAATGAAGGCATATAAAATCCTGAGCTGCCCCCTCATTGCATTAGTTGCAAATATAGAGATGCTATCATCCCACTCTACAGCTCAGTGTTATCAGGCTACACCTAGAGTACTGTGTTCAGTTTTGGTTCTCACAGTTCAAAAAAGATTCAGAGACTGGAGAGTGTCCAAAGAAGGACCACAAAGATGGTCAAAGGGCAGGAGAACCTGCACTATGAGGAAAGACTGAAGGAATTAGTTCTCTTGTTACTGGAGGACAGAAGGCTCAGGAGGAGCCTCATCACAGTATACCAGTACTTAAAGGACACCTACAAAGAGGATGGAGACTCTTCAAAAGGAGCCACATGGAAAAGGCTACACGAGGAGCCAATGGGTAACAGCTACAAGTTACACCACAAATGTTTTCACCTGGATATAAGAAATACATTTTTTACAGTAAGAACAATGATTCACCGGAGCAGCCTCCCTAGGGACACAATGGAGTTCCCATCACTGGAGGTTTTCAAGATGCAATTGGTAAAGGCGCTAGATAATATCATCTAGATATCCTTTCCCATGAAATGTTGTACCAGATGGTCTTTCAAGATCACTTGCAAGCTGGACTTTTCTATGATACTATGAATACCACTCCCAACTCTACCACAGCTACTGACACCTAAAGTCTTAGGTCCAGAACCTCAAAGCTGTTTACATCCCTAACTCCTGATAAAACCAACAGGACCAAGGTCCCCCAGTAGGGTTTATGGCCATTGTGTTTAAGATGAAAAATAAATAAAACTCTTTTTTCTTCTTTTGAAATCAAATTAATTATTTGTAACAATAAACTCCTGAGGTAAGAATGGCCCTGTAGCCAATATTCTGTTGCTCCACTCTTGATAAGGCCTTTGGCTAATACACTATTATAAAGATAAAATTCAGTTCACCAAACACCAGCAGAATTCAGTAGAAATATTTCTATAGTCTTTCAGGAGATTTTGATGGGATCCATCAATATTTGGGGCAGAATTATCTCACCATTGCTCTAATTAATTTATAGCACTATTCTGTAATATTTCATTTCTAAAATAGCAATATCCAGTTCTCACTATGCATAGAATTTCTAGAAATTTCTAGAAAAATGTAAAATTTTCTCCTTTTTTTTTGTGCACAGGATAGTTAGAGAAATTCTATGGCTTGTTATTTTTTGTTTTCTGTTTTTCCTTTTTAATAACTATTATGCACTCTTTTTTCCACTAACAATGAGTTCCATTTACAGCTTTATGTATTTTCATGAAAACCCAACCAGATGGTCTTTATGAAAGTGTACATTTTTTCAGGAACATTTTGGTTTAACTGAAAAGCTATTTCATACTATTAAATGTGGAAAACCTTTCAGCTAGTGCTGGTTTTCACAGATTTCTAAAAGATTGAAGAATACTTTGCAGACCTCTTCCTGAGAGCCAAAGTGGGAATAACAGAGTTGATCTTTTATCTTCTTCTTGGCATTCTGTTGTAGGTATCATTAAGCATGACAGTTTTTAAAAGTCTTCTGTTTCAGAATGCCCATTTACAGAACTCAGTATAAAACCCTGTCTCTCCTGCGGGAGCACAAAGCAGTTTAAAATGCAACCTGATTTAATATAATTGCCATGTTCCAGTCCCTTACCTCTTCACTTAAAAAAAACCAACAATTTTTATAAGTTTATTATTTTTCCTCTTTAAATACATTTTTCAGATAAAGTGTAGCAGCCAGCAATTTCTTTCTCCCTTGATAAAAATACAGCGAAAACAACTTCCCGCACATTCACTCTTATTAAAGAAGACACAGAAGGGATATCTGTCCTCTCAGGTGAGTCATAGAGAGCTCTGCCAAGGGTAACAGAACAAAAAATTTAGGTTTCATGAAAATAAACAAGTAATTTTCTTCATTCCATTGTTTATTCAATACATCTCACTTAACAAAGAGGAGTAGATGTTCTCAGATGATGCACTCAAATATGCCACCCACTAGCTTTCTTCCTCAAAGAACACGTTTACAGCATGTGTCCCTAAAGCTCTACCCTCAAGACTTGGTAAAGGGAGCCAAGAGGAAGGCATCGAATCTTTCGTCTGCAGATTTTTGATGATGTGTGAGTAAGACACACTAGCTTTCCTATTTAGCTGCATGGTCCCTATTAAAACAGGTAAAAAGTGGTTCTCCCCATTCACAAAAAATCATTGATAGTAATAGTAACAATAAATGTATTTATACCACTAGCACCAAAAAGAGCATTACAAATGGCAGAAGTCTTGCTAGTATTAGTAAATCCACAGTTTCCCAAAGTCTGATAGACACCCAAAAGAAATACATCAACGATAATGCCGAGCCAAATTCTCTATTACTAAATCCAAATGTTTAAAATTAATAAATTGGACCTTCTTCCTTCAGTCCTTTCTGGCTTCACCAAATGAAATTATGAAAGTGGTACTTGAGGATTTATAGAAAAGTACAATATATGTAAAGGTTTCTATTCATCTCGTGTATTTGAAGCCTCAACAATTTACTGAAGCCATGTTTTAATACTCTCCTTCTCTGCAAAGTCAAGACACAGGTTTAAAAAAAGAAAGTTGAGATTCTCACCTAAATACATCTCCTGCAGCCAAGATTTTAAGAAAAGCACCACAAATTGCAAGACTGTCATTAAAATTTTAGGAGTTGACAACCCTATAAAAATCAACATTGTCCTGTTGAAGTCAATGGAATTGTGCTAATTTTGTACTAGCTGAGAATCTCGTCCATTGGTTCTACCGCAAATAATTTATGGTCTAGTTAAGAACTTACTGCTCTATCAGCGCTAAGTAATGGGGCAGATAGGGAACCAGAGTTTTAGAGAGGATATCTCTCTTGAGTCTATATAGCGATCAGTATTAAGGCTAAATTGTTCTTGCAACAACATGGACAACAGCTTGTACAGCTGCAGATGTCACATAAATTAAGGAATTTTTTATCCTTTGAGGCTTTTTCTCTCAAATCTCTACAATTACAGGCTAATTCAGCAGTTTAGGAACCCAGCACCGACGTACTTGTGTATAACATTATGTACAATCACAGTCTCAGGCAAGCAAGAATAAACTCTTCCTTTCTGCTGCATAGAGTAAGAACTTCTTGAGTTAATATAATATGCGTACTTCCAGTGCCTAGGAGCAATCTTCCCCTGGCTCAATAAATAATGTTCTCTGCTTCTGGAGTAGAATGAGCTTTGTTACAGTAATACTAAAATCTCATTTTAATGATTACAATTGAATTTGGGCCCTCTGAGTCATTATTCTGCCTACAGAGGTGCAGCAGACAAGCACATCAGACCACATCAGGCTGAGCAATCCCTATGACAGTTCCAGTCACCGCTAAATAGCAGCAAAGAGAAGGATGAAGCCAGTCAAGTCAGGGGAAGAGGATAAGAACTTTTAAAGTCAACCTTCAAATAGGTGCTCAGACAAACCTCTATAAAGGCTTCAGACTTCTGTGATCTGCACGTAGAATGACCAGACATCAATGCAGCCCAGGAAATATCGATGCAATATTGAGAATTCATTTCACTTGCTTTTACTAGCTGGAAAACCTTATTCTTCTCTAAGTATACTGTAGGTTCTGAATTGCTGACAGAAACTGTATAGACTTTGCCATATATATTCTGCAGAAATAACTGAAATGCTGGGAAATGTAGCACACAAATGTTGCAGAGGTGGGGGGATACTAATAGTAGCAGCATTAAACATAAGGGTTGTTTGACTAGCCTAGATCCTTATGAAAGATGACACAGTTCTCACATTTTTTTTTAGGAAAGAACAGTAAAATTGGTGTGACTGCTGGGAAAAGAATTGACCATTACCAAAAAAAAAAAAAAACAACCCAAAAGTGTTTATTAAAATCATCCTGTTAAAGGATCTAAACAACAGGAGGAAAGCACTGTGAAGGTGGAACTGGTGCCCGTGCTAAGTAAACTGGGGAAAACATGTCATTGAGAACCTTGAACAGTGTTGATAAGGAGAAACCTAAACAAGTCACAGAAAATGTTAATAATCCCTTAGAGGAATAGCTATTAAGTACACGAAGAGTCTGCAAAATCTGTGTTACAGTGCAAAGAGAGAACTGAAAATAATAGCTGAGAATAAAATAAACTGCTATCAGGAAAAAAAAAAAGGCATTATTTGGTGACTCAGATTAGTAAAAAGATCCAATGATTAAGACAGTTTGATGGTAAGTCAGCAGCTAGATCAACTGAAACTGAAAAGTTGATAAAGACAGTTGAGATTATTTGGAAGAGCATGAATCTTACATTTCAACTTTGTGAGCCAAGGAGGAATCAAATCAGAAACAACTGACAGAATATTATGCATAAAATTAGATATTAAAACAACTCTATTGGCACAAAAATGCTTTAAAACAAAAAAAAAAATACATCATAGATTTGAAGTAGAAGGGTGAAAAAAAAATCGTAATAATCCACATTTGAATAGGAACCAGAGGGAAGGAAGTGGAATCCACACAGGTGCAGAGTTTGACAAATTTGCACCCTTGGTTTCTCTATGAGAAACCAAAGTAGAACTGTGTTTGCATAGTATATTTATATGGAAAAGAAAATACTCTACACGAAATAGTTTATTAGGAAAAGTGTAGGAACACTGCGAGGTGATACTATAATTATTTAAGAGTATTTAAATTCTCATGAAAAAAAATAAAGATATCAAAGCTATTCTGGTTTAGACAAACAGCAAGCTCTTGGGGAAGGAGGAATTAATGTTAAAAAATATGGCCAAGGCAGTGCAAAAACATTCCACTACAAATACATAGAACTTTGTGGCAGTATAGCATTGAATAAAGATTGATACAAGGGAGCTGGGCAGAGGAGCCAGGCTAAATTTAGCATTTTTTGCAAGGCATAGAACAGGAACTTAGGGTGAACAGGCTTTATGATCACTGAAACTGTGATAGGCTGAAACTACAATAGGCTGAAAGTGAACTAGAATGTCCTGGAACAGATTTTTCTTGTGACAGACTACTCTTGAAGAGACAGAAAATGAACTAAATGTATCTTGGATAAAGTTCTAACACTAAAAGAGGAATGAAATGCCACTGAGAGCCAGTCACTGTAAAGACAGCAGTCTGAAGTTTGTAGTTAGAAATAAAAGGAGAGAAGACTAACAAGAGTTATGTACAGATTTACAAAAGGAAGTGTCAAGTTTTAAACGGAATGCAAACCTGAGAAAGGAAATAAAGAGCTGATTTAGGTGTGAACCAGTACATTAGATGTCTGACGTCTCTTTATACTCAATAGAAAGAGTAGAGTTCAGACAGACTACAAAAATCTAGATGTTTACTTCAAGATAAACTCGAGTTTCACTATGTGTAATGAGTAGGAGGTTGCCCCCACATGCGTGTCTCCCGCCATCTAAAGTGCCTTATGGAAGACTTTAGTGGCACTTGGGCACCATTGTCTGAATGTGGGCATCCAGTATCACTAATAATGCTCTAAGAATTTCAGCTGCCACTCCAGAAAGGCCAAGGAGGCCTCACTGTTCTGTATCATAGCTAACTGCCATGTGCAGACAACTTGTACAACCTGAGGCACCCGTAGAGGTTTGTTTGTATGCACTTAAATTAAGTCCCAAAGAAACCTATAGATACGCACATGGAAATGCCTAAATATAAACATCTCAAGTTGGAACTAGTTTTTACCCCAAAAGTTTAATTACAGATCTATAGAAGATCACTCACAAAAGACAAAAGAAAGAGACACAGCAAAAAAGTGTAAATCTAGAATGTATGATATGTGGCCAGAAAACAGACACTATTAATCATATGTAAGCGGATGTACCAGATTCACTAGAGATGAACTTAAAATACAGAATTGACAGCTTTAAGTGCTAGGAGCTTCACAGGAGTTATGGGCTCCAAACAGAAGAAATGTCATACTTTCAGAAGTGAAAAAAAAAATTATAGAGAAGAACAATACAAAAATGTTACTAGACTTCTGAAAATCATTAATGTTAATGAAGTGTATTGAAGAACACCAAATACAAGGCTTATATAAAGGAATGCAAATCAGTGCCTCAATATGGATTTGCTGGTTTATAATCCATTTAATTAAAAAATAAATACAAAATGGCAAATAGGATCTGGTAGGAACTAAAGAAACTGTGGGGTATGAAAAAATATAAGCATAAAACCAATTATTTGCTGTGCAGTAGAATCTCATGATATGTTATCACAGCAGTGCTGCACACACTGATTATAGTCACACTGAATACAGACATGCCAGGAAGCAACCTTGATGGGAACACTTGCAATACTGAAGAAGACGATAAAATTCTGAATTCACTTACAACAGCCTAACTTACAGATACATTAACAGTTATGTTCCCATTGAGATTGCAGGTAATGGGAAGAAATAACAATAATATATAGTTTTTTATGCAGGATGATCCAAATGCCTTTGACTTCACTAGAGCTAAGCAGTGATCATGTATTTAACTTTGAAGTCAATGACTTTATAGATGGTTCAATAGAGATGAATCTCACATTCGAGATAAAATAAGCTATGGATTTCACAAGTGATTATTGTATTTGGCTTATGACTTTTCACTGAGCTGGATTATATGCTTTAAAAAAAATATAGTTTATTGTCTTTAAGTGATTTTACATCTACACATCCTTTACTGAATAGATAAAATTATTAATTACCACTGTTGTGTAAAAAAAAAATAAATGTTGGTCAATAGCTATCTAGAAACATACAATACCTGAAGTATGATTAGGACATTAAAGTCTTCATTGCCAGTCATGTACATTAAGATGAAATCTTCAGCTAAAAGAAATACAATAATTTTTCAGACTAACACTTGCCAAAAAAGGATTTGGCTGTTACAATATCTGGAGGTTCGGGGGGTTTTTTTGTTGTTGACCTTGTATAGACGTCATATATATTCTGAAATTCAAAAACTATGAGGAACCTGAGCTTCTGCCATGAGTTCGATCTACAGGTACTCAGCATTTTTCTACTGTTAAGAAGTCCAAATTAACATTCAGCATCCTAACTGTACTTATCCTTTCTTGAAATGTTAATTTTATGTGTATATTAAAGATTGAAAACTATTCTTGCATATTGTTGTCTCGTACAGGTTAAGAATGAAATAAGGAACATATTTAGTGAAAATACATTGGAGAGAAAGTACCGATTAGAGCAGCTAACACATGGTTGAACCAGCTAGCAAGTTAACCAGATGAGGAATGGAATAACTAAGTCAGACAATAAGAAATTTTAGAGAAAGAGCTGTGTCTGAAATTTTGGATCATTAGAATTTTTTTATTTGAAGTAGTAGAAAAAAAAATTCTGGTAGTCCTTAATGATCATACCCGGCAGTACTAATCTCTGTCCCCATTTGCAAGCTTCTGCAGAAACATTATGAATATCATATCCCAAAGCTTGCTCCAGAACATACCATGAACAAATAAGTAAACTAGAATTTGCTTTAGGGTGTTTTACTGAAGGGAGTGGCAATTGTGTTTAATTTTCAGTGACAGAAGTTTTCTTTACTCAAAACTAATCTACCTTACCCAGAGAGATAAAGCCAGACTGGTAAAAATTTATGAGATAAATTCAGATGGCTATTCGTGTGAGACGAGAATTCATCCAAATATTCTATGTTTATCAGTTCCAGAGCTTTTTTCAGTGTCTGAGTCTAAAAGTAGGGAGGTTTTTTTTGTATACTCATAACATAAAGAAACCTCCTGAGATTATTTCACTGCATTCTGTTTACAGCAGAACCAGTTTGTTCTAGATTAGCAAGTAATTTAATCAGTGTCTCCATGCTCTCAGTGACTTAAAGATTTTAAAATCAATATTTAATAAAGATAATGTTTAGTATGCCCCACACAGAGTGGGTTCTGTCTGCCTTTTGTAACAACAGCATGCTGCTCTCCTCCATCTCCAGTAGCTGCATTCAGAAATTAACTCATTTGACAGTGAAACATGATGAATTACTCTCAACCAGTTTTGCAAAACTAATTCAAGTGTGAGAAGAGCCTTTTCTTCTCTGAAGTGTAACCTTCCCCCTGCCCCACCTTTTTTTTTTCTTGCAGGGAAGAAAATAGTTGTTTTCTCTGTGAAGAAGAAATGTGTTCTTTGAGGAACTGAAGAGCCACACAAACAGACACAGAGGGGGAGAGTGCACCTATTGTGCTCTTCAGACAATCAGAGAAGTAACATTCTTCTTCCCCTGTGTCACACAACCTGGATTTTTTTTTTTTTCTTAACTTAAATCAAGCATTAGTATAGTTTCTGCTTTGTGTACACACCCAGCAGAATAAAGTGGAAATAGAGGATAGAAGTTTTCAAAGTCTGGACTGCAGTGGTATTCAAACCATGCACTCAGAACCAGGTATTTTCTTTCCTTGTAGGAAATACAAGGGAAAACATACAAGACAGTAATTTTCTCTCAAATTAACTATGAAAAGCTCTACTTCTGAATTCTCTCAAATTAAATATAAAAAGCTCTCCCCCTTGCCAAGGGGAGAAAAGAGAAAAAAAAATGTACTATTTGGGGATTATTTTTTTTTATAAAAACCGAAGTACTGGTTTTTAACATAAAATTATTTTTATTTGTATCTGAAATAGCACAAATTTGAAGCAGTAGCTTTATGAACACAAAATTAATACTATCCCTTGAAAGAGTAACAGATTATCAACACAGATCTTATCTACAGTAGTTACCTACCTACCTAGTCATTGGCCTCATTCATAAAATATATCATTGAATTTTCTGAATTCACTGCTATTTGAATTGAACAGAGTTTAGATTGTGTAATATTGTGTTTCTTCAAAAGCTTAATTTTCCACCAAAAATAATTTCATAGGAAAATTTATTCCCAGACATGTTTAGGCGTATAACATACAGATAGATTTTAAATTGGAGCAAAAGAATTTGTTTTAGACAGAATCTTGAACTTAGTATATACCCAATGACACTCTCTACGAGGGCTAATAATTCTTCACTAATGCCCTCATGTACATGCTATATTAAACCAGGCCTGGCACTTTATTGCGTTTAGGAGTTATTATCATATCTTCTGCTTTTTTTTTTTTTTTTTTTTTTTTTTTTTTTTTGTTCTGGAAACAGGTTCTTTAAATATTTGTTTCTGCTGTGTAGTGAATAAAAGTATATTGGTTTTATCATCTATAAAATTCTGAATATCTCTCCAGGCAATTGTAATCTAGTATATCACGACACAGAGTTTGATAAAAGCAAGCAAAAACCTCTATGAAGCCTCTGTTGTATCAAGGGGTGTTTTAATTTAACTAGTTTGCTGGATCCTTATTCTTCTATAATTTGGAGGCTAAAAGTCTAGTGATCCCATTGCTCTGTTCATGGAGTTGTTGATTGATGTATGTAAATTACTTATTTATTTCATCAACAGGCAGCTTGCTGAGGGCCCCTGCAAATTAGCAAAACCTCATGCTAGTTTATTGTAAATTCAAAGGGTTTTTTCCTTCATTTTGTTCCTTTCCCCCCTTTCCCCCCACTTTATTTTCTCTCTCACTCCTCTGTCCCAAGGCAGCCTTGCATTCCTTATTTTTCCTATGAATTACTGTATTTGTGCATAACATATTGAAGTAAATTTTTTTTGTCACTTCTTCCCCCCACTTTTCAATAATCTTCTCTCTCTTTCATGCTAGGTTTCAAATAAATTTATTTAGGAGAGAGATAGAAGGGGAAGGGCTTGCTTTCTAAGATCTGGAGAAGAGCTATAAGCTTCCTTCAGCCCATAGGCAGAGGTGATGAATGTGTGTCACCTTATCAGAAATATAACATGATAAGTGAAGAACAGATGCACCACTGAGGGGGCATGACAGTCTTCTTATGTTTGATGCAGAAGCAGCAGCATAAGAACTGTCCCATTTATGCTTGTTTTAACCTCTGATTTCATATATGACTGCTATTATTGACAAAAGCTTCTTTTCTACTTTTCCAGTTAATGGAAACAGCTGTCTTCAAAGATTCAGAGTATAAAACTAGAAGGGATTGAGCAGTCTATGCTTTCGCATGATACAGAGACTGTGAATTAGTGTTCATTTGAAATAGACCATATGTCTTAGGAAAACAGCCACTCTTGATTTCAAAATTCCTAGTGATGGAAAATCTACACTAGCCCCTGATAAGTTCTTCCCATGTGAAATTGTTCTGTTTGTTAAATACATAGACTTTACTTCTAGTCTGAATTTGTATTTGATCTTCTGGACACTGTAACTTGGTATGTGTTCATTCTGTACTGAGCCAGGGCACCTTATCTCAGAGGAACAGTCTGGGCAGCATGTTAAGTGTTTCCACTCTCTCCACAGTAAATAGGAGGAATTCCTTGTTTCTGAACGGAGAAACCACTGTCCTAAGCAAGTAACTTCCCTGGACTAACTAAAGTGGACCAGTCATGAGGAGTTTCCAACCACCTTTCTGCAAAATGTTTTCAGAATTAGAGCACTCATTCAGCATATGCTAAATACAGTCTTTAAGTCCTTTTCTTCAGGAAGGTATTTGAGTCTTCTTGTTTTACATCTTTTCCAGCTGGGCAGACTGCACAGCAATAAGAATGCAGATAAGTTGATGGTACACTTCCTTTGTCTTGTGGAAATTGCTCCACTTTGTATGGCTAAATACAACAGCTAAAGATGAGCAATGTTATGGTATCATTACTGATTCCATATGAGACCAGAGACCAAATCTGTCACATCTTAGCTGAACTGTCTATACACAGAGTAAAATAATTGTTTTGCTGAATCTAATAATAAATCATGATTTTATTTTCCATATGAAAAATTATATAAGAAGGACAGAAAGTGTCAAATTCCAAAATTGATCCACAACTTGGAAACTTGGATGCTGTGAAATTTACCTTTAAACCTAAGTAATTATTCTATGTGTAGTATATGTTCTTTCCAAGGGGTCATTGAAGAATCCAACTTCACTTCCTTGCTTTATCTAGGCACTAATCTTCAAAACAGAGAAAGGTTAGCAAGAAAAGTTAGTTCTTCCTTATAGTGGGATGAACATTGATTTTTTTTATTTTTTTTTTATTTTTTTTAATTCATATGATTCTCTGAAGTGATATGTAGGCCTTTAACAAGCACTCTACCAGGAAAAAGAGCCCTTCTTAAAGGGAAAAAAAAAAACACCATAAACCCACAAAACCCCCCTCCCATCTTACTTGCAATGCTGCTGCACCTGTCTAACAAAAATTGTAGATTTGTTTACAGCAAAGATCATACATTTGTGGAGACCTTTAGCAAACCAAGAACTTGATAATATTAGTCATGGATGAAGAAAGAGTTGGGATTCAGAGATGTGAGTCTAGTAAGAATTGAAGTCAGAGATGAGACTACTTCAGGGGTAATATAGTCCAGATTACTACTATTTTGTCCATATCAGAAAGATTTTAAGGTCCCCAGAGAATTATAGACCTTGGATATTTTGTCTGAAAGTGAACTATGTTTATTATTTTTAAATGTTTTTTACTGTAACAGTTGCGACAACCTTGATTGGCAGCTTTTTTTTCTACCTGAGAAAATTGGTAACAATTAGCTAGCAATATTTCATATATACTCACGAGGTGAAGATACCTGCTGGAAATGAAAATATATGAAAAATTCATGTGGACAACCCAACAGAGAATGAATGAGTTACTGTAAGAACAGATTCAGTATTCCACCTCTGGTGAATAAACTGAAGAAAAAGATGAGATAAAGCAGTTTACTTCTGTATTAGTCCATAGGATACTAGCAATAAAAACTGAGAAAAAAAAAAACAACCCCAAACCTACTTTGTTCCTCTTTAATTGTTGTGTCATGCATCTGCAGCAAGCTACTTTGTTCCCCAAAGGGGAATGTACTAATGTTATCATATTCGTCTTCCCATCCATCCACTTTATGTCATCAGTAGAAGTTCCTTGCTTTCAGCATTTAGATGTCCCTACTTTTTTTAGTCCATCTGTCTTTTCCTCCTTTTCAACTTTCATCCTAAGCAAATTTCTAAAATAGTTTTTCAAACTATTGGAATTGCAACATTAAGAAAATAAAGGGATCACAAAAGAAATGAGAGAGTAGGACCTTAAACTCTTATAAGCTTTAGCTAAGAGGATAGACTCTCCTTCTGTTCCCATATTCTGTCTCTATTTCTGAAGACAAATACTTAAAAATATTGTATATTATTGTCATTAATAATGATCTCTGCAACTCTGTTTCCCTAGGGTTGAAGTTCCATGATAGAGTTGTCCCAAAGCCAGGGAGGCTGGAAGCTTGTTCCAAAGCCAACCAAGTTATTTGCTTAGTCATGTATAATGGACCATTGACAATTAGCCTCTAAGTCTGCACCAGAAAAGTAATTGCAACATAATTTCAAAACCACTAGTTTTTACATTTTAAATTCCTTTTAACACTAAAGAATATTAAAATACTATTGGAATTATCTCACAATTCTTGTTGGTCTGTGCTCTTTTTTTCCCTTGCAATACCCAAGTCAGATCTGGAACAGACCAATTCTTGCTTTTTAACATAACTCTTACCTTTCTTTTGTTCCTTTTATCTCATCACCAATAGGAGTAATGTAGATGAGCTGGAGAGATGACTTAGGAGAATGCTGAACAGAATGGAAATATCTCTCATGAAAAAAACTCATCTGAGAAAATAAATCAAGCGGAGAGTTATGGTTGAGCAACTTAGGCATAACATCACACAGAAGGAGCTATTTTGCCTTAGAAGTTTTACCTGAACTGTATTATGTGGGCATACTTCCTTAGGTCAACATTAGCTCCGATATCTTTGTATCAAAATGTGTAATGTAGCCATGCAGTAGGCTCAACAGATACGAAGTGAATACAAATTTTTATTATAATAGAGTTACTATTATATTACTCAAAGTCTGAGACATTTTATCTCAAGTTCATCCCATATCAAACTCTTCTGGATGAAATATAATCCCCAGAAAGTACTGGTTTGTAATGGAAATGCTGACAGGCCCTTAGCTATAGAAGCTCTACCAGCTCTGCTATTCTACAAGGTCCCTAACTGAATTTTTATTCTCTAATTCAATGAGAGGATTTTGCTTCCAAATCGCTTTTAAAATCCTCCAGCTGTGCTATTTCTTAGTTTATGATAGCTACATTACTTTTCAATTAAATTATTCCAATGTTCATGTATTTTCTATATTAAATTGTAGTTGTATCTACACTTTTCAAATATACTGGGATCTGCCCACGTCTCACATTTTGCCTTAGAAGTACCCAAGCGTAGGACTTTTAGATCATATATAAAGCTAGTGGTGACATAAGCTTTAATGTTTCTGGCTTATTTTATCAGTCTTTCCCCCCCCCCAAAAAAACTTAGTAGACCTTGTTACATTCTCTCAGGGGTGAGAGCAGCAAATATATTAAGATCCACCATTTTAAGTATGAGATAAGAGAGAGAGAGAATTCGAGTCACAGCATGTTGTTGACTTCTCCATGTAGTGGCTTAAAATAAATGTGTTAATTTGATACATAACACATCTTCTAAGCCATTTGAGATATAATTGTCTGAACAGAGGTATCTAATGCTTTTATTCAAGTGCGATGATGTTTCCCAGTCATCCTCCAGATGATCACTGAGAATGATATGATCTTGTATTTTATGCACAAGCCCCGTGTGGATGTCTGGGATCTTCCAGGGCATCATAAATGACACTAGATAGCCATTCTGACTATGCTGCTACTTATCGGTGGCGTTGGGGCCACCTTTAAAGAGTAGGTTCATCTTTTCTTTATGGGGCAAGCCTGAAGCAAGCCTGAAGCAAACTCCAGGTACTTTCCAGAGCATGGGGTACACATATGGTAGAGCACACTGCTGTACGAACATACCAGTAGGACTATTTGGAAAAGTTGTCCATAGTCAGTCTTCAAGCTGTTCACAGAGCAGCCATATGGACAGAAGGTAAGGAATATGTAGACCATGGAGTGCTTGCAGCCAGTCTAGGGCAGAGCAAGAAAAACCTGCTGACAAAATCCAAAAGCATTTTTAGGCAGATGAATCTCCAGCTTGTTCACTGTCTTTTGGGCAAAGTTTCCCAGGAGATTGTTCTGACTGCTGTGTGCTTTGCAGAAGTAGGTTGCCACGCTGAAGTTTGGGAGCACACTGCTGCCATTATAATTTCAAATGAAACTTTTTCTGCTTCATTGTCTTGCAATATCAGGACAGTTGTGTCTCAGAGCATGATGTCATTAGCAGTATGTTTTGGGAGTGGATGTGGGCTTAGATTTCAGGAGTCTAAGCAGTTTGAGATTTCTGAGGTCATCCCTTTGGATTTACATATCTGATTTACATATAAATATAATTTGAAGTATATAGGTGTCATTTTGGCTTTCAATCTATATCCTAAACTAAAATTATAGGGAATACTCTCTAATGTTGACAAAATAGGAGCATATATGCCAGTGCACAGAATCAAGGTTATGTTCTTAACTTTAATTTTTGTGGTTTAAAGCAAGATTTATCTCCTCAATTTAAGCAAGGGAGGGAGGATTTACTCAGAGATTAAAATGCTTATTTTAAAATGTCTGTATATAGATTCCTAAGGGGACATTAGGGGCAGGATTCAGCTTCCTGAACATAAGCATCCACTTTTATACTACTATCATGGGATATGTTACATGGTCTCCAGTTGTCAAACTAGAATGCCACGGGTCTTCTGTAAGTTGTGTGTCAGAGCTGACAGCCCCATGCAGTGCTCAGTCACCTCAGGGCATCTCAACAAGTAAATCACCTCCTACTAATCTTCTTTAATCTAACACAAATTACTCTCCAGACTTCACTGACTTCATTTACTGGACTTCAGACTTCTAGTACCTGTTGACACTTAATTGTGGTGGACACCTGTCGTAGTTCAGCCCAGATCAGGATCAGAATACACAGTCTCTCTCTCACTCCCCCCACCCTCCCAGAGAACAGGGGGAGATGATAGATGAAAAATGGCTCAAGGTTTCAGATAAGGATGGGGAGAAATCCTTAAATTACTGTCACGGACAAAAACAGATTTGACTTGGGGAAAACTATTCATTTATTACTAAAACTAGCAGGAGAATGAGACAGAGAAAACAAGATAAACCTCCTCCCCACCCCTCCCTCTTCCCGAGCTTATAATTATCTCTACTACCTTCCCCACAGAGTGGCACAGGGGGGAAGAGGGAATGGGGGTTGCTGTCAGTCCATCACATGTTGTTTTACGCCACTGCTTCATCGTCGGGGGAAGAACTCCTCACATTCCTCCCCTGCTCCAGTGTGGGGTCCCACCCATACGCCACAGTCCTTTGTGAAACTGCTCTGGTGTGGGTCATCTCTTCCACGGGGTGCAGTCTCTCCAGAACAGCTGCCCCAGCGGGCCCTCCACAGCCACAGCCTCCTTCAGGCTTCCACCTGCACCGACGTGGGGTCCTCCACGGGCTGCAGGTGAATCTCTGCCCCTCCGTGGACCTCCATGGGCTGCAGGGGGACAACCTGCTCCACCATGTTTATCACTACAGGCTGGAGGGGAATCTTGACCAGGAGCCACATTACTCCTCCCCCTCTTTCTTCACTGACCTTGGCGCCTGCAGCCGTTCCTCACAACAGGCTGGCAGACGCCTCTCAGGATCCTTTTTACATCTTATTCACTTCTCATCTCCTCTCCACTTCTTGCGGCAGGGCTGGGCCTAGCTGGGCCGAGTCGGCCGCCCAGCGGGAGGCCAGAAGGTGAGGCCTGCAAGGCCCACAACGCTCGCACTTCCTCCCCCTCTCTGCCTCCACTCAGCTGCTTCACATCTCTCTTTTTTTTTTTCTGTTTTTCCGCTTCTTAAATACGTTATCGCAGACACTTTATCACGGAACATTCTGCTACTAATTGGCTCGGCCTTGGCCAGAAGCAGGTCCGCCCTAGGCCCGGCCGAGTCCACTGAACAAAGGGGAGCCACTTCTAGCAGTTTCCTACAGAAGCTGCCACCTTAGGCCCCCCTCACTACACAAAACCAGAACAACACCCAAATGTAAATATCTCAATCTCAAATGAAATTCTATTCTAAAGGTTCATAGAATCATAGAATAGTTTAGGTTGAAAGGGACCTTTAAAGGTCATCTAGTCCAACCTCCCTGCAATGAGCAAGGACTTCTTTGACCAGATCAGGTTTCTCAGAGCCCCATCCAACCTGGCCTTGAATGTTTCCAGGGATGGAAACCAGAGAGTTGCTTTCATTATTAGGACCTTTAATTATTAGGACCTAATAATCTAGATCCACTTTGTAATGAAGAGGGGAATTGTGATTCTAGAGGGCAATTCATTAACTTAGCTTCCTGTTCTAAGAGTGGGATATCCCTATTTAATATTTCCTGACTAGCTTAGAAACAGAAGTCTTCAAAGTAACTAAGATTAAGGTGAGATGTATCCTACCTTGCCTTACTTCTAAACCAGCTGTTTTAAATTATGAGAAAAAGAGAAGTGTACAATAAATAGAGCTCTGGATTTTATTTTTCAATTAGTGAGGAGTACATATTTGTCTTCATTAAATTGTTACCTCATTTCAGAGGTGTAGATTTACAAACAGACAAATTTTGGGAGCTCTGAAACAGCCTCTAATCAAAGCACATGATACATACACAGTTTGATGTAAAGCAAACATCAGAGTGCTTATACACACTTTGGGCCCTTGTCATAGTTTTTGCAGTTTCTGAAGCAGAAATCCAGACAGGAAGATGATCTTACTAGTGGAAGACATTATGCAGTGTACTATTGAGTATACTTATCAAAAAAGTCATAAGTTTAGATAATCTGTGCAATACAGTTTTAGACTAAAATGCAGGACAGACTCATGGGGTAAAGAAAAGCAGAGATCTGTCCTTCATCTAGCTTTCTGTTTTCACTTTGTTTAAGCCTCACTACCCTGGTCTGTCTCTTACTTTTCTCTTTGCAGATGGACACACAGGTAACCCCCTTGATCTCCAGCATTTCTACAGGTGGATCATCAGCTCCTGTATGTGCTACATTTTTGTTGTCTCCCTGCATGATTCCAGACCTGAGGGTTTCAGATAATCTACATCATGGGAAAACTTTATGGACTGTGTGGAAAAAGAGCAGATGCACCTATCATTTCACCAATGTCCTTTGTCTGACAGAAGTATTAGTCCATAATGACAGTGAATTTTCTGATAATGTCAGTGATCTTTTCCCTGAAGGTCTTACACAGCTGAGTATATTAAACACACTCTCACACATACAGTAACTTGCTTCCTTTATCCATCTTGTCTTCTCTAGAGGGATTGTTTTTTTCGCTTTGATATGTTGCTCACCTTGTTACCACTCATCTTGTCGACTATTTCTGCTGTGGTTTCAAACATTTTATGCATGGCTGCTTATGTCTTGTTTTCAGATTCTTTCTGCCTAGGCCTCGAATGATTTTTGTCGATTCAATACTACACTCCATTTCACATATATAAAAGTTTAAATTCATTTTTTCAATATCTTCCCACCTACTTTCCAATACTACCTAGGCTTAAATAGTGTCAGAGCAGTACTAGGAGTAGGGGTGGAGAGGAAGAATTTAGTAAAGGGGAGATAAGTGAAACAGCCACATGGAACACATAATATGTGGCAGGTTCATTTCTCCAGTACAGTTAATGATGTCTAGAGCAGCCTGACTCAAAGCCCACTGAAATCAGCTGTAAAAGCCAGTCATCCTTTTGCAATTTTGCACCCTTTGATACTAGATTTCCAGAACTGGAGAATTATTAAGTGGCATGAAGTGAATGTGGACATGGGGTTATAATGCAGATGACTTCACGATGAGAACATAGCAGACTTTCTCTAACAACTAGCAAGAGCCTCCCACTCTCAGACCCTTATACTAAATGAAAATTTGAACCATCTGAACATCTGTGGGGAGATAACATGGAGTTAGGTAGATGGTTCAGGAGCCTCCTAGATCACACTGGTGACAATTTCCTTACGTCAATGCTTGAGAGGTCATCCAGGGATAATGCTGAACTTGACCCGCTGCTCACAAATGAGGACAGCCGCGGTGGCAGTGGTCATGGACAACAACTTCAAACTGAGTTGAAATCAAGAGGAAGGCAGGAGCCTGGGCAGCAGTAATAGGAGTCTAGACTTTAGAAGAGCATGCTTCAGCTTGTGCAAGAAAATCACTAGGCAGAATGCCCTGGGAAGGCACCATGAGTAGGGAAGATACCGAGCAGAGATGGCATGGGGTTTTTTTTTTAAGTCCTTCTGTTATGCAGAAGGACTGAGAAGGTTAGCAGAAGATTAACATAAAATGTTTTGTGAACTAATACACAAAAAGGGAGTACATAAAAATGGGGGGAAAAAAAGGATAGGCAACAGAAAATATAAAAAAGCATAAAAGTACAAAAGCCCACTCCAGTAGAGGCATTGGATTAGTCCCCTCTCTGTTAACCTTTTCTTCCACGATGACTATATCCTAGACCATTGTGAGTAGGATCAGGCAGAGTAATGTGGAAAGGATGCCTCTGAGTAGAAGGCTGAAAAGCCAAGTAAGTATAGGAAAGGGGCAAACCAGAGAGCTTTTGTCATGCTAGATATGGGCATACTCTTTCTCTTAAAGTTCGCTGTGAGTTCTAGTCTAATATACATTTCTATTAATGAGAACATGTCCATTTGCTTCACTGGCTTTGGTTTCAGATCCCTCTATCTCTAAGAACTACACATCATAAGGCAAGAAATGAGCAATCAGGCATTGGAATTTGCCTAGCTGGATTTTGCTGTCTGTTTCCAGATGTCATATCTGCACCTTTGCAGTTCCTTTTTTCTTCCACATTTTGCATAGTCCTGTCATAAAGCTCTTAGGCAATACAAAGTAGTCTGGAATTAAGGTGTGAGTAATAGCAATAGTATCCATTATTCTATTAGAATGTTATTTTAACATCCAATATTCTATTAGGAAAAAGCTTTTTGATTCCTGCAAATTTCGAGGATTAATCAACTTTTAGCTCATCACCTGCACCATTAGCCTTAAGTACTATGAAAATCTTCTGCATAATACACTGAACATAGACTCAAGTTAGTTAAACAAAATTTTTCTTTCTAATATCACATAATCATATTTAGGAAATTTTAATTTGCAGTTCTAATATTTTCTGCTGCTGTGATTCACAAACAGATTGACCAAGACATACCTCTCTTCTGTAATAATTACAGTCCTACCATAAAGACTATTCTGCATCAAAGGTTATTACTTGAAAATATTTCTAGCAGGCCTAGGAGAAAGCTGGAAATGTGTAATCTCTCGTTTTCATGAAGACAAATTGCATTTTAAAATTCTCCTAATGAAGCAGCATTCATCAGCCCTCCTTCATCTATCTTTTCAGAGTGAATTTCAGTGCACAGATAAGAAGATTAATGCCTCTGAACTTTCCAACACTTTTTGTGCCGTTATAGTAGTATCCCAGTGAGATGAATTAAATCAATATGGTTGCTACCGAGTCCAGAAACATTTTTACATGTTATGATATTTGTCCCTTCTGCTTTTCTATTATAGATCAGTAAAGACAAAATAAAGCTATTGTGAATCTGACTGGAACTTTGAATCTCATTTCAATACTTAAGCACTCTTAATGAGCAGAATGAGTAGGACAAAGGTTGTCAGTGTAACAATTCTTCCAAGTTCATGTGTGGGTGTGTTTATGCAAGTGGATATCAATAAATGCATCCACCAGACGAGTGGGTTTTTTTAAATGCATCCACCAGACGAGTGGGTTTTTTTAAATGCTTATGGAGTTTTCATCCTTCTAATTTTGAAACAGTGGAATTTTCATGAGGCATGTCCTCAGCATCCTACCACAGTATCCACAAAAAGCATCATTTGGATACTAACTGCCTTGTCACACAAATCTCATCTTTCCAGCTCACTTATTGTATGACCTCAGAGAGTTGAGCTCACAGAGTTTCTATTCAGACCTGAAAATGCCATGATTAGAGATTTCAGCTGTTAACAGTTGGAATGCACTCACGCATTCTGACTAGGATCTCATTCCACGTGCCTTCCCGTAGAGGTGAGTAAGGCTGATGTAGCATAAAGGGCTATCCAAAGTTATTAAAGATGTTAGAATCTAGTAAATGTGCATAACAGAAGAAATGCTGATGGAAAGATCTTGCAAAGAAGAATGTTAGGTTAAACTTGTTTTCTGGCATATAAGATGTTTATAATCAGAAACTAAATTTTGTGTCATAGAGTAAGATGTCAGAAAAGAAAAAAAAAGAAAAAACAACTCAAATGATTTGTCTGATAAACCAAAAAACAATCTAAAGAAAATCATACTTAATAGAGAGGATGTTTACAATAAAACACCTGTAGCAAATATTTTAGATCAAAATGTTTTCCAGAATGTATTTGGCAAAGAGTTTTAAATAATACATGCAGACGAGAAAATCATAATCTGTTTAGACTCCCTGTAATGCCAAAATGCAGAGAACAAACAACAACAGTGTGTGTAGACTAAAGCTGTGGCAAAATCTTCATCTCACGTGATTCATATATGAAACTACTCCAAACACTGTCAGCAATACCATGAGGGTCAATCAGGTTTTCCTTAAGGCAGTGAAAATTCAAGGTAACATCAAAGAAAGTAGCTAAGTAGAATAAGAATCAAGCACTTGGTTTTTAACATATGTGTGTATATATATACATACATATACACATACACACATAAAAGAATCAAGTCTCCAGCACAATGTGCCAAGACTGTCAGTGACATATTATAGGATTGCTTTTTATCTATAACTTGTCTCACTGGAAACAGTAGTTTGACACACCTATTATTTCAAGGAAGAATTCACATTTCACGAAATGCTGACACCTCCCTCTCATGTTTTTTTTTAGAAGCAGCTTTAATTCAATTATTTTTGGATGACAAACTAGTAGTCAGGAATATTTTCCCACTCATACAACTAAATGAGTAGGGTGATAGTTTGAATAGCTTTCAGATGACAGGCATAATGCATATTCCTTCTTTAAGAACATCCAAAAGATGTTTTTAATACATGTATTGGTACATAACACAAAGGTCCAAATTCACACCAACTTACTTTTTAATATTCTCATTGTTGCACAACAATTCAGGACAGAGAGTGAAAAGTAACAGCTTGTCATCATCACTTATTTGTACTAGCAGAGCTGTTAATGGACCAAAACTTAATCATAGAACACGCTGAACAAACTCAGACTCCCTAAGAATCTGGAAATACTTAGGATTATATCTATACTCTTTAATATATATATATGCATTTATATACCAGTGAATTTGCTGTGTGGCATTAACATCATTCCATTAGTAGTATCTTAATAGCTTTTTCAAACTTCCTCATAGACATAGATATTACTACTCTTATTTTGAATGCAGCTTTGCTCATACAGAAACACCAGTGATAAAGAAGAACTATTTATTTTAAAATTATATAAGAATTACTCATTTACCTTTTGATGCTGCTTCAGGCCTCAAGTCAGAAAAAAAAAAGTATCTCCTTTGTAAATTTTGGGGAAACTCAAGCAGAAAAGATGGTCCTTGCCACAGAGAGCTCAAGATGTACATGCAGAGCAAGCAAGGACAGATAAATATGTGTGTAGATAGCAAGATGAGCAGAAAAAAACCCTGTTGTTTACTGCAGCAGATATACAACAGCTGAAAGGGTCGTAACAAAAAGTTTGCGTGAAGGTTTTTTTTGGTAGCTATTGTATTAGACTGACTAAAAGATGTTCATAATGAAACAAAGAAGTTTTGTTGTGGAGTTCTTCCAAGGTTAGGTGACAATAAAAAGGAAAACAATTAAGTGTTTGATGGAAAACTTGAATTTCTTGGTCTAGAATACATGGCCTAGATGTTATCTCTAAGGAAGCGGCTATTAAAGGTACCCAGTAATAGTCTCTGAATATCCAGAGACCTAGAGCAATCTTTCTGTCCCACCTATAACCATGGTGGACAAGACAAGTAGTTGGCTTAAACTCCAACAAATAAAAGTCAGATTTCTGATATGAAGACGTTAAAGACTGAAGACAATTTACTGGGCAGGCTCTTAGTTCTTGGTCTTTGGAAGTCTTTCAAACAGGGTAGGCCTAGCCTAAGGACTTACGTCTGGTGATTGTTAGACAGAAGTGAGAGACTGAAAATACGAGAGTCCTGTAACTAAACACCACTAGCTTGTGTTTGACGTGTCTGAGAAGGGGGAATTAGTGAAAAGTTAGAGGGAAAGCTGTAGCATGATCTCACCTATGTGAAAGGAAAATGTGTTTTGTAGCAGCATAAGCTGTAAGTAGGGTGAGATTTTGTTCCCTAGGGCCAGAAAAAGGCTACTCAATGAGATAACCTGAATAAGTGATCCGACTGTATGTGGTTGCTATGTTTTGTTTTGGGATATCTGCATTAGCATAAAGATCTGCGAAATGATCTATCTAGTAGTCAGCTCTTCATCAATTTTATTTCTGGGGATCCTCATTTGTGTTGTTTACTCCCAAAAAAACATTGAAACTCAGCAAAAATCTCTGCATGCATTAGGCAGCAAGTCAGACTAAATGATCAGAATTATCTCTTCTGGCATTGAAATTATTAAATCTTGAAGCATATGAATATATATTGCACTTACAAAATGAACACAATATTCTGGTTTATAACAAGCAAATGCAAATATGGGATGTAAGGGCTTAAATCTAGCATTTTGTAGTGTAACTGTATAGCATATACAGCAGTACATGAGAAAAAAATATGTTCATGTGCATACATGTTATCTAAATTTCAGTGTTTAAAATGTACATATCTCTGATTATTAGTGAGATCAAACAACAAGGCCTTCCAAAATATTAACTACTGCCATTATAAGCTAAAATAGTTCCATCACCTTGAGAGTTCTCCAATGGCTAAAAAGGCACAGAAGGCTTAATTACACTTTTAAGCACTAACCACGGCAAAGAGTGGTGAACAAAATGCAGTGCTCCAGGAGCATCCTTTTAAAGACACCACCCTGTGTATGGGAATCTCCTTCCTGCTTCACATTTGCTTATGAGAAGGGGAGTAGCATGTTGCTGATAGCTCATTTCATTGCTAGATAACAACATCCCAAAAGTTACTGTGCATTCATTTAACTATACATCACAAGGAAACATAACTATGCATCACAAGGAAATATCAAAGAGTCCATTCCCTCCCTGATTATTGCCTCTTTCCTGTAAAAGATATGAGATAAGAGCATGCACCTGTCTAACTAGACCAAATGCTCAGGAAGTTTACAAAAAGCTGGAGAAACACTCTCTATTTCTTGAAAAATATCCTTTATTGCAGTATGAAGTTCTGCATATCTAAGACATTTCTCTCAAATGTTTAAGTTTGTACATTGGGGTTTTGCCATTTGCTATTGGAAGTGGGATTCATCTCACCTAACATTATGTCTCTAGTACAAACCTCTGTACACTGAATTGTTTCTCCAGACTGTCTTTTTTTTTTTTCTGGGGAGAAAAATAGGCACTGATGGATTATAATTCATATCCTTCTGCTTCATATATTTAACTAGATCAAGACAAATTGCTGCCTAGAATTGCTCTTTTTTTCTTTCTGTTGATTATAAAATGAGACTGGAGTGACTGGTTCAAAGAAAGATGTTTACGCTGCTATCATGGGTGTTCTCCCCAGTGAGTGAGTTGCTAAGGGAAGAAGAAATTTAAAAGTATTTGCAAGTTCTGACAAAGCTTTACTACAGTTTTCTGGGTATTAGCAATCTGTGAAGATAATAAGCTTTTATTTTTTTTTTTTTTGTCACTTTCACTATTGTTATCTTTATAGACCTATTGGAATAATGAGCAGAGAAGTGAACAGAAAGTATACAGTAAGTGGTATCAGAATCTGCAAATAATACATATTACCAAAATCTTGCTAATGCAGATAAAAGAGTAGGATCTCAAAATACATGGGAAAGTTATAAAGCATGTTAATGAGTATTTTGGGTCTACATGGATTGACCTATCAAAAGCAAATATAAAACAAGAAGAAGAATTAAAATGGACAAAGAAAAAAAAATCAGACAAAAGAGTATCATGAAATCTCTGAAAGGAAAGCTTTAGTACAACTGGCATGCCAGTTATAGCAAAGTACTTAAACATACACAAATCTAATATTTACAATAATTAGATCATCTTGGGATATTTGATACATCATGGTCATAATACAAAGAGTCTTCAACTTTAAAAATTCATCGTTAAGAATGCCAGATAATGAGACTGTATAATAATATTCAAAAACCATAGAGAGAAGAGATACAGAAAGGAAAAATATGCACAAATAGGGAACAAACAGAAGGACAAAGATAAAGTGGAAGTACCATGGCATTATCATAATAATCCCATCATAATATATACTATAGAATCACTAAGAAGACAAAACAGATTTACTATTCGTATCAGGCAGAAAGAAGTAAAAGCAAGCATAGATGAGAAAAGAAGAAGAGCAACAAAAGGGAAGCGGGACTGAATGTATAAAACAATATGTAAAATAAATTACTACATTGCACAGTACAAAAATTAGTCATCCATTTGAAATAATTTCTCCATTTTCAGAGGTTCTGTAAGGAATGTCTCTCAAGAGAGAAACACCGACCTTCCCAAAAGTCTTTACTTGTCTGCTAGGGACAGCTAGTATTTTATAATAGTGTTTTTAATATTGTAAAATCTGTTAATAATATAATAACTAGTCTATAACAGGTATCTATATTTTAGTCATCAAAGAGAAGTAAGATTAATCCTATTCTCTCTTTTTGGGTTAAAATATCAAAGGGTTTTGCTAAAGTCTAGATTCCTTAATGGATGACTAAGAGCCATAAACAATTTGTAAGCTACACAGGAAGTATTGATAAAAACAAATGTTCATATATTTCTAAGAAAGATGATGTAGCCAAGTACATGGGCAAGCACTTTCAAGAAGAAATAAAAGTATGGAATATCAGAAATATTAAATATGTTTTCTCCTGTTTGCTTTCTCCATGGAAACACATAGGCACTCTTTGGAGGACACCAAATCACAGAATACTTCAGGTTGAAAGAGACCTTAGGAAGTCTTCAATGCAACCAGCTGCTCAAAGCAGGTCAGCTGTTAGACCAGACCACGTTGTGCAGGGTTTTCTCCCATAGGATTTTGAATATTTCCAATGATGGAAACTGTACATCCTCTCTCAGTAATCTTTCTAGGCAATATGTGGCATGTTTGGAGAAGAAGGAGTGTTTATGTTTATGTATAGGTATCAATTAAAGGAAAACCAGTTGCATGTATTGGTTAGGCATTTCCTGATTCTGTTTTGACATGTTGCTTTTGATTTATGATATGGTATATGGTACAGTTGAAGTAGTGCTTAGCAACCTCAGTCAGGACAAGACTATATTGTCCTAAAGAAGGAATTAATCAAGAATGTGGTATTTGGTAAGGAGCACAACCACTTAAAACCTAGGATGTGAGACATTACAAAACAGAGAGAAAAAAGAAAATTAAAATCAGTTTTTAACAGATAAACATAGTGTGGAATGAGAAACATATAACAATTGAATGTCCTATTGTGAGAACTACAAACTTTAAATTGACAAAAAAATATCCAGAGTATTCTGCAATTTCTGTTCAATACAAAATGCTTCTCTTTAAAATGCCAACATAGATATTACTGGAAATACCTATTAAAACAGTTCTACTTGTCCCAAATAAGTTACAGAATGCTCTCTTATCTCAATGATGTGCTTCAGGGATCTGTCAGATTCCCAACTCTTGATTCTGCACAGAAGTTCATAGAAAACATAGATTTCTTTCTCTACATATTTTGTTTTACTAATCTATATCACTAGAAAAATCATAAAGCACATACAAAATAATCAAAAGAATAACAGTTAATATCAAATACTCCAAAGTAACCTAAGCATCACATTGAGTTCAACATATTTAAATTATTAGGTCATTCAAGTGCTACATTATCTTTTGAGAAGACAGCAACCTTATTTCACTATCAGCTATAAAAGTAATGATTGAATATTGTCAGTCTCAATTCTGAACAATATATATTTATAGCATTTCGAGCAAAATGTCTGGCTGCAAGAGGGTCATATCACTGCCAGGTTTAAGCTAGTGCCAGATAAGGTAGCCTGCCCAAATTATAACTCCTCATGTTATGCAGGTAGTGTGTTCTACACAGAAAGACGCATTAGCTGGTTGTAGAATTCGCCCTGGCTTGAAAATCTGTGAATCTAAGATGATATTTCATCTTTTCGCTGTCAGAATAGGGTTTCAATAAAACATTCCAATACAAAGATCCCAAGGTGACACAGATTGTTACATTTCATATTCACATGACAAATTTAGGTGAAAACAACACGAGCTCTCAAGATTAAACGTGCAACTTTCAATCCATGAAATATATGCATGTGTGATCTTTTAGACAGCAAAGTTGTTTACCCAGGGGCTGTTTTAAGTGTATGAGGAAACTATTCTGTCAGCACTGTTTTGGGATAAATTCTGTAAGAAATAAATATTCCCATGCATACACCTATCAACAATCACTTGTTGCATTAATGCAAGAGTGCTACGTGAGTCCTTATTCTCATAGGAGATAAGGGAGAGGGGAAACAAGCCAGAAACAGTGTTCACCCATATGGTTGTCATGACAAGGAGGTAATAAGATTACACTCCGATTTCACTGGCTTTTATGTTTAAGGGGTGAATTCTGTGGCTCAGGGAGATTTAGTTTTGTACAAATGTCAAATAATAGGTGTTTAATGCTCATGGAGTATTCATTGATGTCAATGGTGACAGACTCTCCTCAAGACTGACTGGAGCATAGGAGAATGCCCCTTCTCAGATATGGTGTCATAGACAGAGACAAACAAGTGGTTTATCAACCCTGTCATAGGTGTTGCATTCAGGAGCTTCAATCCCTTCTGTTTTTTCCATTTTTGAGGGTAGAGCTCTTCTCATATAGGAGAATCAGCCTAAGACACAGTCATCAGCAAAAGGAGTCCAGTTGTATTGTCTTTGTGTAAAAGAAAAAAATTCCCCATCCCAATAACTAGGAGCTTGGAAATTCCACAATTCCAGAAATAAAACAAATAAATTAGCTAGATTTTTTGAGGCAGTAGATCAGTCTACAAATATTTTCTTAGCCACAAGATGATTTTTAAAAAACAGCATCAACAGGAAGGTAGAAAAAAAAAAATCTAGAATATGTTAATAAATTTTGTTCAGTCCGAGAGGAATAGTTCCTGATTTGTACTTACCTTTAAATCCACTTTTATATTTGAGTATTTGGGAGATCAAATTTATGTTTCAAAAAGTAAGGCTAAAATCAGCCAGAAAAGTTGGATATTAACTTGACTAAAGTAAAAAGTGTTGTCTTCCTAAAAATGAAAAATTGGATTGACAGGTTTTATGTGTAAACCTATCTACCTTACAATATAAGGTACTTGTTGGAATTCTTATTCTGAATTTGTATGAAAAGATTATCATATTTGGTTCAGCTACCACTTTTATGTGTGCAAAACAGGACCGACTCAAATGAACCATGGTTATACATGATTTATTATCACTGTGACCAAGATAAGAATTTGATCTAAGTATGACTATAGGACAAATCCACCCAACTGCCTGTAAAAATCAAAGGAGATGATACCAGCTAAACCTATTGTTCTTGAAAGTCTAAAATCTTAATTGCTCTCTTTAGTGGGGAGGTAAATTTTAGATTTGGTTAATTTCATTTTTTATTACTTTTTAATCTGATGATTTTCATTTTTATAAAGACTAATAGATGGTTGATCTAATTTAAAGCTTATAAATTATACAGTTATATATAACATAATTAAAGTGTATAAGTCTAATAGACTGGTGATCCTTTTTAGAGATTCAAAAGAGTTGTTCAGTTCAGCACTCCGTGGATGATTAATTTTAAGTGGTTATCTGGTCTAAAGTTGTGAATTGTTTAATATGAATTTGCCATGTGGATCATCAGTCTTAATAAGTAGTAAAAGTGGTTCAATTAATGACCAATACCTCTTTGAAAGAGAACAAAAATTAAGACATTTTAATGAAAGAAGGTTTTTTTTTTTACAGTAAAGGCTGAAGATCCTGTTCATAAAAAAACTCAACAACCTAAACAGGTAAAAAAATAACAACTCCAAAGTGGTCATCATTTATTCAAAAAGTCAGGGAAAGCCCATTCTATTTTCTTTTAAATGTCACGTTTCATGTTATTTAGAGTATTGTTGAATCATTCACTATCCTCAAGGCTCTTGATCTTAGGGGAAAAAAAAAAAAAAAGATAATAAATTTTTCTACAAAATACCTTATTCTCTTGACTTGCTAATTACATCCCTTGAAAGAAAGCAGAATCACCTTTTGTATTTGAGGTAATCTGATTTTGTTACCAACTCTAAACTAAATCCCTCTTGAAATGAGAGACAGCAACAAGAACTGCATAGTTGCCCTTTCACCCATCAGCCTAAAGCAAATGTTATTCCATGAATGCTCTTTTGGTACACAAATGTGTGATCAAGTCATTCAAAAATGTACCTTCCAGGATTATTTTTGTTCAGGTGAGTGTAAGCAACTGGAACTGTACCAAAACAATGAAGTTAAAATCCACTTTTTTACCAATATTTTCTCAGAGCCCTTGACCAGATGTAATTAAAGTAGAGCTTCATCTTTATCAGTCATTCGAAATAAGAAGCCTCACCTTATCTGTAGAAATTGCATGGATATTTTGGTAATCCAAATGTTTCCTCTTACAAAATAAAATTAAAAAAAAAAAAACAAAACTGGCTTAATAAAAATCATAACAAAAATGCCAAAACTGGTACGATGGGATAGTGTCATTCTTCATTCCTTTTCTAGCAAAGGATTATATTTAGATAAAAGAAAGAAAATCAACATGTACTCGAAGGCAGGTTGAACACTGCTATTAGCAGGTAAAAGTATTCTGAAATTGCAAAATTTGGGATATAAAACTCAACAACTGTAATTGTCATAGAAGATAGCATTCCGATTGTAATCCACTGGCAGTGACCAGACCTGATGCCTTTGGATTTGAAATACAATGTTAAGAAGTTGTTAAGTATGTGAAGTAGCATCATACTTGATACAGCCAGTGGAGTGAGACAAAGATCCACTCTGTACTACTAATAGTAACACAGGGAAGAATTAAGGCCACAATAGGCTTCCGAAAGAGTTATTAGACTTGGTGTAGTGGATGAATTTTATAATGTTGTCTGTTCTCAGCCTTTGAAATTCTTTGCAAGAAGCTGTGAATTTTAGATTATTCTCCTTTTCCTTCTTATGATTAAAAAGAGCAAAAGCAGGTGTCTTCCACAAAAACACCCAAAAAGGACACATCACCTTCCATTTACTCAGCACTGTTCTTCAGTTTCTTGGCTCAAAAATGTTGACTCCAATGAAATAAATATTATGGTGCCCAAAGTACCGATAAGCTGCCAACAGTCATGGCAGGCTCAAGTGTGCTTAAGTATTGCAAAAAAACCCCACCAACAACAACAAAAAAAATCATTGGGTTAGTTTCTGAAAATAATATATTGCTCACTTATGATTTATTGAACATTTACAGTGCAGCATAATATTCAAGTTTTTCTCCTCAGTTACTGGAGACTTACATATTAATGAAAACTGACAGGCTTATATTCATATCTCATAAGAAGATGTCAAGATGAAGGAAAAGCACACTAACTGAGAGTGCTGCTCCTGTGTAGAGGCGCAACTTAGAGATTGTCTAGCTATATCTGTGCTAGCAAATTGGTCTAGGTCAGGGACTGCTTCTTGAGTCGGATACCTGATGATATTTTAAGTCACTGGGAATGGACAGAAGTTCACAATGTAAAAATACAACAAACCAAAACACTTTGGATGACTTTAGATGTCACAGATTGGTATCTTCTGCCTTGTTTTATCTATTGGTCCTTTACTTTCTTCAGTTTGTCTAAAAGGTCTCTTGGAAGCCCAAGACATTCCCAGCTTGTAGCCCCTTTTCTTCCCGTCATGAATATGTATACTCTGCCTCTTCACGCTCCCACGTCTCTTCTTTTCACTGTCATTACTATTGCTTCAGCTCTCACGTGCCGTCTATCTTCTTTCTTAGTCTCTGAAACTAACCAGTTCTCCTTATAATTTCAAGGCCCATGCAAAAAGTGACCTCCTTGTCAGCTTCTGTATTATCAAAATCTGTTTCAGTTTATCCACTGCTAGTCACCTGTCCCATGGGCGGAGGTTGTGTGGTTAATAGTAATGGTTCTTTCAAGGACAATCATATTTAAACAAACAAAATAACAGGATTTATCAGCTCCTCTGTTAGATGAGAGAAAGCAGACATATCATTCAGTCAAAACTGAGCTTGTCATTTGTCACAGAGGTAATATTTTGAAATTTTATTTCAGTTAAAAATCAGCTGCTACTTAAGTGAGTTACTAAGTTTCATAACATTCAAAGAATAAACATATTTTTAAATGGGTCATCTAAATTACCTATTACAATCTCATCTCTAGCTTGTCTCTTTTCATAACATGAAACTGGAAACTAAGGAATTCAAACATAGACAATGCAACCTCCGTCAACCTCCAAGATATTAATACTAGTTCACACTAGTGACAAGATTTTTACATTTTCCAAATATATGTTTTGTGCCATATACACTGCAAGAACTAAACTTTAATTTAATTTTCTTCACTCAACTTACTACTTTAAATATTTGTATTAAAAAACCCCCACCACATTCATGCTCACTGTACGATCATTTAAGAGTTAACAACTGAATTGCATGAAGGACAATTTCCTGAGGAAGTTTCTATGGACAAGACTGAAACATGTTTATAGAGTAGTCTCACTGTTTTCTACATGTTATCTAAAATTAATTTAAAAAAATATTTTTTTAGATTTAAAAAAGCCCTAAATATTCCAATTTAAGCAAAAAAACACTACTTGACTTGTTTCTCAATATAATTTTGAAACTATTATTGAGCTTCTCCTGGTTTTGCAAAAACTTTGACTTTAGAGTATTAAACTAAAAATGGTTTTGGCTTAGAAACTGGCAAAAGATGATATGCCTTTAGGAAGAAAACACATGAAAAAAAAATTGAATATTTTATATATTTGAGAATTACTAAATATCTTCTTCTCTTTTCACCCAGAACTTAATATTATATTTAATAAACAATCAAATAAAACGTATCAAAATTAAAATTTATGATCACTTTTGGCTAAACATAATCGCCTCTATCTTTGCCAAAGAAAAATAACTTTAAAAGAGCTAACACCTTCCTGAAGGCAGATTAAAAAAATCTGTCCAAAGAACATATCTTCATCTCCTGAAAATAAAAACTTACAACAAATTAAAACTAGCATTCCTTTTTTTCCATTACCCTGTATGTGTATTTTACAGTGATGAAGGTAATATCTAATAGATTTTGTCTTACTTTCATGACACCCTGGCAGAAATGGTGACTAGAGGTACAGGATAGTGCTCAGATGTAAAGGCTGGACAGATATTTATTTTTTTTAAAAAAAAAGCTATTCTGTTGATGGGATTTATTTGAAAGACAATCACATCCTCTGCTTAAACAAATAATGTGCTATTAACAAGTAAATATGATATATCTTATGCCATCACAAAAGATAGACAGATTACCCTGTTCAGAAAAAGTCAGTCCAAATGGAACATCTGGGATGTCCACACACCATCCAACACCTTGGTGGAAAAAGCATCCATTTAAAAAAAAAATAGTTATTATATTGAACTCATTCTTTTTTAAAAAAATTACATGTGCTCAATGTTCATTACTCCTGGGAAATGTGAAGTTGATTAAATTGGAGAGGTCTGTGAAAGAGTGCAGAACTTTGATCAACAAATGAAAACAGCTGGTGAGTGCATCCATCCGCATCACCATGCTGTAAAAGAAATTTGTAAAGTCAGCTTGAGGAGGAGTGTAGTCCTGATTCCAGGGTCTTTCTCTCTCTCAGAGGCCATGTAGGACAAATGGAATAAGTCAGGCAACATGAAACTTAACATCAGTCTTGACTGGGTTTCTCAAGAATCTGTCCTAAATGCTGTAGCATTCAGTATCAGAATTAACAACTTGGATAATAATAAACAGTGAGCCTGTTTGCTGAGTACTCAGATGTAAAAAGCTTAGAGGGACTCATTTCAAGTAAAACTATAGTTAAAAATTACCTTTTCAAATTGAAAACATAACCACTAGTGGGGAGGGGGGAAGGTAGGAGGAATTTTGACTTTCTACTTTCATATAGAAAAGGAGGACAAATAAAGGATGGTGAATGGCTAATTAGTCAGCAGCTTTTCAAGGAGCATCTTAAGGCTATAAAAGGGAAGCAGTCATCATATGACAGCAGACAGTAAATGCTCTATTAGCATTTATAAACTGCAGTATAGCTCTGATACAGAGCAAGAGTGAGGAAGCAGTGCTTAAACCCTACTAAACACTAAGAACACTTCAGTCTAAGCGCTAGTTGGTTTCCAGCACTGCACTTCAAGAAGTTGGCCTAATTGAAGAGAAACGTGAAGGACAGATTTAGAAAACACACGATCAAGAAAACAGAAAAAAAAAAAAATCACAGGTTTGTTCAATCTACAAAAAAAGAAGACTGAGATATATGAGAGTAAGCTTTTGAAATAAAGGAAGAAAAATCTGTTGTCGTGGTTTAACCCCAGCCAGCAATTAATCACCAGACAGCTGCTCACTCACTCCCCTCCAGTGGGATGGGGGAGAGAATTGGAAGAGTAAAAGAGGAAAATCATAGATTGACACAAAGACAGTTTAAAAGATAAAGAATAAACCACACATGCAAGTAAAACAAAACATGGAATTCATTCACTGCTTCCCATTGGCAAGGAGGTGTTCAGCCATCTCCGGGAAAGCAAGGCTCCATCACACATAACAGTTACTTGGGAAGAGAAACACCATTACTCTGAACGTCCCCCCTTTTATTCTTCCCCTAGCTTTACATGGTGAGCATGATGTTGTATGGTATGGAATATCCCTTTGGTCAGTTGGGATCAGCTGTCGTAGCTGTGACCCCTCCTAACTTTTGTGCACCCCCAGCCTACTCACTGGGGGGTGGTGTGAGAAGCAGAAAAGGCCTTGACTCTGTGTAAGCACTGCTCAGCAGTAACTAAAACAACTCTGTTTTCAGCACAGTTCTGAAACTTAGCCCCAAATCAGCTACTGTGAAGAAAATTACCCCAGTCAAAACTAGCACACCTGTGCTTAAAACATATGGAGGCTAAGAGAAGGAGTATGGACAAAAATTTAGACTGGAGAAAAGAAGAAAACATTTTAATAGTAATAATGATTGCCTCAGGAATCTATAGTGTTTCCATCATTATTTGTCCTTTACAGGAAGCTTGAAAACACCTATCAAAAAGAAGCAGCATTAACTTACCTTGCCTTGGATTCCTCTCTTCCCTGGATGATCTCTTAAATTCCTCTTCAGCCCTGTTTCTTAGTGATTCTATGATGTGATAAAGCTTTCCAAAAGATAATGGCACTGTATTGCTACCTAGCTATTCAGCAGCTAAGTCTCATTAAATTTAATTCTATTTCTGAATTCATAAAGCTAATTCTGAAGTTCCCATGGGAATTTTACTATCTCCTAGTCTTTTTTTTTTTCTGTAAATACCCTTTTATGAAAGGATTTCTACCAATACTACCTATTTTCTCATGAGATCTCTGTAACTAGTAATGTTGTAGAAACAAAAGATTCTGAGGTAAATGACAATTAAGAAGGGTCATTCTGGAGGTCTGAACTAGGGTTAGAGTATCTGGCATCAGGTCTGATTTCATTATCTGTAATAATTGGAAAAACTGCACCTGAATACAGGTAATATAAATCATATGTGTTTCTAAGTAGGCTCTTGTTTAATTTTTCCTTCATTTTTTTTTGATGTTTATGGGGTTTTTGATTTACTGCATGTTTCATTCTTTACATCAGCATGGGACAATACTACTGCAATTTGGCAAAAAGTACAGTTTTGAGCTCATGTATGAACTGAACGCCTTCTCAATATCTCTAGCTGAATTAAGTGGAAATCATGCACCTGTGATGCTACAATCTGATAATTCATGAAGCTCTTTGGTACTTTGCTAGCTCATGAAAAGAAGATAATGCTTTTTTTCCTCCCTCTCTTCCTCAGCCTTTTACTTAAACTCCAGTTTAAAATGTTAGCTCTAAAGGAAAACAGATACAGTTTTAAAATTTATTGCCATAAAGCAGGATTGAAGGGTATCTATGATGAAAAATTTTAAGTGTGCATACATATATATCAACACTGTGATTGAAAGACATCAATTTTTATTATTGCTCCAGGCAAGTATTCACTGGGGCAGCTCTTTTATTTCTCAGTTTAATAAACTTAATCTTTAACCCATCAGTCATAATATTGTATAACAATGTTAAAAAGATGTATGTGTTGCTGATACTGTAAGTGAGGAAACTAAGGCACATAAGACAAAGCTCTCACAAAAACTTCTTTTATGTTAAGAAAAGATTCAGTGATTCAAAGGTATCCGTGAGCTGTCTTGATCAGAGGAGTCAAAGAGTTGTTAAGGTGAGAGAATCCTCGCTCATCCAAAGTTGTCACAGCTGGAACTTTGCTTACTATAACCACCTAACCCCAGCTGGTAGTGATTTTCAAAGCCAAAGATTAAGCAAATTATAATACAGAGATCCATCGTATTATCATAACATAATGACTTGTGACTGCCGTTAAAAGCTGGAATATATTTGAACATTTGAGGATTGCTCTAACTTGTGTAAGGCCATTCCAGTTGTGAAGCAACAAGTTCTCCAGCCCTACTCATGTTTACCTTCCTTTCATTGAACTGTGGTGTTAGCAACTATTACACCCTAATTACAAGTGACTTGATGAAGAGCGTGAATTTATCTCAGTGGTAAGATTTTGAGTTTGCAAATAATGTAGCATCTACAAAATTTTCTATGGTAGACGTAGACAGGTAATTGAGAAGTGTTAAATACCCAGGAAGTCAGAGAGGTTTTTTGGAAAACAGTGATCTAGTACCCGATTCGGTATAGGACTCGTGTGTGTGTGTGTGCGCGCGCACATGTGTGTATGTGTTTGTGTGTGATGCCCCACATTGTAAGGAAACCTTCATTGCCCATGCTATCTATAAAGCTATCATGTTTAGAACATTTCCAAATTTGTTTTATATATTCAATAGACCGTAAAGTTTGTTTTCAAGTTCATGGTCTATTGTGTGCATGTACACTCTAGCATTCTATGATAAATTGATAGTTGACCCAACAGAACATTTCAATAGTTCAGCGTGCTTCAGCACATTATTCTAGGAGTGCCTAAGGTCTCAGAAAAACACTGATTCATTGACTGCCATATATTCTCAGTTGATTAAGTATGCCTGGTAAATATTCATAGGATATTTTTGTTAATGTACTGTATACTATATGGTCTTTTCAGTTAATCATATTCAAACAAAAATAAGACAATTGCTTTTAATTTTCTTTTTTCCAGTGGTTAATTGCTTGAAAACATTCAGCGTGTGACAAAAATATAATGCATTCATTAATAAAGCCATCCCTCCATAACGAGATCATGAGGTATCAGATCACACACTGATTCCTTTCACAGTTGTAAAGTCATACAGATGCCTCTTATTCTTTAATTCTACAGGCTTGACTAGGACTCCCCAAGCAACACTGTGCCTCAGAGACAACTCTGGGAGACAGACCACCCTTTGTTGCTTATTGGTTTTTCTAAGGAATAAATTTGTTGCTTGTTGCCCACCTCAGCAACACATTACATCATGGCTATGATTCTCTTGTGGTAGAGAAGCGTTAGCTCTTGGTTAATTCCTCAGCAAGCTTTTGAAGAGTAAACAGATTTCTGGTACTCCAGTACATGTAGTCAATATAGAGCACAATAGGAATTCTCACTTCATGTTCAATATGGTTAAATTTTCTAAATAATCCAACTGTAAAAGTTCAGCAAACAAGATTGCAAGGTCAGTAGTCTAGAGAGTGGAGTGAGCAGTCTCCATAAACCACAACGAGCAGAGGAGATTGGCTGGTGAGGTCCCACAGAAGTATGAGAACCAGAAAATTGGATTGGAGGCAGAGAATGGAATGGATTTCAGAAAAGATTAGTATCTCGCACATACAGAGAAGGACTAAAGATTACAAGATGGAACAAGTGCCTGCTTCTGTGGAGTGCAGACAGTCTCCTCAACCTCAACCTCAACCAGGCAAACTACAAAATTAAGTATTGCTTCTTATTCAGGAATGGGTCACAAGACAGAATACAAAAAAAATAAATTCTTGGATTGTTAACATTAGAAATCAGACACTTAGAAGAAAGAGACATATGAAATGTGTGAAATAATAGAAAACTTCCAGTTGAAAGGGACTTCTGGAGGCCATTTAGTCCAACACTCCACTGAAAGATAAGTGAATCTCCAGGTTGTCTTAGATGACCCAGCACTTTGTCCACTTAGGTTTGAAAATCTCCAAAACTGGAGGTGCAACAATCTGTTTGAAGAAGTTCTTTTAGTTCTTAACCTTTCAAATTGTGAAAAACTGATTCTCTTCTTGCAACTTCTGTCCAATGTGTTTTGTCCATTCACTGTGAAGGTCTGAAGAAAATCTGTCTCTCTCTTCTTTATAACTTGTCTTTTAGGAAGACTGCAGTCAGATTTCATATTCTTTCTTCCAGGCCAGGACACTCCATGCCGTCATCAGTAAAGACATCAAACAATATTGAATTCACTATTGATCCATGAGGAAATATTAGCTTGGTAACAGTTGGACCTTTTACTGCCGAGTTTGAAGGTTTGTGTTGGTTGCATCTAATCACAAATCTTTGAGCAAAACTACCTGGCCAATTTTCCACCCAACCTATAGTCTTCTTATCTAAACCATAACTAATCATACCACATTAGAGTATACTCTGTCGAAATACATGATAACTGTTCCCAACTAGCTTTTTGCAATTCATATGCCTAGAAATTGCTTCCATGAGCATATACAAGAAAAAACATTGTAGAGAAAGTATCTGAGATGTTTATTTTCTCACTACACAAAAGCAAAGGGCTACTTATTGAAATAGATAACAGATTTAAACAGGTCATATTTTCCTGTGCATCTCATTTAGGTGGTGTAAAACAGTGCCACAGGATGCCAAGCCCTGTGTCCATACTGGAAGGTAGGATGCATTGTGCTCAAGTATGCAGAGCTTGGCCTTGTGCAAATAGCATCAGGACAAGAAGTAAGTGTGCACCATTCTGCTTCATGTCTTCCTTTCTTTAGGATGAAAAATAAGAAAAGAGAGGGGCTAAAGTTTATTCCAGTGGATACCCTCAGGTACACTGGTCTGCTCTTCAAGAAGTTGTCATAGAATCATAGAATGGTTTGGGTTGGAAGGGACCAAGATCAGCTAGTTCCAACACTCCTGCACTGAGCAGGGAGACCTTCCACTAGACCAGGTCGCTCAAAGCCCCATCCAACTTGGCCTTGGACATTTCCAAGGATGGGGTATCCACAGCTTCTGTGGGCAACCTGTTCCAGTCCCTCACGACCCTCACAGTAAAGAATTTCTTTCTTATATCTAATCTAAATTTACTCTTTTTCAGTTTAAAGTCATTAAACCTTGTTCTATGACTACATGCCCTTGTAAAAGTCCCTCTCCAGATTTCTTGTAGGGCCTGTTTAGGTTCTGGAAGGCCATCTCATCACAACAGGTCCTACTAAAGAGTTTCTCCTCATCTTTCCTATCAGCCCCCTTTAGGTACCAGAAGGTTGCTATCAGATCTCCGCAGAGCCTTCTCTTCTCCAGCCTGAGCAGTCCCAACTCTCTCAGCCTGTCCTCACAGGAGAGGTGCTCCAGCCCTCTGATCATCTTTGCGGCCTTCTCTGGACTCACTCCAACAGGTCCATGTCCTTCTTATGTTGGGGTCTCCAGATCTGGACGCAGTACTGCAGGTGGGGTCTCATGAGAGCAGAGTAGAGGGGCAAAATCACTTCCCTCAACCTGCTGGCCACGCTTCTTTTGATGCAGTCCACGATACAGTTTGCTTTCTGGGCTAAAAGTGCATATAGTCAGGTCATGTTGAGCTTCTTATCCACCAACACTCCCAAGTCCTTCTCCTCAGGGCTAGTCTCAATCTATTCTCCACCCAGCCTGTACTTTTGCTTGGGATTGCCTCGACCCATGTGCATGACCTTGCACTTGACCTGGTTGAACTTCATGAGGTTCACACGAGCCATGATATGTGTCCAGCTTCAGTCTGCTGCTTTTCAATATCAATGGAGTATTTCAGCCCAGCAGTAGATAAGTAATATGCACCAGCAAGAAAGCACTTTTATCCAAGTGTTTCCTTCCTCAGTTGACCAAATAAAACAAGTTCAAATGGGATTAATTTTTCTTAGGATATGTTAGGTTTTTTCCCCTTAGAACCTTGATTTAAGATGGTCACAGTCCTCCCTGAATACACTTTTAAAAGTAGACAAGGCCTTAAAAAAATAATTGCTTGCTTTTATTGGTAAGGAGTTAGAGTTATTACACTTAATGCTAAAAAACACTTTGAGATCAGTTCTAATCCTCACTTTTGAGAGATCAATTAAATCTTAACAAAATGAAGCCTTCCTGGGGACAGACACTTCTGTATTTTCCTAAGTTTCTCAGCTGGACACTGCTAGAGAAATAATATTGGATTAAGCAAGGATTTCCTATGTTCTTGTGCTCCACTGTCTGGTAGGAAGAGTAATCAGCAAGGGTACTATAGATCTTGAGAGAAGGGACTTACTGTCGTTCTTACGGGTTAATGTTATGGGTGTGCTGATGTACTTGCTTCCCTTGCAGATGTTGAACTCATCTTTGTGTTCTGAAGAACGTTGCATTTATCAGGCATGAATTCTGAGAGAGAAAATATAACTAGATGTATTATATATGTCACCTGCATGTAAATTTTCTGTTTCTCAAAGGGAGATCTGCAAATTCTCCTTCTCCAACAACATAAGTCTTTGATTTCTATCGATTAACAATGTAAAACAATTTGACAAACAGCAAAATCATTGTGTGTGCTTCAGGGCTGTGTGATGGATTGTAAAAAATCTCTCATAGGTGTTGAGATTGAAGCGCAGTGAAGAAATACTTCCCAAATGTTTGAACACAGAAGTGTTGTGCATGAAATATTGAGTCATCATTCTGAACCTGCCACTAATTTTCTATGTTGCCTTGAGCAACTCACCTAAATGTCTCTGTTCAGTTTTATCTCTTTAAAATCGAGATACTAAAGTATTATTTTCTATTCTGTGTAGGTATCTCTGATTAATTAGCTAGTATCTGTAAAATCCTCCAAAATACAAAGTGTCCTATAAGTATGATACATTGTTTAAGAAGATATTTTCATGCATAAATGACAAATTTCTCTAGTCAGTAAATTTGCTAGAGGAATAGATTAAATGCATAAATAAACATATTCAGAGAGTAAAAAAAAAAAGCAAGGTTAGATATAACTTCAAGGCGGAAATTGGGGTATAAACAGGATGGACTAGTGGAGCATCGCAACTGTCAATATCAGGCATATTTATGTCCATTACACATTGTACACATTGTAGATCTATTGAATTGCCTTAGGAGAATGATGTGTCAGTAATACACTGAAATGTGATTGCACTAAATTAAGAGTGGTGTCACTCTACAAAAAGGACATTGTGGAAGTGTATTTTGAATCTATTTGAAAATCAGAAAGGTAATGCATTGGGATACAGCAGCTTGCTATAATGAAGACATAATGAATGATGGGATGGAGAGCAAATAAAGGAAATATCACCTCATGGTCATGTGCTACAAACTGCTAAAAAATAAAAGAATCACTGAACTCTGTGAAATAAAACACTAAAATCTAATCATTAGATAAATATACAAACACAAATCAGACAACCAAGAAGATAACTCTTGAGACTGAAAAAAAATCAAAATAGTAAACATTTCATCAAAGGAAACTGGTGTATGTTTACAGTACATACGCGATTTCATGTAGCAGAAAAGAAAAGCAAATTCAGAAGGCTGATAGACTATTGCAATACAAAAGGCTCCCTCATGGCAGTAGATCATTTTCCTTTTGCATTGAAAAGTGTAATAAAATTTTCACTGGTGTCATGAAGAATATATTTTCATTATGGCCCAATATCTTGCATAAAAACTAATTTTAAAGTATTTTGGAAAAATAAAAAAGTCTCTAATTGTAATAGTTTGGGTGCAAAGAATGATTTTAACATATCTTTTTTTAAAAAAAATCATAATTTATTTGCAAGAATCTAGAAATTTAAGGTTCTCCAATATAAAAGTCCATGATTGTTTGAAATGTCAGCTAATTCATGCCTATAAATATTTCAAACAGAAAGTTAAAAGTAAAAAAAAAATCTTTTTTAAATAACCGAAATGAAGCCTTATGTTGGATTATTTCTTATTTTTCCAAAAGCACATGAGATACATTATTTTAATCTCAATTTAGCAAAGAGTCAGTAAGCACTTTGTTGTGAGTCTCCTGCAGTTGAGAATGATAATGCTGTTAGGGAGGTAACTGAGAGATGCTGATTAGCTGAGCAGGTGATGTTTTTAGATACAGTATGTCTCTTTTATCACACAATTCACTTAATGTAGTAACAAATACCACTAAGTGAGTCTTATGAACAATGACATCTACGAAGACACTGAAAGTGGGAACAAATTGTCATTTCCTGGTGTTCATTCAGGCACATCCATCACCCTGCACAACTTTGATGTCTAATTATAGTTAACCATTGAGGTGATGTTTGCACTGGCAATCTGAACACATCAACCAGTGCACTCAGCTAGACCATAGTCACTAGCACTTTGGTTGATCTCAGTACCCAATACACTGCAATGTTTCTTCGATGATCCCTGTATTGTGTCACCTGATTATGGATTAAAGTCTTCAGAGACATCTTCCCTGCTGATGGTATGGTCACCCACAAGGATCAAATCCCACACTGTTCCAGCAGCATGGTCAGGTCTAAATAGGTCTGGAAGGAGCTTGATCTTGTATTGGTCCCAAACTCACTTGGTAAGCCTCCCTAAGGTCTGGCTAGTCTTCTAGATGTGAGGGATTTCCTTTCCATCATAACTGTCATTGGCATCGACCTGCAAAACTGTCTTGTGAAATAAGCATCATCTGAAATCACTCACATAGCCTAAGACCCAGCTGCTGTAAAGAATGTTTCATCTTGCTATGTTTGGTACATTTCAGATTGCTATGTATGCATACCATCTTCCAAGATTGGAAACTACTAAGCCATATTCATCTGAGGACCTTTTTTAATGTTTGCAAGATCACCAACATGGAGAGGAGAGTTCTGTGTTTGGAGATGGTACAGCTATCAGATATCTGACTGAGTTGTGTTTGTAGTTTTGATTTGTTTATCAGTCTTTTGATGTCAGATGGTCTTTAGGAGGACAAGATATGAAATAATTTGTATATTTCCATTATATGTGTGTATATATATACACACACAGTCTCTGTAAATATAGAAATAACAAGATTTGTTTCAGGTATTAAAAAAAAAAAAAATCCCAAACCTCAAGCATGAGAAGTAAAGAAAGAAACAAACATAAGCTACTGATATTCCCCTCCTTCTATTTCTCCTCATGTCATGTCAACAGTTGAGTGTATGTCTAGAATAAAGTATGCAGGGCCTCATAGTATTAGAAAAAATCTTGACACATTGGAGGAAATTCAAGGAAAAGCAACATAAATTATTAAGGGGCTGAAAGGATTGACTTACAGTGAAAGATTAAAAGAAATAAATATGTATAACTTGCTAAGCAATGACTGGAGGGGGGAAGGGGGAAGTGATATTAACTGTCTACATATGTTTGAAGGTTATAAACATCAAGGATAAAGAGGAATTATTTAAGGTGGTCTTAGTGTATAACTAAGATTAAATAAAATGCAGTGGAAATTAATGTTGGTAAAATTAGTGCAGAAATTAAGAAAAAACCTAAACCATACATTCTTTTCAAATATAGAATGTTATTTTAAGGGAGACACGGTTCTTCACAGTTGTTAGCAGCCTTCTTATTTGGCCAGGATATGGGAAAGATGAATTTAAGTGTAAGAAGCAGGAGTTCAAGTTTTCCAAATTCCCAGTGAGTTTTCACACTGGAAGGACTCCATTTTTGTATTCATCTCTCTCTCTCTTTTGTGGTCTTTCATGAACTTTAAATAGCCTTTTGATCCTGAATGAAAATAAATGTTGAAACCTCTGTAGGGAGGGGGTTGTGGTGGTTTGGTTTGATTTTTATTTTTTTTTTTTTAACAAAATTGAGTTCTTTTCTGTCTTGCCCTGCATTAGATAATTTACCGTAGGAAATGATCTTGCACTGACAAGGAAAGAGATGAGATGATCTAATAGGCTTATTTCATCTGAAATACCTATATTTATGTGAAAATTTTTTCAGGAAAACAAAAGCTTCACACTCAGACAGTGATCAAAAAGCTCACAAAATAAAGCACAGAGATGGAATGCCAAAATAGCCTGACAATGCCAGACTTTCAAACACTTTTTTCCCCTATATCCTGTACTCTTCCTTGGAAAAGGCTCTAATTACTTTAAACTGCTGGATTGTTTGTAAATCACAAAAATTTGTGCCATTCGCGGGTTTTTTTTTAGCTAGAAATGAGGCCTTTGAAGTTGTTCTGAATCTAGACATATTTGAGTCATTAGTGTAACTTTAGATTTACATTTATCAATAATGAAGAATAGATGGAGTCATACAGGTATCATGGTATAAACACTGATATAACTTGTTAGGTGACAGTAAAAAAAAGCTGTGGAGAAGAACGGATTGAAAGTCAGCTTTTTATTGTATAACAGTAGGTTTCCTGGTAGCTTGGGAAGCCTGAAAGAACAATTTCTAGTAATAGTGCATCATTCGTCTTATAAATATAATTTCTTTAGATCAGGGCTTTTAGGAATTGCTGATGGAGAGTTTACTTTCAAGTAGTATTAATGGCCTCTATTACTTTTGCTTACTAAAGTGGATTACTGGAAAATAATGGGTATAACATGTCCAGGACTCTAATTGAAAACATTTAATGGAGTTCTTTCCTGTGTTCTTTTTCCAGCAGTTAGTAAACACAAGTTTATGATCATTCCATTCCTGTGTCCCAGACCTCAAAGGCAAATGGAAGAAGTCTCAATTTGAACTTATAAGCATATACCACAGTTTTGCCAGCAAGAATTTGTGATCAACCTGCCAAGATAGTGGATGTCTGTGTAACTTGTAAAGCAAAAGAGAAGCTGCTATCCAGCAGATATTCCACATACATGGAAGAGCTCTGAACGTTCATTGCAACCCTGAAGCACTGGCTGTTCTGCCTGTTGTGGTTTTGTGTAGTGAGGGGGGGCCTAAGGTGGAAGCTTCTGTAGGAAATTGCTAGAAGTCGCTCCCCTTTGTTCAGTGGACTCGGCCAGGCCTAGGGCAGACCTGCTGCTGGCCAAGGCTGAGCCGAATGGTAGCAGAATGTTCCGTGATAACGCCTCTGCGATAACGTATTTAAGAAGGGGAAAACAGAAAAAAAAAAGGAAGAAGAGAAGACGTGAAGAAGCTGAGTGGGGGCAGAGGGGGAGAGGAGGGGGCGCAGGCCTCACAGGCCTTGCAGGCCTCACCCTCTGGCCTCTCGCCAGGCAACCGACTGGGCCCAACTCAGCCCAGCCTGGCTGCAAGAGGTGGAGAGGAGATGAGATGGATGATGTGAAGAGATCCCAAGAGGCTTTTGCCAGCTTGTTGTGAAGAACTTTTCTTGTGAGAGAAACAGCTGCAGACGCCAAGGTCAGTGAAGAAGGAGGGGGAGGAGTAATGTGGCTCCTGGCCAAGATTCCCCTCCAGCCTGTGGTGACGACCATGGTGGAGCAGGTTGTCCTCCTGCAGCCCATGGAGGTCCACAGAGGAGCAGAGATCCACTTGGAGCCCGTGAAGGACCCCGCACCGGGGGAGGTGGATGCCTGAAAGCGGCTGTGGTCTGTGGAGGGCCCGCTGGGACAGCCGTTCTGGAGAGACTGCACTCCGTGGAAGAGATAACCTACGCCAGAGCAGTTTCATGAAGGACTGTGGCGTACGGGTGGGACCCCACACTGGAGCAGGGGAGGGATGTGAGGAGTTCCTCCCCCAACTGTGAAGCAGCGGCATAAAACAATGTGTGATGAACTGACCACAACCCCCATTCCCTCTTCCCCCCTGTGCCACTCGGGGGGGGGGGAAGGTAGTAGAGATAATTATAAGGTCGGGAAGAGGGAGGGATGGGGAGAAGTTTTATCTTGTTTTCTCTGTCTCATTCTCCTGCTAGTTTTAGTAATAAATGAATAGTTTTCCCCAAGTCAAGTCTGTTTTTGCCCGTGACGGTCATTTAAGGATTTCTCCCTGTCCTTATCTCAAACATCGAGCTGTTTTTTCTTATATTATCTCCCCCTGTTCTCTCGGAGCGTGGGGGGAGTGATAGAGAGACTGTGGGGCTGAACTATGACAGTGCCTTAGTCTGGTAAGCCCCAAACCAGATATGAAACTCATAATTTACTAGTTTTCCTTACCATAGCCAAGTGGTAGACCAGGCCACATGTCAGAGCAATCAGCTGTTGGAAAGTGTTTCCAGATATTACAATACTGGAAGGAAAATTGAATCTTCTAAGAACGTACAGTTTTCAATGGAAGAGTGCTGTAGTTTAATGGTAGCTCACTCACCTCCCCCCAGTGAGATGAAGAAGAGAATCAGAAGGGGGAAAATTTGTGGGTTGAGATAAAGACAGTTTAATAGGGAAAGCAAAAGTTGCGCATGCAAGCAAAGCAAAAAAAAAAGGAATTTGTTCACAACTTCCCATTGGTGGGCAAGAGTTTAGCTATCCCCAGGAAAGCAGGGCTTCATCACACATAACATCTACTTGGGAAGACAGACTGCAAATTTTCCACTCCCCAGTTTCTTCCTTCTTTTCCTTAGCTTTTATTCCTAAGCATGGTTTCCTATGTTATGGAATATCCCATGGTCAGTTGGAGTCTGCTGTTACAGCTGTGTCCCCTCCCCAACCTCTTGTGCACCCTCAACCTACTCACCAGCAGGGCAGTGTGAGAATCAGAAAAGACTTTGACTCTATGTAAGAACTGCTCAGTAATAACTAAAACATCCTTGTGTTATTAACACTTTTTTTTCAGCACAAATCTAAAACATATCACCATACCAGTTACTGTGAAGAAAACTAACTGTATCCCAGACAAAAGCAGTACAGAGAGAAAGGGATAAACATAGCTCTGCCTTCTCTAGTGAAAAACCTTTTCATGAGGATAGTCAAGTTTTGGAATAAGTTGCCCAAAGTATTCTGTGATTCTGTTCTGTGATTCTATATACATATGGCCAGCCACACAGATCAACACAGACAGAAACACAAAGAACATTCTTGCAAACACAAAAAGCACCAACAGGCTCGTGCTGTTCTCTTCTCTGGCTGATGAGGATAAAAGCCCATTAGTGGAAAATATATTGGCATGTATAGACATCTATAGAATGTAGATCCCTCCAGGAGCTGGCTTTGGACACTTTGTTTTGTGAGTCCATAGCCTGAAGGCTTTAACATTTCCCTAGCGATATTTTGCATCTAAACTACAACATGATCAAAATTAAATAGGAAACTACGTACTTGAATTTTGGATCCAAAGATCTGCATTAGTGAGCTGCAATTTGATGAACATATGATGCAGAATTTTAACACGAAACCTTTTAGGAAAACAAAAAAATAAAACCCCAAAGGAAGAAAAAAACCATCTTCTTACCCTGAGTATTAGCTGAGTAATTCTGAAGCCAGAAGAAGACAACACAGGTTCAGGGGTTTGTTCTTTACATTTTGCCTCCTTTTTAACACCTGAACCTGAATGACGTTAAACATTTTCTCTTATGTTAAACTGTCTCCAGTAGACATTCAAATTACTCTGTAGTCATTGCTTCAGGAGTACCTCTGATGTTTTTTATTTAATTTTCTAAGCAACTTTGGATCTATTCCAGACAGTTACTGAACACAGAGATTCAATTCATGAAGGTATTTCCCTTTAGACAACACCAAGATGCATCTTTACATGATTGCTTTACATTCAAAATGCTCTAGTGACTAGATTCCACATATGAATCAACGTTGCTAATTATTGCAGTTTTCTTACAAGTCTCACAATAGTTGGTAATGACTCTAAAGACATTAGTCTGGAGGCAGAAAACTATGTGATACAGCCTTCTATATTTCACATGAATTAATTTTGTAGCAATAATTATGTGGTTTAGCTTGAAAATGTTAATAGTAGGTAACTTTAAAAAAGGTTTGGAAATAATATGTATATATGTCCGTTTGAAACTGTATCAATAGGTGTCTGCGTGTGCTTACATGTTAAAATCAATGTTATATCTATATATATGGTTTACAGCATGCATATATATCTGTAACGTACATATATATTTAACATTTTATAACAATATATATCTGTGTGTGAAAATCTTAGCATTCACTCATGAGATTTGAACCTTTTAATTTTCCATACCATGGCTGCAGTATATACTTTCCTAAAATAATACATTATCTTACAATTATACAGTACTTTTCATCCCTAAAAATCAACAGAGGCCTATTTCTCGGTTTCACAGAAGCCATTTTACGTTTCATGGCAATATAATGGATCATTTGGTGGGCATAGCTTCACTTTATTCTCATTTTCAGACCCCTTTAAACTGCCACAGATGTATAATCTAGCCTTTGTGTGACCAGAAATCATAGCCAAGATTGTCATTACAAGAATCACTCTGCTGATCACTGTCTTGGATTCAGCAGTGTTGCATTGCTCTTAGGACAGCAAGGGAAAGGGGTATGAGATATGAAAGATAGAGACATCTTCACAAAATATAATTTCCATTATCAGGATTGATTGGCAAACTCATTCCTTCTTTTAAAGAAAAAAAAAAAAGTTGTATTTAGTTTTATTAAATATTACTGAATCATGTAGCAATAAAATTGAAAGGCTTCAGTGAAGGAAAATGTAGATGTTGTAGTCACTAAGGAACACATCTTTACTCTTCAGTTTAAAAAGACACATAAGCTGAGACTGAAGGAAATATGTCTACTTGCCAAATGGCTACTGAGAGGGCCACTGAAACAGGATACTCAGTAAATTTAGTGACTGCTACAGTCACTAATGCAACAGGAAAAATATCCTAAATTAGTATGGCTGTTAGAGCCAGCTGAGAAACCACTAATCTACCACCCATTCATACACGGTTGATCAGGCTGAACTGAAGATAGCAATCCTTCTAAGGTGTTGACTGAAGCAGCAGAAGACAAAAGATTTGCTTTCAGAGAGAGAATGGTCAGGGCTGGTGCTGGTTCTCCACCTTCTTTAGAGAGCCACCCTGACAAAAAAAAAAAAAAGACATTCCACCCACCACAGCTTTAGTGGTATTCCCTGCAGCAAGGTCACTAGAAGTCCATACTTTCAAGAGAGCCAAGATCACGTCTCGGAGGCAAAATATCCCAGTATTCTTAACAGGGCCATGAACTACAGCGAAAGACACGGCACTAGGAGGACACAGCAGTTGCCCTAACTGCTGCCCCCAAAGAACTGCTTAATTAGACCTAAAATTTTTTACATCTCCTCGTAACAGGGCACCCCTATATTCACAGTGAACATTGTTTATGCCTGGTGATATTTTAAGTGAATTTATATGTATGATAAATAATGCTGCAATCTGCCTTTTAATACTTTGTGGTTTCTGTGTCTTCCTCAGTCACACATCCAGGCCAAAAGGAATACAGTACCAACAAAGTAATCAGCTCAAAAGTTTATGAGATATATGATTTTCCCCTCCTCCTAAGGATATGACCTCCCTACCCTTAATCATCTTTCTCTTCTGTGAATGATAGACTGTTGTTAACATTAAAAATTGCAGCTGATTAAATCTCAGCAGGAGCAACAACCAAGTTTTAAATCTCAGGGACTCTAAAATAAGCACCAAAGTCAAATAACATTGCTTTAGATTCAGACTGGTAAATGTGAGATCATAATATGGAGCACCAAAACATTAAACACCTTGATTTTATATCTCAGTACTTCATACTATGCCTACTTAGTAGTCAAATGTCACCTTCTAAATTAACAATACTTCTTGTAGACTTTCTTTAAAAGACTCCTGCCTTTGCACTAGACTAATCACACCCAAGTTCACATCAGCTACTGAATTTGAGACATCTACATCCTTCTGGTCTTTATAAATATATTTTTCTTATTCTAACATCTTAAATGCATCATTAAAATTCTACTGTGCTAAGAAAAGCCTCTAGCAAAAGTTTGTCAGCTTACTATCAGGTTTATTTTTTACAGTGGTGTTGAAGAAAACTTTCTTGATTATAGTAAGATAAATTCTCCAGACAATTTATGTTAATTTTTTTAATGAAAGGGAAATTTGGAACACAGTGATTATTAAAACAGGGAAACTCATCCAGCCTCTTTTAGATTAGATAAGGAAGTAATTTTGCTTAGAGCAACAAATTTGAAATATCTCTTAATTTTCTTTCCATTCATGTGACTCTAGCAGTTTTGATAAAACAAGCAGTTAAAGCAGATGATGAGTATCAGATCTCAAGTTAATATAAAGTAAATTGAATTCTGAAGTATCTCTTCTCTTTGTAGCTTTGTGGCAGATGCAAGGTTCAATGTGTGAATAGCTTCACTTATTTAGCAAAATTGCAGAGGTCCCAAAGTCAGTTAGAGGGGGATAAACATAAATAAACGGCTTTCAGCTTGACAGATTTTCTGCCCCAAACAAACCTGAAGTACTCTTCAGATTCACATTTATTTTTTTTTTTTTAATGAAAATTCACATTCTAAATCACCATCATAGTTTTCCTTTCCCAACAGCTATTTCCTATTTTCAACCATTTGGTTAACTGGCGTACATACTCCAGGAACCCTCCCAGTAGAGATACCTTAATAAAACCTTGCTGTGGACAATCGAAAGACTTTAATTGACATCCACAGGTTTTCAATCAGGCTCTCCTTAAACATTGCACAGCTGTGCTCAGTACAACTAGATTTGGGACTCTGTATAAGAGTGTGTTGAAAGCTACTTGGTGGGGGATTATGAGGCTGGTTTTACATTATTATTTGAAACTCAGTGAATTCCTATCTAGTGATAAATTCACATTAGCATATGAAAATCTCTTTTCTCTTTAGAGTTCACAAAAAAACCACTTTGGAGAGAGAGGCTTTATTGTCCAGAGTCAAAATACCAGGAAAAATGCTCAAGGGACTGTATTTATTGGCTAGAGGGTCACCCATGAGTTGGGCAAAGTTCTGAATTTTACTCAGTTAGGTGGGTTTGGGGTTGCTTCTTTTCCCCCACACTGAGAATTATATACTTCCTTCTATCTTTGTTATTCATAATTATGTTCTTTTTTTTTATTCATATATTTGAAATAGTCTGTGGGTTTGCATTGTCTGAATTTGATTACATTCTGAAATCTGGCTATGTGAGCTGTATACAAGCAACAAATAGACCAAAACTGGGATTACAGCAGGTTGCAACTTGCAGAGACGGAAAGGCAGAGGGACCTCCATCTATATTATCTCTCCATTCCTCTGCTGGAGATGTCTCTTCCATAATATTTTCTTCTCATCACAAACACCACGGTGATAGTAATATCATTGAATTCCCTTAGTAACTGAATGACCAACTCTGTGACTGCGTCCTTCAAGTCACACAATAGTGTTTATATCTCTCTTTGTACTTATTCTATAAACAAGAGGAAGGCAGAATTTTGCTATTTTAAGGGGGAGTGCATCTCAGGGAAAGACATCAGGAAAGGAGAGCAAGTCTTGAGAATATTAGGTGTAGTTGGTTGATGTTGGCAACATCAACCCCACCCAGCTACTCACTTACTCCCCACTCATCTGAATGGGAAGAGAATGGCAAAAGTGAGAAAACTGCTATGTCAGATAAAGACAGTTTAATAAGTGAAGCAAAGCTGAGCATGCAAGCAAAGTAAAATAAGTAGTTCAATCACTTCTTCCAATCAGTAAGTAGATGTTCAGCCGCTTGCTGGAAAGCAGGATCTCAGCGCATCTAATGGTTCCTGGGGAAGACAAGCACCATAACCCCAGACATCTCCCCTTCCTCATCCTTTCCCTCAACTTTTATTGCTGAGCATGATATCATATGGCATGCAATATCCCATCAGCCAGTTTGGGTCAGCTGTCCCATCTATGTCCCCTCTCAACCACTTGCTGGGGAGTGGGGAGGGAAAGAAAACCTCAACACTGGGCAAATACTGCTCAGCAATAGCCAAAACATTAGTGTGTTATCAACACTGTTTTAGTCACAAACTCAACACACAGCACCATAAGGGATGCCACGAACGATGCAGATGCAGCATATTAGTTCACAATACAGTTAGTAAATTTAAAATGTTAACTTTAAGTCTTGCATGCAGGAGCTTTGATTGTCTGCTTTGTTAAATTATTCAAGTGGTCACAGGGTTTGTCAGCCAAAACTGTTTCTCAAACAGTGCCCAGCCATAGCTCAGAAGTGAGCACAACCCAGGGACCAGCCTCAGTAGGCAGTTTGGATGCAGGCACCCTGTTTTGGAAAGAAAGAGATTGCAGCAGTACGTATGTGGCCTCAGGGAGAGGTAATGGACTCTAGTTCTGATTAGTTTTGTAATACAAAGAAATCTGCATTAGCTGTCCTCTTTTACACATATACTAACTTGTAAATGTTTGGATTAATGTTTTTTAAAAAGCATTAAAATTTTAATAATAATAAAAATAACTGATGAGGAAGGGCATAAAGCACTTAGACCAAAATTTACTGGCAATGTACAGAAAGCTACCTTTAATTATGTCTTGTCACCATTATGCCTGGTAATTGTGTTTACATTTACAATCCTGTTTGAAAAGGGCATTGTCACATATCTTTGCTCATCTTGTTTGATTAATTACCTCACTGCCAAGATGTTAACCAAGGATTTTGGTGCTCTGCTTTCCTGTCACTGATCTGATGCCTCACAAATGTTTCTGTTAAGTTAGTATGATTTTTTTCCCACAGTGTTTCAGTGATCTTACTAAGGATCTTACTAAAAATCTTTAAAGCAGCCAACGTTACATCATTAGTCAGATACTTACATCATTAGATATAAGGCAAGTAACATCTTTTCTTATATCAAGTGATACAGCTGGGAAAAAAAAAATAAACTAGCATTTGGACACACACATGTGTATGACCTTTAACTCCCTTTCCTGTAAGAGTAGTTTTCCCACTTAAATTCAGGTGATGTCCTCATAGTGTTATCTTTTCCTATTCTTTTCCAGACAGTAAACATGACAATTATCCTAGAGTAAAAATAAAAATAATAAGAAGAAAACAACATGCCTCCTAAATATCCAAATCCTATTTGACTTAAAATACAAGAGTATGGCTTTATTAAAAGAAAAAGATAACAAATATTATAATTCTTACCTAAGACTCCTCTCCTGTAAGATCCATGGCATGTTCTTCAGTTACTGATATCCCATTAACCTTTATATTTTTCACTTTCTGGTTGTTATTATTTGTTATTCAGGTAGTAGTACCTTCTCCACACCTCCAGTCATAGGTCAGCCACATATTGTGCTAAGTGTTGTATACGAAGGGTAAAACACAAAATGTTACCCATACCAAAATCATTAAAATCTGAATGTTCACACATAAGTATGGATACAGAGCTTTCTATAGAGCTCTACATGCTGAAAACTTTGGTGTTTTGTCAGGATTTTTCTTCCGTATTGTATTCCCTAAAAGACAGGATCAATTACAAACTTCTTTGTTAATCCCTTAAGTTATATGTGAAGCATGCTAAAGATTTTAAAGATGAAACCTTGGGATCAGCAGTGATGAAAACTCCACTAAACTAATAACAGTAATGGAAAAATGCCTCAGCATTCGTGCTGAGGAGATAATATTCCTGTTTTTTAGTTTTTAATTATTTAACATGGAAGGAAAAACACTCTGCCCAGAATATAAATACTAAATATTTAGCCTTCAATATGGAGGATAATAGTTTAATAGAAGTTTGCTCCCATTTTCCATCTGTCCATTGCTGTGGAATTTGAGCTTCTATTCTGTCATGGAAGCCACTACAGTTTAAAAAGTGCACATATGTGCAAAGGCACTCATAGTTTCACTTAGCACATTGAAGGCCTGAGAAAGGTGTGAGATTGCCATCTTTGGAGTCAGAAAGCAAGGACAGATCCACCACACAAGTACAGCAGGAAGTTGCCATGGACAATGCAAGCGGATCTGTAGAACTGTGCTTGTAACAGCAGAGTCTGACTCATACGGAGCTTGGAAAATAATTTAGTTTACTACAAACACCATACAAATAGCAAGAAAAGGAAAAAACTGTATTGGTAATGTCTGGCTAATGCTGGGTTTGTTGGAAAGCTTGCATCTTTTCTAGTACATGAAGGAGGACTAAGTCTGAGATTCCCCTCCCCAGTTGGTAGCTTTCATAAACTTTGAAGAGTGATGAATCTTAGAAGTAAGTATCTATCTTCCAGGACAAGACTGTTATTAATTGACTGTTATTAATTTAATTATTCTGTAAACATTTTTTCCCTTAAAATGAAGAGCAAGGAATTAAATGACCATTCAAATTCTGAGTTACTGTTTTGATTTGCTTTGTGCTTCCTACCTCATTCTAAATAGCACAAAAATTGTTATTGTTAGGATCTCTTCCTTAAAATACAACGACATTGTGAAGGGAGAAGCATTTAAAGATATATATATAGAACTCAAACAGCATTAATATGTAGGGGTAGTTTGACTGAGCCAACTTCAGTCCCGCAAAGACATTATCAAATCAAAGTTCCCTAGGACTCCATTTTCTTTTTATATAGAAGCTACACTAAAAACTATTAATGATTCAAAAAATGTGAAAAGACGAGGAGAAAAAGGGAAGTTCCATATCAAATATCTACATCTTTCTCCCACAGCTTCAGCTGTGCATTGGAGTCTATCACTTTTCACGCTCCTGAGACTTTTCTGTTCTTTTTAGCATTTCAAGAGATGCTTAGTAACTACTTAATTCTGCAGTGATTAGAGACCACTTTATGAAATAGTATTAGTAAACAAGTTAGTAAACAATTAGTAACAAGCTTAAATTTGGAAGTCAAAAGGAAAACCAAGTAAACAAATAGAAAAGCAATATTATATTTTATAAAGTAACAGAATTCTCATGCAGTTAGATAGCAGTTTTCCGAGTGGCATACATGATACAAAAACTAATGCATAATTATTCCCATAAACACTATTCACTATGACATAATAATCAGATCTAGATCAACAAAAACAATTTTTCATAAAGATCAAAGACAATTAAAATCAAGATGTCAAACATATAATCACTATCTGTTTAGCACTTCTGAATGTGGAATATCTTTTAGAATATTTTTATTCTCCAGGATCTTCTTGAGCCTTACAATACATCATTATTTCATCTTTCATTTAGATAAAGAGCCAATTATCACTTGCAATTGATTGGGAAAAAGCTACCATTTATAAAGGTATTATATTACGGAGTCACCCAAAATCATAAAACAGAGGTTGGAAGGTCCCTCTGGAGATCATCTAGTCCAATGTTCTTGCTAACAGCAGCTTAAATCAGAGCAGGTTACCCAGGGCACTGTCAAGTCAGGTTTTGAATATCACCAAAAATGGGGGCTCAACAACCTCTCTGGGCAACTAGTTTGTGTGTCTGACTAACCTCCTTATAAAGGAGGCTTATTATATTTACATTGAATTCCTGTATTTATATTTGTTCCCATTGCCTTTTGTCATTTCACTGGGCACTACTGAGACAGGCTATGTCTTTTTTTGCTCTTCCTGATAAGATTTACACATTTATGAGACCTTTCTGAGTCTTCTCTTCTCCAGACTGAACGGTTCCAGATCTCTTAACCTCTTCTTGTAGGCCAGATGCTTCACTATGTTAATCATCTTCCTGGCCCTTTGCTGGACTCACTCCAGTGTGCCCACTTCTCTATTGTACTGGAGTGCTGTCACGGTTTAACCTTAGCTGACAACTAAATCCCGCACAGCTGCTCACTCACTCCCCACTGGTGGGGTGGGGAAGAGAACTGGAAAAGTAAAAGTGAGAAAAATTGTGCATTGAGATAAAGACAGTTTAACAGGTAAAGCAAAAGTCATGCAAACAAGCAAAGCAAAACAAGGAATTCATTCACTATGTGTCACTGGCAGGTAAATGTTTGGCCATCTCCAGGAAAGCAAGGCTCCATCATGCATAGCTGTGTCCCTTCCCAGCTTCTTATGCACCCCTAGCCTACTCGTTGGTGGGGTGGCATGAGAAGCAGAGAAGGCCTTGACACTGTGTAAGCACTGCTCAGTAGTAACTAAATATCCCTGTGTTATCAACACTGTTTTGGGCACAAATCCAAAACATAGCCCCATACTAGCTACTATGAAGACAATTATCTCTACTCCAGCTAAAAGTGCCCAGAACTGGACCTAGCACTCCAGAAGGGTCTTGCCAGGACTCACTACAACGGGTAGATCAACTCCCTTGAGCTGCTGGCAATGCTTTGTTTACTGCAGCCCAGGAGGCTTTTGGCCGCCTTCGCTGCAGGGGCTCATTGTTGGCACATTTTCAGCTTGTAGTTTCAGCAGGTCCTTCTCTGCAAAACTTCTTTCCAGTTGATTAGCCCCAGCCTGCATGAGTTTGTGTAGTTATTCCTCCTGAGGTGCAGGGCTTGGCATTTTGCTTTGTTGAGCTCCATGAAGAGTATTAGTGCATTTCTCCAATCTGTGGATGTCCCTGTGAACGGCACCCATCTGGCCTACTACCTACGCCTCCCAGTTTTGTATCATCTCTAGACTTCCTGAGGGTTCACTATGCACCATTGTCCACGAAGAGGTTACACACAACTGGCTGCAATATCAACCCCTGAATAGACTACTAGTGACCATCCTCCAGCTGGACCTTGTGGTGCTGATCACAACCCTTTGAGCCTAGAAGTTCAGCCAGTTTTTGATCCATCTCACTGTCCGTTAGCTAGCTTATACTTCATCAGTTTGCATGGAAGAATGTTACGCGAGACAGTATTTAAAACCCTACTAAGGTTAAAGTAAACACAACAACTGCTCTCCCCTCATTCACTGAGCTAGTAATTTCATTTTAGAAAGCCATCTGGTGGATCAAGCATGATTTTCCCCTTCATAAGCCCTTGCTGATTGTTTCAGTCACCTTGTCTTTCATGAGTTTGGAAATGGTTTCCAGGATGAGCTGCTCCATCACCTTCCCAGAGATTGAAGTGAGGATGACCTGTCTGTATTTTGCTGGGTCCTCCTTCTTGCCCTTTGTTCTGGTTTTGTTTAGTGAGGGGGGCCTAAGGTGGCAGCTTCTGTAGAAAACTGCTAGAAGTCGCTCCACCTTGTTCAGTGGACTCAGACAGGCCAAGGGCGGACCCGCTGCTGGCCAAAGCCGAGCCAATTAGTAGTAGAATGTTCTGTGATAAAGCCTCTGTGATAACGTATTTAAGAAGGGGAAACCCCCCCCCAAAAAAAGGGAGAAGATGTGAAGCAGCTGAGCGGGGGCAGAGAGGGGGAGGTGTGAGCCTCATGCGCCTTGCAGGCCTCACCCTCTGGCCTCCCACTGGGCAGCCGACTGGGCCCAACTCAGCCCCGTCCGGCTGCAAGAAGTGGAGAGGAGATGAAATGTGAAAAGTGAATGAGATGTAAAAAGATCCTGAGATCCAGCCTGTTGTGAAGAATTTTTCTTGTGAGAGGAACAGCTGCAGATGCCAAGGTCAGTGAAGAAGGAGGGGGAGGAGTAATGTGGTTCCTGGCCAAGATTCCCTTGCAGCCTGTGGTGCAGCCCATGGTGGAGCAGGTTGTCCCCCTGCAGCCCATGGAGGTCCACGGAGGAGCAGAGATTCACCTGCAGCCCGTGGAGGACCCCACGCCAGGGCAGGTGGATGCCTGAATGCAGCTGTAGCCCGTGGAGGGCCTACTGGTTCTGGAGGGATTGCACCCCGTGGAAGAGATGACCCACGCCGGAGCAGTTTCACAAAGGACTGTGGCGTATGGGAGGGACCCCAACTGGAGCAGGGGATGAATGCGAGAAGTTCTTCCCCCGACGATGAAGCAGCGACATGAAACAACGCGTGATGAACACGTGGCCTCACAATTGCATGGGCCAGGGTCCTCAGCACTCATGGGTCCATCACATCAGGTCTAATGTACTTATGTATGTCCAGATCATTTAAAAGTTTTCTATCCTGAGCCTCCTCTACAGAGATGGTACACTCTTTTCCAAGTTACTCTTTAAAAGCCAACCATTCTTTAATGATTATCTGTATTGTGGTATAGCTAAACTTAGCAATTTACCAGGTACAAGTTTTCTTATACTACCCTCTCCATCCCCTGCTAACTCTTGTGTTTGCTCCAGTCATTGGCTAAATATCACAGGTCAGGTTGTGGTCTCTTTAGAACAAGACTAACACTTTATTACACATTTCTGCAAGAGCATTGTGGTCTCAGTTATGTTGTTTCTTGATGCAACTCCAGTGAAGTGTTGTAAATACATAGCAGCAACATGAGACACATTGACTGGACATGTAGCTACCATTGGAAAGTCTATAAAACAGAAATTATATGCCAGCTACAGCAAATGAAGTGATAAGATGTCATTGTTTTTTGTGATGCAACTGCAGAAGTCTAAAGAAAGACGAAGATTTGAAGACACTTCAGTTTCTTCAATATAATTCTCTGAGCTGTGCCTATCTGATTTCACTTTAGTAATCCTGCTCCTATGTAAAATAAGAGAGCAAAACCCCCAGGTACAGTCCCTATTATCATCACTATTTCCTTAAGATTGTTCCAGATTTATTTCCTTTGGAGTTTTGCAATTCAAACATCCTCTTAAGCCCATAGCATCTGCGAGAACAAACAAGCACGACAAGTAGCTACATGTGGAACGAGAACATGAAAGCAGAGGAAACTGCAAGCTGTCTAGATTCAGGATATTCCAATATTCCAGCCTTTTCTGATCATCATCGATTCTGTCTATGTATCAGACAGGACTTTAAATCTACTTTTCAGGCTCTTTTTGTTTGTAAATATAAATTCTTTTAAAAAACAGACTGATAACATCTGTGCTAAATTAACATCAATACTTTCAAAGTCTGTTCCAAAAGGCACACAGAGTTTGATCTGCAAATGAAAAAGAAAAGTATTCCACTCCAGATGTCCAAATATTGCTCCTTTAACCCATTGTTTCCATAATGCTCATGATGGTTTTTTTCCATAGGGACGTTAAAGGAAATAGAAATCTTTGTCCAGTGCTAAAATTGAATTCAAACATTTATTAGAGATGTCAAAATATCCATGACACCTCCCTTTTTCTTAAAAACATTTATCTTTTCTATTAGAGTGTGCCACCAAAAATGTCAGAAATAGTCTTCCTTCCAACATTGAAAATGTCTGTGCTGGGAATCTCTTAACGCTCCCAGGTGGCACAAGAATCGCAAAGTAATTTTAGTAACAGGTGAACATCAGGTGAACATCCAAACATTTAGGTATAAAGGGGACACATATGTGAGCTGAAGTATGTTTGAGATTCTTTTTTTTTTTTAAATTGTATAGCTACTGGAATAGGATAAGTATACAAACACTGAGGTATATGTGAAAGGCACTCTTCATGCCTGATACTGAATTGCAGCAAGCTCAACAAACTTCAGCTGAAATCAATAAGCTAGTGGAATAGTCATCAATTTACTCCTTATTTGTTTAATCCAGGCCAAGATTTAAACAGATTACATATGGTGCCACTGCATACTAACACAGGTATTTGTAGTGTCTGGAAGCTGGAAAGCCGGGGAGAGCTTTTCTTGTGTATGAGCACTAGTAAAGAACAGTGACTTTACTTTCTACGGGGATCTAAGTGAAAACTAATGTAACTTGCAGTGGATAACCTGAACAGGAAAGTTCTTACAGGTACAAGAAATTCACTGTGTGCACCTAAAAATGTCTCACTGGAGGCACAGGAAAAGGAGGAGATGTTCTGCAGACTCCCTTGGGTCTGACTGAATGGCATACATAGATCTCATTTTACAGCAATAGGAAATTATAGCACTTTTTCCAGTGGAAAAAAAAAAAAAGCCAAACGTTTTCCCCTATTACCTGAAAATGCTTTGAGAGTGCAGAATTGCTAAGAATCATACACAAAAGGAACATGGAGAAGACTGGGATTTTGAGGATAGGAAGCAGAGGGATAAGTAAATAAAAGATTAAAAAAAAAAAAAACCAAGTCTGTTCTCTATGTATTCATACAGCTTTCCCTTAACAAACTCAACTGTTGATTTCCTTTGTTCACACATCTGCTGTTGTATCTGTGAAGTCTGATTTTTATCTTAAGAAGTTAACGCTTCACCAATGATGTTCTCAGCAGAATTCGTGGCAACAGATATGCAAGGATAACCTGAGGCCTGACAGAATCTTACAGTGACGATCAATGCCAGGCATTGCATGGTGACTAAAAGCAATAAAACTGTGTTTATTCTAGAGATTAAATACATTATTAAGAAGTTGTCTTCCAAAGCTATTCAGTAACATGAAGATTTGGCCATCTGATAGGTTATGGTTTATTCCCCAGTTTCACTGTCCATTATCACCTGGTCAAAACATTTGGCATCTCACAAAACTGTTTTAAGAAGTATAGTAATAATTACTTTTATTTTTGATTCAGAGGATATATTTTGATCATCCTGATAAAAAAAAAAAAAAATCAGGTTGATGATTAGGGTCAAAATTTGCAATATATTTTAATGAGAGTTTATATTCCCAAATTGTACTGTGTTTTCATATTTGTGTAGTACTTAACATCCTTTTAAATAGAATGTTTTTTTTTCTTTAAATTATTTGGTGCTGCTCTCAAATGAGAGTGGTAAAGTAGAAAACAAATTTGTCATGACCAGCAAACTCTAAAGGAAAGTGAAACACAAATGACAGCCTGTGTTATGTAGCTCTAAGGGCTTGGCTTGAAACAAATCAGGAAGCAAGTGAAAATCTATTCCTGTTTTCCTGTTGGAAATAAAACTGCAGCATATATTTTCATATTGTTATGATTCTAATCATAGTAATAATGGAACTTGCATATGTAGTTAGGGTTTGAGTGATCAGCTTGAAATCCTACCCTTGCATTACAGGTCTGAAACTAGCACGGTTTCTTTCTTTTATTTTCCCATTCTTTTTCTTTCTGGAGAAATGGCATCAGCGGCACACCCCACACAGAAATTTCCCAGTCAGAAAGATCTTGTAGCTTCACAACTCATATGTCTCTTCTTCTTGAACATATATTATTTTGGAACCGTGGTTGGGGACCACAGTACCTTTAGCACCTCACTAGCCTCCATCTTTGGTATAGCATATGCAGACCTCAAACCATGTGTTCATCAAGTGTAAACTCATGTAGTCCTATTGCCCTCAGGGTTAACCAGGATGTACCTTCACATACCTTCTATTTTATTTTTTTATATGAGTATTATTTTCTATGGAGAATCATGTCCTTATTTCTTTACATGGTACTGTCATTCTGTTCTACACCGTTGCTAACTAGTTAAGTACTTGACAATACTACAAAGAAGCTAAATTTTAGGGTTGACAAAGTTCTAGAGTACCAACTTGTGTACGCACAACATGAAAAATAGTGGAATAAGAATCCAAATAAACAAGAACAATGCAAGGAAGAGAACATGTCTTCTGACTCCCATGGTTTCAGGAAATACTGCAAAAGTCATTAAGGAAATCAGAGACTTCAGAGAGATTCTTAAAAAGTAAATAAAAGGAAAACAACTCAGAATGATGCAAGAATATAAATGAAGGAAATGTGTGAAAACCAGATAAGGAAAAGGCAACATCAACACAAAATTATTGTCAATAAACTAAATCATCAGCAAAGGTTGTATTCAACATCCTTTCTGCTCCTCTCCCCCTCAGAAATGTAACTATTTGCCTGAGATGTTGAAGGTAGAAGTTTTGCAAACTGTATGCAGAGAACTGAAATAAAACAGTATAGATCATGAACAGGATGAATCTGTCCTCTCGTGTGAGATTAAACGAACCAGGTCTTTTTGAGTGACACTCCTCTTCTCAGTCCTGCTTCACTCACGTAAACACAGAAAGCTGGTAAGACTGTTCTCTATAGAGCGATGTGAATTATTTCACCTCTGGCTTTGCATCATTTCCTGTCTCCTTTTTATCTCTTGACTAACATGAACCTTGGATGAGGGACAACCAGGGCAACTACAGGCCGGTCAGCCTCACCTCTGTGCCTGGCAAAGTCATGGAGCAGATACTCCTGGAAACCATGCTAAGGCACATGGAGAGTAAGGAGGTGGTTGGTGACAGCCAACATGGCTTCACCAAGGGCAGATCATGCCTGACCAATTTGGTGGCCTTCTATGACAGGGTGACAGCATTGGTAGACAAGGGATAAGCAATGGACATAATGTACCTGGACTTGTGCAGAGCTTTTGACACTGTCCCGCACGACATCCTTCTCTTTAAACTAGAGAGGTATGGGTTCGATGGACGGACCACTCGGTGGAAAAGGAGTTGGCTGGATGGCTGCACTCAGAGAGTGGTGGTCAACGGCTCGATGTTCAAGTGGAGACCGGTCATGAGTGGCATCCCTCAGGGGTCCGTGTTGGGCCTGGTCCTCTTCAACATCTTTGTCGGCGACATGGACAGTGGGATAGAGTGCACCCTCAGCAAGTTCGCCGATGACACCAAGCTGTGTGGTGTCATTGACACACTGGAATGGAGGGATGCCATCCAGAGGGGCCTGGACAGGCTGGAGAGGTGGGCCTGTGCTAACCTCATGAAGTTCAACAAGGCCAAGTGCAAGGTCCTGCACCTGGGTCGTGGCAATCCCAGGCACAGATACAGGCTGGGCGGAGAATGGATTGAGAGCAGCCCTGGGGAGAAGAACTTGGGAGTGCTGGTGGAGAAGAAGCTCAACATGAGCCGACAATGCACCCTTGAGGCCCAGAAGGCCAACCGCATCCTGGGCTGCATCAAGAGAGTGTGGCCAGCAGGTCGAGGGAGGGGATTCTCCCCCTCTACTCTGCCCTGGTGAGACCCCACCTGGAGTACTGTGTCCAGCTCTGGATCACCCAACACAAGAAGGACATGGACCAGTTGGAGAGGGTCCAGAGGAGGTCCATGAAGATGATAAGAGGACTGGAGCAAATAAGAGCCTATGAGGACAGACTGAGAAAGCTGGGGCTGTTCAGGCTGGAGAAAAGGAGGCTCCAGGGAGACCTGATAGCGGCCTTCCAGTACCTCAAGGGGGCCTACAAGAAAGATGAATAGAGGCTGTTCAGTAGGGCCTGTTGTGATAGGACGAGGGGTAATGGTTTTAAAATAGAGGGAGGTAGATTTAGATCGGATATTAGGAAAAAATTTTTTTACAATGCGAGTTGTAGAATACTGGATCAGGTTGCCCAGAGAGGTGGTGGATGCCCCATCCCTGGAAACGTTCAAGGCCAGGCTGGATGAGGCTCTGAGCAACCTGATCTAGTCGGGGATGTCCCTGCTCCTTGCAGGGGCGTTGGACTAGATGACTTTTGAAGGTCCCTTCCAACTCTAACCATTCTATGATTCTATGACATTTCCTCCTTGCATATGTCTCTCCCAGTGATTACTGGAAATGATTAATGCATTTAGACTTTGAAGCTGGGCACTTAATAAAAGTCCTTTTTTTTAGAATCATAGAATGGCTTTTTTTGTGAGTCTGGCTTTTGGTGTGCTGTCCACAGAACACATTGATTTTCCATTCACAAAATAAAGGACTGTGGCATTGGGATTGAAAAAGAATAGGGTAATTCTTACAATGGTGAAGGAAATCGAGTGTTAAATTACACAGGTAATACTTATGCTTCCATTTATAAAAGCAGAGGGACCCAGTTTATATGTTCCATTCATAAACACATCGGTTTTTGTTTATGAATGAAAAATGACACTTCTATGAGCAAATCATTGGAACTGTTCTGGTCTCTGTGTAATGGCAGATAATAATATTTACCTTTTTTTTACAAAGCAAAGCATATTAAACATGTTGTCAAGTCTAGTAACTATAGCATTATGCTGCTAACACTAATACTGAGAATGTAGATTATTTATGTTTGAAGCCATCATAGCTTGCCAGAGTGACAGATGAGTTTGGAGGTTTGGATACTTACCTAAAAGCTTGGACATGTATCTGAATTCCATCCAAAGAATGAACTTCTTAAAATGGAAACATTTGGCTAGAAATGTTTCATAAACAGGTTCTCTTGTACCGCATCCAGTATTTTCTGCACTCAATCTGGTTTGAAAAACGTAGAGAACAATGAAAGTTCCACTCATCACTAGCTGAAGTTTTTGGTGCAAGGCCTGCAGCATCACTCAGTCTGGAGGAGACTATGCTGTGAATAAATATGTCATGCTGTATCCAGCAGTATCCTGAAATGAAATCTAAGTGCAAAATATTAGGCCAGCTTCAAACATCCTTCAAGTCCATATAATTTACTCTGTTCCAAGTGGAGAATGTGGCCTTAGCATTCCTATAGGTAAAGGGTTTATCCTAAGTCTTTCCTGGTTCAGGATTTTCCCTATGTTTAAATAATGAAGCATAACTATTTTGAAGTTCAGATAATGCCAGAAAGTGTGCCTTTGCTGAAGCAAATGACAATTTTACTGTCAGGGGACAGGATTTCACAAGTAATGGTCTTTTTTACATACAAATTAGAGTTCTTAATAATGGCTTAAACTGATTATTTTCAAAATACATAACAAACTATATTGCAGGCATATCTTTGTATATTGGATCAACTTTGTTATAAATTAATTATCATTTTGTTTCCTAATCTTCACAGATGGCAAACAGGAACAGATAAGAGAAATTAATAATATTGCAAATTATTCTTCATTTCATTGATGTATCTTCACTGGATTAAAGACAAGTACCTTGGCATTAAAATAGTGTGAAATGCAGAATCAAGCCCTTGAAAAAGAACTCAGGAACTTTAATTATACTGCAGCTTTACCAGTGACCCCCTGACGATAGACATCCTCTTAGTTTTGCTCAGGATTTAGTTGTTGAATACTCTCATAATCCTCTCAATGTCTTTTCTTTTAAGCCGTGCCATTTGCCCTGAATAAAACTGTTTGTTGTCATATGCTAGCAAGAATAAAATCTAGCACTTACTGGGTGCTTCACATTTTCTAGCATAGTGCTGTTGTGGACGTAATGGTCTACAGATATAATCAAGTCAAGTTTTGTAGTTTCAGATAATCTTTGATATAACGCTGTTAGGACTGGAAAAAAACAACATCAGTGTTGTAAGGCTGGAGTTCCTTGTATAATATCTCAACTCAATCACTATTCAGGCCATGGTGGTGTTGACATCATTACACTTAGAGGCAAAGTGTAAACATACTTCTCCCATTTGAACTTCTTACATCCATGTTTTTGGAGGTACACTAGAGAGGCAGATGTCACAATTAGCTCGACCCAGCTAACAGATGTGGATGAAAAGGAGATGGGGAAATCAGGGCCTGGTGTTGCACATATCTGCAAACCAAGGGAGATGCAGCCTCTGAAATCCCCTGAGCCGGACAAAAGGGCTTGCAGCCAGAAAGATAGGTCTTCTCCCCACCCCAATATCTGTTGGTCTAATACATGCATTTCACTTTCAAAGCACTGTACAAGCATGAATCAATGTTTTAATAAAACAATATAACAATCTCGTCTTGGTCCTCTTTCTATGCTTCACAGCTTGGTAGTAAAACTAGTACTTAGAAACAGACATCTCCTCCCTTCATCACACCAGAGTCTTAAGCTATTTCCAAAGTATAACAGTAGCACTCTCATATACAGTAAATTCAGTCCTAAAAGTCTTCTCTTATCAATATACTGAGATCAGAATGGATCATTAGGCTGAATGGGTATTGCCATTCTCATCTCTATAATCTCTAATCAAGAACATTTAAATTTCTTAGTCTGTTAATACTTAAAATCGTGGGGGTTTTTCAGGAGAATAGAGGAGAGGAACAACTCTGCCTCAAACAAGTAACACTTTCAATACTGTAACTGGAATACTTATCCATATGTCCTTGAAAGCTATGAATAACAGAGGAAGAGTCTTATAGGTAGCCTGAAAAAAGAAACCCTACATACAGGAAGAAAACTTTACAAGGGAGTTACAGAACATCTTATCAGCTCATCAGTACAGTACATGGATCCTACAGAGGAGTTTAGTTAATAAAATTTGGGTCTCTGCTGCAAAGCAATGATAACCAGCTCTCTAGACTCCATTGACTCGATTTGTCAGGAGCAGGATCCCATGCTCATATTTTGTCTAGCCTCCACGTGCTGCTCTGGAAGAATATAGATCCCTCCTAGGTTCCATGCCATACCCATAACCCCTATGCAGATGTTTCACATCTCCTGAGTCCAAACAGCAGCAGGGACTCATGTTAGGTAACTGAAACTCACTTGAGAACCCAAGTAACTGTACTGGAAGCTTAAACATCAGATTACATCTTGACACTGATATTGTGAACACCCAAATTAATCTGAAGCTGAATCTTATTGCTTCAGGAGAGTTCTACAGTAGAGTTTCACAAGCATCACTTTAGGGCTGAAAACAGTTTCAGATTCTCTTCTCACCCTTCTCTCCAGTAATGATTCTACCTACACATTGAGAGTAAACTCAGCTTAACCTCAATTGCAATTATACAGAAAAATAGACATCAAGACTAGTAATTGTGACTCAACGTAAAAGGCAATATGCCTGAAAGGGAAATGGAACCTTAAATAAAGCAAATTCATTTAGAAATGCCATTAGCCAATGTGAATATTGGGGACCTAATATTTTTTCCTAGCAAAAAAATAACTTACTTAAATGGAGCTGCCCACATGAGTGAAATTTATCTGATACCCTAAATTCAGGGTGTCTGGAGAGTTGCTCTGTAAGGTAGAATAAATCTTTCTAGAAGTATATCTCACATAAGTTACAAAGTAATTTGTACATATTTAGATATATTGTCACTGTAGCTTGAACCTTTATCCCATCTTTTTTCTTTTTTTTTTTTTTTTTTTTTTTATTTTTTTTTTAGGAACAATTTGTAGTACATATCTGGAATGTCACAAGTAGAAAGAATAATTTAATTTTTTTTTCATCTTTTTTTTTTTCCTCAGACTAAATACCATTGCTTTTAGAATTTTGAGATTTCCCTAAAATGTAGTGCTTTTGTAAGAATGTAGTAAGTTCATTCCATCATAAGTTTTCTGTTTTAATTTCATATAGGAAACTAACGGTTCTTTCTTTTAATTTTTTTTGTACTGGAAGAGAATATATCAGTTTTAAACATTGACTGAACTTTCAAGAGTGTGCCATTAAACAGACTAATATAAGAAATACGTATTCACATCACTAAAGCTCTGTTAGAGTGAAGCCATTATTTAAACCAGTACATCTTCAGAATAAGCAAAGCTGTCAGTAACATTTTGCCACATGTTCTGGGAGAATATCTGGCTTCCATTATATTTCTTCATAAAAACTACGATTTCATGGGATCCAGATTCGCTACTGGCTAAATTACTTCTACAGACCTCAGCTGGAGTAACTCAGCTGTGTGCTCAGGACGGCTGGAGGGTCAAGAAGGAAGGAATGCTTCCTAAGGCTAAGGAATGATAATAGAACCTCTGTAGAGCTCCATTTTACTCCTGAGGACAAATAAGCTTCTGAGACCAGGATATCCAAGGGTCAAATAGGTCTAATCTAATTCTTAAGAAGATCCCCACAACAGGTGGGCTCCTTCCCTTATAATCCTATTCTGCTAAATATTAATAACACAGCTGCAGCTGGTCTTCTTAGCTCCCCCCACACTCAGGTGGTCATTCATCATCCTATGTGCTACTGCCAACACCCCAGAGGCAAGAGGGAAACAGAACTGGTCAAACAGCAGTGAGTGCTAAGCTGTGATAGACCAGTGGAGAAGAGGGACATGAGAATGAAGGGATGTTGTCTCTCTGGCTCAGCCTTTTAATGTGATTCCAAGATCCCTGCTGCTTACAGCAGGCATATCCTGCTACATAATACAAGTTGCCTCATACATGATATTAAGACCATATAAAAGAACTGTTTGTAAATCACACTCATACTTCAATCTTTGCCTAAAATATAGCCTCTTAAAAAGTGAGTAATAACCAAGCAGACACCAGGAGAAATATGTCTTAATTATTTTACCTCATCCATAACCATTCTCAGTCTCTCTATGAAAACCAGCTGCAGAGGCAATCATTTGGAAAATGCACTGTTCAATAACCTCTGCATATCGCTTCCCATTAAGATATGAAAGCCTAAGCTATCTACTTATGTCAGAGCCTAGGAGTCAATGCAACTTTAAATTGATGCTTAATATTCACGAATTCTTGCATTAGCATGCAAAAACATAAGCTAAGGGTTTTTTTCCCCCCTTTTTATTTATTATTTTGAATTTCTTCTGAATGCAAACAGTCTCTTAGCACAGGATGTAAATTATTATTACAATGAAAGCAGCCAGAAGGACAGAAGCTTGGAAATGATTTCTCCTCTGAGCAGTAGGAGATTGTTCGGGTCCTGCTGTTTTGAAAACCTTCTTCCCCCCACGCAGGCTACCCCGTGAAGAGAAAGCCGTTTGAATATTTTGGCAATAAGAGAAGGCCTCAACATAAATTATGGATACAGAAACTCAGAAGACATTCTAACAAATAGAATACTATGGAATCCATTTTTCAGCCACCATATGGTGTCAACAGAATGCCACTTTGTTTCTTTTGGATAACAGCTCATCATTAAAAAAATAAACAGGCTGGGTTTTTTGGGAAAGCAGAGAATCTACAGTCATTCTGTTGAAAAAATAACAAGTGATAAAGTGGCCTATTGCTTTACCATCTTCTTTCATTGCTGCCTGTACATAAATATTTAGTTGTTTCTATTTTCAAGCAAGACCAGGAGAGAGGCTGTCATTGAAGCTCAGATGCTTTAATTTCCCCATATATTTTCAAATATGAGAAAAGTTATTCAAACTTTGTCACAATATTAGACTTCTTGCAGGTAATTTACAAGGGTTTTTTTAGAAGCTAAATCTTGTTTCCTTCTTAGACATGCTGTCCATGGATTTCCCTTGTATTCTGGGATATTGTAATCGAAGGTGAGACAGCTTTGGGTTTTTGGTGTACATTTATGAAAAGCCAGTGTGGACTGAAGAGTGCAATTGCCTCCCAACTCAGAGAAGATCTTTTGCATTGGTAGGGCTTAATTCATAGTATCATCTGACATAAACCAAACTATTCCCTTCCATTAAGTGGAAAACTTGGAAAATAGACCAATTTTCACCATAGTTCCATAGATATTTTACACAACTTCATCATTTTCTGTTCCTTCTAAATTAAAATAGGTCAATTTATACAATTTTTGCTTTTACTAGATTGAAAGTAATGCAGCAGTTCTTAAAGAATAATTCCAAAAAAAAAGCTCCAGCAAAACAGACTGTCCCTCTTTCTCAGTTTTTTTGTTCTTGCATCTTCTTTTACTGGCTGTCTTACAGTCAGGTGATCAGTCAGGTCTTTGAGTTTGACTTGCAGCCTGATGATGACAATTAGCTCTAAGAAAGTATCAAGTCACAAACAGAACAATATGAATTTGTTGAAGAGTCCATTTTTTGAATGAAATAAATCAATGGTCTGGACAGGTACTTGTCTTTTAGGACTGAAGTCTGAAGTTGTTCTTGTAACACTGTATTTTTGTCTTTCCTTTCCTAAAGTAAATGTACTTTTAAAGATCTCTCTCCTTCATTGACTGAGTTCTTAGGCTTTACTTTTTCCTTCAATATTACCACATTTTTTATAAAAAGATATGGAAAATCATTCAGAGAGATGGACCATACCCACCAGCTGTCAAAACAATAACCCTGAGTCCATTTACAATCATAGCAATTTGGCTCTGTGTGTAAAAATACTAATTTGTTAATAGGCCTATGTGTTGTCTTCTTTCCTAGTGGAGGACAGCAAAGTAAATATTGCTCCCTCCCTTTCACAGCTTTCATAAAGTAGGTATAGCAAATTTTCCCCTGTTTCAGGTAAGTTTAACCTAGGTAGAGGTTCGTATAATACTAAAACAAACATCAGAATCCATCTTTGTAGCTAAAAATCTCAATCTTTAAAATAGCAAAACTCAAAAATCAGCTTTATGGAATTAAAGAAATCAGAATTAAATCATGAAGTTTTATGATAATCCAGTATTTTGCAAGTTAGGAATGAAATAAACCTACTAAACTATTATCCAAAGACAAACATGTTCTGGAATATTTTGTCCAATGAATTTTCCAAACCGGTTGTAAAAAGGTAAAGATGATGTGCAATTTCCTGTAGGGGATCCATTATTAGCCCAGAATATATCACAGCCAGGAAAAATCTTATCATTTCTTTTTTGCTAAATGGGATATTTTTCCCAAAAATGACCTTCAACAAGTGTCCGATGTTACAGCAGATACTCCTTTTAATTTTTTTTTTTTATTTTTTGCCTTTTTTTTTTTTTTCACAAATGTGAAAACAAGTAAGTGAAAAACAAAATAAAAACATGCTGGCTATAACACAAGTCTTTTTCTTCCCTGATATTCGTTGTCTAAAATGCATACAAGCCTGCTATGCTTGCCTGATCGCTGTTGACTTTCCTTTATTTTTATCTGATTGGATAAGTATGAATGCGAATCAACAGCTGCTGCTCTTTATTATTTGTATAACACCAACACAAGAGATATCTTGCAAAAATCATTGTTGTATCTTCGGCTGCATAGGGTGGCAGCAAGAAATAATGGAGCTTTCGCAGTTTTGTTTGGATTGTATGCTCAGATACAGAAAGTATAGCAAGACTTCCCCCCTAGGAAATTCCCCACTGTTGGACAGGGATAGAGATACAGTAGGGGAAGCCTAGAAAATTAAGTGTTGCAATGTGTGTATATAAATATATACCCATTTGGAAATTAGAAATCACTGTGATGAGAGTGCTTAGAATGCTGGCATATCAGTCAAGTTTAAATCAAAGCTTTGCTGAATTAGTTCATTTATTAACAGTGCACATGCTAACAGTTAGTTCTTACATATTGCTAATCATTATCACCGTACAAAACTATTAGTCTTTGATACCTCTATCTTAAATTAGAAATGAGTGCACAATACCACAGCCATATAATTAGCACTGATGACTATGGCCACTGACGATCTTGGTAGCTGAAATCAGACTTCAGAGATCATTGATGAGAGAAGTCGGAATTGAGTCAGACTTATCTTCTTTCATCTCCTGACATTTTTGGTATTGCTCTCCTCCCAGAAGGAGCAGCCTCATTTGCCTTATCTGCTCCTGACACCGCTTATCTTGTTTTTAGGTTTTGCCAGTCATCTTTCCTGGATTCAGCAGGACGTTCTGTTTGCAATTACTTGAGCTTTCCTTGTCTCTTGTCAAGCAAATTATCATCATTTGGATGTCTCCTGCCAGCAACTGTATTAATCTTCCCTTGCCCCTTTGGTGGGCACATAGCTTAAGTAGATATACAAAATGTTTATATGTTGTGTCTGTCTGTGCCATCACAGTGCTCCAAAATACTTATCTACTTGTTCTGGTCCCACTACTTTAGTATGCTTATGTTCAGGCTCAGAGCTAACTAATATTGATTATATTCTGATCAGACACCTGTTTTGGCTGCAAAGGTTTGTCTCCCAGAAAGATGGGAAAAGTATCAATCTCATAGTCTGACCTGGGACTCCCTACTTGGGATGTCCAGAAGGGATATAATTAAAGGCCTAAATCCATCTCACCCACATTTATTTGCTCACTGAAAGGCCTGACATAGGATACTAACTCCCTAAGTCCTGTTCAGTACCACTAAGAGCAATCTGGAACCAGTTGGTCTCCATTAGCAGCAAAGAAAACCAACACGGTTAGACCTCCTACAAAGACAACTCAGTGAAGAGAGGAAAGTTACGTGAAATGAACTCAGGTCTAGGGTCTTAATCATGTTTTAATATTTTTTTTATGGAGCTGAGCAAACTTTGAAGCAGAAGCAATTATTTCTTAAGCAGTAATAACTGTATTACAAAGCTTCAGAGAGCTCAAGGCATGCTATTTAGAAGATGTACAATGCTGTAAATATTGCTATTAGTTTATCATTTCATATCGAATAAAAATCCCTGTGTTTTATCTAGCAATTTACGATGTGAAGGGAGAAAGAAAAGGGTCTTTATGTGGCTACTACACTCTTTAAAGTAATTTTTATGGTACTCTCAGAGAGTTATTGTTATCCATCCTACCAGTAGAGAAATTAATCATTAATAGTGGGTAAGCACCTTTGTGCTGTTTACAGGCTTTCTGACTTTAAAGTTTACATCCTAGTAAGTCAGTATATCAATTTAATTAGGTGCTTTGAGTAATTTACCCAAGTAAGTTATTTGGTGATAAGTCTTTAGTCTTCAATCTTATTCTGATTAGAAGGATGATTAATCTTCAGTCGCTTAAAAAGCCTTCAGTGACAAAGTGTCCAACCACATTGTGATGGTTTGACCCTGGCTGGATGCCAGGTGCCCACTAAAACTGCTCTGTCACTGCCCTCCTCAGCAGGACAGGGGAGAGAAAATATAACAAACTCATGGGTCAAGAAAAGGAGAGAGAGAGATACCACTCATCGATTACCATCATGGGCAAAACAGACTCGACTTGGGGAAATTCGTTTAATTTATTCCAATCAAATCAGAACAAGATAATGAGAACTAAAATAAAATTTTAAAATAATCTCCCCCCACCCCTCCCTTCTTCCTGAGCTTAATTTTACTTTCGATTTTCTCCACCTCCTTCTTCCCAGCAGCGCAAGGGTCAGGGAATGGGGGTTGCAGTCAGTTCATCATACGTTGTCTCTGCTGCTCCTTCCTCCTCACGCTCTTCCCTGCTCCAGGATGAGGTCCCTCCCATGGAAGACAGTCCTCCATGAACTTCTCCAGCTTCAGTCCTTCCCACGGGGTGCAGTCCTTCAGGAACAGACTGCTCCAGCATGGATCCCCCAAGGGGTCACAAGTCCTGCCAGCAAACCTGCTCCAGCATGGGCTCCTCTCTCCATGGGTCCACAGGCCCTGCCAGGATCCTGCTCCAGCAGGGGCTTCTCACAGGGTTACAGCCTCCTTCGAGCACCTACTTGCTCCAGTGTGGTGTCCTTCATGGGCTGCAGGCGGATCTCTGCTCCTCCACGGGCTTTCATGGGCTGCAGGGGGACAGCCTCCCTCACCATGGGCTGCTCCGTGGGCTGCAAGGGAATCATTGCTCTGGCACCTGGAGCACCTCTTCCCCCTCCTTCACTGACCTTGGTGTCTGCAGAGTTGTTTCTCTCACATGTTCTTACTCCTCTTTCTGGTTGCAATTATGCAGGGTTTCTTCTTAAATGTATTATCCCAGAGGTGCTACCATCATTCTTGATGTGCTCGGCCTTGGCCAGCCATGGGTCCATCTTGGAGCTGGCTGGCATTGTCTTTATTTGAGATAGGGGAACCTTCTGGCATCTTCTCACAGAAGCCAAAACTTTACCATGCAAACCCAAATCAAGTTTTTGCTGATGTTCCCTTTTCCATTTATATTCTGAGCATGGGAAGGAGGTGGAGATGAGCTGCCTGACATTTTGTTTGTTGGAAAATATTCAGTATTCCATAATTGCAAAATTTCCTCATGTCATGCTTCAAGGATGGGCAGTTTTATGTTATTCCCGGTTTTGATGATATGCCAGTTGGTACAGCTCAGTGCATTTTGGAGCTCTGTAAAATTGGAGTTCATGGAACAACTGGTTTTCATTTCAGACCCTCCTTTCTCATAGCCTGTTGCTTTCTCCTTCGTGTTCTGAAGTTCAATCTTTATGTGAAATTGTACTTCTGGCTTTTGTACCACCCCCACACACCCCATTACATAATCTTTGCATTAAAAATTGTAGATTTAAAGCCTCTGTTCCCTCTTGCTCTTACTGGAGGAATAAACACCTGCTACTTTTCCACCCTCTGCCTATTGTGTTTCTTAATATTAGAATTACAGCAGTGGTTTCCTGCTGCTCTAGAAGTAAGGTTTGCAGCCTGAAGAATCCAGAAAAGCCGACAGGAAAGCAAAAATCAAGCCTCTGGCTTGTGGAGACCTTGCATTTCTCCCTAAAAGGATTTTTGGTGGATGTCAGGAGGAGAGCTACTTTCCGCTATGAAGGAAAAAGCTACCTTCAGGCCACCAGGGTTTCAGTCCTGATTTGAAATCTCTCTATGACCACGCTGTGCTCCAGCTGTGCTCGCTGGCACCGGTGGTATATTTGCACACTAGGTAGATGTGCTGCATATCACACTATTGGCCAGCACTGCCTGTACCACTTTGCAGCACAACACAGAAGATGCCTGTTCTGCAGGATCTGAGGCACTCTCACTGCGCAGGCCAGACTCAATGCGTTAATATAAATGATGCTGGGGAGGAGAAGCGGTACCTCACCCATCTTCTCCACTGTCAGTCAGAAAGTAATAATCAAGAGTTAAGGTCTTTGCATTTTAAAAATAATGAGAGAAAGAATACAGCTGAAGCCTGAGCGTCACTCTCTTGTCACTTTTCTTGGGGCGAGAAAAATCTCTCAGAGATTCCTCATTTGACTTATACTCAAGTCCAGTAATTTTAAGTCATAAAAGTTTATAATGTATTTTCATACACTGACTAGACTGGGTCTTATTTCATGCACTACATTTTAGCTGAACCAGATTAATTTAACCCATGTTTGTGGCTGGCCATATTTTAGACTGCCTTCGGGATGCTTCTTTACCAGATTTAAGTCAGCAGTGAATCACAAGCAAACTTTGGTCTGGCTTTACTTAGCTTGCCCTCAGGGTAGTGGAACTGCTTAGAAATGTGTCTTAAAGAAAGTTACCTAAAATGCTAGCTTGAGCATTTTTAACTTCTTTGCTTTGTATAATAATGCTCTAGGCTTAAAGCGGTAATTACATAAAGTAGAAAAACCTGCTGCCATGCTCATTTCCTGCACACGTGCAACTGGAAGCTCTGTGAATCTGCTTGGGATTTTGTAATTTATTATTTTTTGGGGGGACATTTATCCCTATCACTCACAGTGTATCCTCCCCTCTTTTCTCTTTTTAGTTCATTCTCCCTATTTCTTTATGTCCCCCAAGTTCCTTGTGAGCTCCTTTCCCCCTCTCTCCTTTTTCCTTATCTGTTGTGTCTTTTCCTCCACTACTAAGCCTTTTCTTTCTGCTTTCCTGTTACCTTCCCTGCCAGATATTGCAGTTGACACTAACTTGGTGTTTCCAGAATGACAAATTTTCCAGCAGAATGCCTCTTCCCCCAGTCGTACCTTCATTAACCAAGGAAAGAGGAAAAGGAATTAGCTAGGCCACTAAATCTGAAGGCTGTTTCAGAATAGTCTATATTTTTCCTTAGCTAATCCAGAAGATACTGCTGCTGTGTGAGAGACAACTGTGATTTTTAGAACACGGTGAATGTGATGATGACTTAACATCTCTGCTAAGCTTTTCCAAACAATTTCTCATTACATTTTCTTCTCATTTACTGTGTTTATCGTGGCATGCAGAGCATAGCAGAGGATTTGCCTGATTTACCGTCAGTAAATCCACTGGGATCAAAACACTGCTATCCAGTGTTTTGCTAGTTTCAAGCAGGTCATGGTGAGTTAAACTACCAGAGCAGTCTCCTCCATCGCCCTGGTTTAGGCTGTTCCCTGTAAAGGAAGCTTTAGAATAAGCTTTGTTTAGCAAAACATTTCAGAAACATCTTGCTTTCTGTACCACAGCTGAGCACATACTCGCAAGGACATTTAAAGAACTCACTTTGCATTAATGTCATAATTTTTCTCAATGAAGAAAGAAAAAATATAAAAACCAGCATTAATCTTTATGCGTTACAAGATACCACAGCCACTGGATCAAGGCATCACAGGATAATTCAGCTTGGAGAGACCTCAAGATCAACTATAAGGTCAGAGAAGAACACTCTGGGCTTTATATTGAAAACCCTCAAGGATGAACACTGCATATCCTCTCCAGGAAACCTGCTCCACCGCAAGACAGTCTTGAAAAATAAATGCAGAAAAGATGAAAAAGGTTTTCCTTATATTAAATCTGAACTTCTCTTGTTTCAGCTTATGTTCATTATCTCCTGTCTTCATACGATGCCCAGCTGTGAAATGTCTGGTTCCACCTTCTACCTTTTCTACAGAGCTGCCTCCTAACTCCAGCCTGGATAGGTGCGAGGAGTTATTCCTTCTGAAATGCAGTTCTTCTGCACTTTCCTTTGGGTCTTCTCCCATAATGGGGATGGATATTTCCTCCTACTCTCTTAAACAGAGCCATAACATCTTTCTGATGATTCTGTGCTTACCTTGTTGCAACCCAGTTTTCATCTTCTACTAGATTTTACAAGACACATGATGAATGACGACCCAAGCTCCTTGTGATTCTCTCTCTGGGACTTTGCACAAACAAATCTGAATAATATGCATTCCTGTTTAGTGAGTTAAATTTTCTCTTTTTCATCTTTTCCTCAGTACCATGGTCATTAATCTTTTTTTTCTGGTCTTCAGACTCTTTATTTTAAAATGTGTTGGTTTTTTTCCCTTTTATGACCAGCCACCTGTTCAAAGTCAACTCTTCTCATTTCAAAAATCTCTCACAGGAAAAGGAAAAAATTCTTGTGACAACCTTTCCGATGTTATAATTTTAACATTTATAATATTAAAATATTTATTACTTTAAAGCTGACTTTTCTGCTCACCAGTTTCCTAGTTCATTTCCACAGTCAGTTAAATGATACAGAAAAAATATCTCTGTTCCTTCAAGTCTTTCTGCCAACCTTGTCTTCCTCAAAATAGCACAGGTAAATAACAACTGCTACAAGGTTTTGGTTTTTTGTTTTTTTTTTAATGGCACATTCATAAATTCGGAAAACATGACTGACCATTACAGTGCTGGCAAAGGCAAAAGCTTATCTGAAGGGCTCTGTAAGTGTTTGGGCTCTGTTTTCAGTTGTCGTTAGTGCAACCATACTGGACTGACAATACCATTGACATTCAGCAGAAGCAGTAAACAATTCCTTTTCTTCTATAATACACTTTTCTGATTCATGCACAAAAAAAAAAAAAAAATAGAGCATCTCTGCTTTATATTATTTCCCTTCTTTGATACACATCACTTCTGGTTTTGGTAATGGTGTTTTTAAAGAAACAATAGGGCTTCTAGCAGCTCTGATCTAAAGCTAAACAGAAAGTTCACCAGTTCTGATACATTTTCTAGTTCTTCATAGCAGATTCATGTCTTTGTATAGCATTGGCAATTTCACTTATCTGAATCAAATCTGTCATCGGATTTAATCTCCTTTTCTTCAGTGATTTACAATTGACTCTGATTCAGCTTTAGTTTTTGCTCCCAGCTCTTTTGGTAATGCTATTAATTTTTAGTTATGCTCATCATTGATATCGCCTGGTGTTAAAAAACTATACCTACATTTCTTGCCCCATAATCTAGAATATCTCTTTTGCACAGGAAGCATCTAGGAGACTTCTCTTGAAGTGCTGCTTTCCAAAGGGAGTATTGAAATGCCAATCCCAGCCTGACAGATTCCAGTGTGGTGTTAAATATTTTGAATATGTCTTGCCGCTAAGAACGTGTATACAGATTGTCAAAACAAGGATGGCAAATGGATGTATAATATATTGTCTGCCTCATAGTGAAAGGGACAAAACACAATGCAGCTTTTCAGTGCTACCACCTAGGAATAAAAGCTTTTCTGAAATTCTCCAGGTTTCTTTCCATTCCCACAGCAAAGAACAACTGGTCCATTTCTATGGTTCCACCATCCCTTTGGTGACATACAGAGACATATGCTGGAAATCCTTTTTCACTTCTACTATTACTATTTGGAGCAGTTTTTCCTGACATTACCATTTCACACTTAAGTGGAGCAGTTTCCTTTTATAACCCACCAGTCTGACTGACAGAGAATTCTTTTTGAACTTTTAGTGTCATGTTTTAGAAATACTTTTATTTTACTCTGTCTGAAGGAAAGAGTTAAGGTGTGATTCAGTATCAGGTTTGAATTTATGCACTTCTGGTCCTTTGAAGACACACCTCATCACAGTCTTTTCCTTTTTTTATACGTCTCTGAGAGAATTTAATGTTTCTCTGCTGACTAAGGAAACATTTAAGGATATCAACTTCTAATTATGTGGAAGTTGGCCCAGTATACAAATGAATAGGTCATTGTGCTGGGAAGCAGCAGATGACAATTTGAACCGATCTTAAACTGCAATGGGCCTAACATCAGATTTCCAATGCTTCTCTTACAATTTACTCCACAGTCAACAAAGTGAGACTAGTGCTATGATTCTGGTGCCAGCCTTTTACTTTGGTGTCAGGAGGCAGAGGAGAAGGGGAAGATACAACAGCATTTTTTTTTTCCTCCATAAAAAAGTACCCTTTAAAAAAATCATAAAAGCCTGAAGCTGTATCCATTCTATAAAGGGTTCCCTGAGGATTTCCCTGCTTGTGGTAAATTACATTACTTTGTGGTAAGCCATAAAGGAGGAAAGGGGTAAAGGACAGTGATTGCTTCTCATTGTTTTGTTTCACTTTTCCTTGTACCACCAGCAAGAGTCAGAAGAAAGACTCTAAGATTCAAGAGAATTGCTAAATTATTGTATTGCCTGTAGAGTTTGTTTGCTGCACCAGGTGATTTGTAGAATCAATGCTAATAAATAAAGCTCTGCTCCTTGATTACTCTTTCCTATGTGAGAGTTCACTCTCAATTTAAAAGGAAATAAAGACGTGGTCATAGATGAAAAGGTCAGTCCACCAATTTTATTTAAAATAGTGCAACAAGGCTTTTGCAGCCAGGAGAACTGCTGCAAGACAGTAACAGACAATTACTCTGCCAAACAAAACAGAAGCAAGGAAGAAAGTCAATTTGTTTACAAAGTGAGGGATGTGACTGTCCTGTAATAAGTCCCTTTCCAGCAATAGTTTAAAGTGATAAAGCTTAGAAACTGTGATAAAGCCCTTTGATAAAGCTTAGAAACATTTATACCAGAAAGAGGACAAATTAAATCCCATCAATTTATAGCCAAATATTATTATATTTTGTTAAAATCTATGTACTTAAACACCTTTTCTTATAATCTAAAACCAGCAAAAGAAAAATTCTAAATAATACCTGCAGTGAACTGTCCATATAAAAGAAAATAAAGATGTGGGCAAATAAAGACATCTCCATTTAAAAACAAAACCAAACCCAAAACAAAACAAAACAAAAAACCTAAACCCAAATGTTTAGTGGGTAGCCAAAAAGTTTCCAAAGGTGTTTATATTAGTATCTGTAGGAAGAGAGAGAAATAAATACAGAAACAAAATTCTCTATTAATGCAGGTTGCTTGTTATTAACTAGGTCACAGTTATCTTTTCCTTTGAAGAAGCACTTACGTGACTCAGGCTTATATACCAGGATAATGAACAATGTCAAAATATAGGCCCAGGAACTTCATCATCCATACTATCAAACTATTGTGATCTCGACTATTGTGATCACTCTCTGGAGTAATCTCCAGCTGATTCATACCTCATTTCAATAATCCAAAATGATTCCCAGGCATAGTGCCAGGAACTGGCATGGGTCAACTGACTGCCTGTTTCCAATAGATGTACAGATGTGATCATCCCTGTTTAAATATTAAGACAATTTAGTGGCATTAATGAGATCTCTTGGTCTACCGGCTCTGGCTGGGATGAAGTTAATATTCTTCCGTGTGGTAGTGTGCTTTTGTGACTAAAGCAGTGTTGATAACACAGTAGTGTTTTGGCTATTACTGAGCAGTGCTTGTCAGTGTCAAGGCTTTCTCTTTTTCCAGTCTGCCCTCTCAGCAAGTAGGTTGAGGGTGCATAAGAAGTTGGGAAGGGACAGGACAATTGACACAAGCTGACCAAAGGGATATTCCATGCCATATAACGTCATAATGGGCATCATTCTGCTTGTGAGAGGTGTTAAATCATTGCCTTTGCATCAATGGTTTTGTTCTTTTTCTTTGTTTTTTTTAATTTTCTCTTCCTCCTTCCTTCACTTATTAAGCAATTTTTTTATTTACTCATTAAGTCTTTTTTAGTTTTGCTCTTCTTATTGTTTCCCCTGTCCTACTGCAGGAGACAGGGACTGAGCAAGCAGCTGTGTGGTGCTCAGCTGCTGGCTGGGGATAACTTATGGCCAGAAAACAGGCTCTAGCACAGCCAGTTTGCCAGTGTATGTAGCCTGAGTCATCTTGTTATTCACTAGTACATAAATATATTTTTAATGTTAGACCATCTTCTGCTGATAAGTTTTAGTTTAGAAAAGTGGTTCTAGCTATTAATTGTTGAGATATTCAAGCTGTCACAGGTCAGCCCCGATCGGGATCAGACTACACAATCTCTCTCTCACTCACCCCACCCTCCGAGAGAACAGGGAGAGATAATATAAGAAAAAAGGCTCGAGGTTTGAGATAAGGACAGGGAGAAAATCCTTAAAGTTACCGTTATGGGCAAAACAGGCTCAACTTGGGGAAAACTATTCATTTATTGCTAAAAACAAAGCAGGATAATGAGACAGAGAACAAGATAACCTCCCCTCACCCCTCCCTCTTCCCAGTCTTAACATTATCTCTACCACCTTTCCCCCCTGAGCAGCACAGCGGGAAAGAGGGAATGGGGGTTGTGGTCAGTTCATCGCGCGTTGTTTCATGCCGCTGCATCCTCCTCGGGAGAAGAACTCATCACATTCCTCCCCTGCTCCATTGTGGGGTCCCACCCATATGCCACAGTCCTTCATTAAACTGCTCCGGCGTGGGTCATCTCTTCCACAGAGTACAGTCTCTCCAGAACAGCTGCACCGGCGGGCCTTCCGTGGGCCACAGCCTCCTTCAGGCATCCACTTCCCCCAGTGTGAGGTCCTCCATGGGCTCCAAGTGGATCTCTGCTCCTCCATGGACCTCCATGGGCTGGAGAGGGGACAACCTGCTCCACCACGGTCATCACCACAGGCTGTAGGGGAATCTTGGCCAGGAGCCGCATTACTCCTCCCCCTCCTTCTTCACTGACCTTGGCGTCTGCAGCCGTTCCTCTCACAAGAAAAATTCTTCACAACAGGCTGGATCTCAGGATCTTTTTACATCTCATTCACATCTCATCTCCTCTCCACTTCTTGCAGCTGGGCCGGGCTGAGTTGGGCCCAGTCGGCTGCCCGGTGGGAGGCCGGAGGGTGAGGGCTGCAAGGCCCACAAGGCTCGCACTTCCTTCTTTCTGCCCCTGCTCAGTGTCTTCACATCTTCTCTTTTTTTTTTTCCTGTTTTCCCCTTCTTGAATATGTAATCGCAGAGGTGTTATCACCGAACATTCTGCTGTCAACTGGCTCGGCCTTGGCCAGCAGCAGGTCTGCCCTAGGCCCGACCGAGTTCACTGAACAAAGGGGAAACTTCTAGCAGCTTCTTACAAAAGCTATCAATGTAGCCCCGCCTCACTAAATAAAACCAGAACACGGGCACAAACATTTTCAGAAAAAGCATAGGATCAATAATTATTATAATTAACTGGAAAAGAAAAGAATGACAAGTGATCTCATGCTGCAGCAAGGCGTATTTTAGGCACATATTAGTAAAGTTTTTTTCTCAGGATGGAGAAAATAATTGTCAATAACAATAAGAAAATCTGCCTGAATATCAACATTGCTTCAGACTTTTAACGATGCACTTTAATGGTAAAATTAGATGCAGGAAATGACCTATTAGCACATCCTATGAGTACGACACAGCCATAGCCCTGTTGGAAGTTTCTCTGCTCTGGGACAAGGGCTTTTCTCCTAGGGTGAATTGTGATATTTCTGTTTGCTGGTTCTCTTACATGACCTTGGACACATCAGACACCCACTCTTAAAATCCCTTTTTTAAGAATACTTTAATAGCATTTTGGGGAAAGGTTGTGAAGTGCAGAGATATAATGATAGAAATTGAATACTTGCTAAATTTATTGTTTTTCTATTTGGCATTGATTTCTTTTCTTCCTCTGAACTATCCTGAATTCATTTCTAGGGCATTGCTTTGTTGAAGTCACTGGGAGTTCTGCTTGCACAGGCTCTAGATGACTTAGTAGGCTCTGTGAGTGATGAGGGACTGTTCAGAAATTAGTTCTGAGCCATGTCATTATGCTGAATATCATCCAAACTCAAGGCTACGTCTGACTCACTAGATTTGTGGAAAGGTTTGTTTTTTTTTTTTTTTTTGCAGTGGTACAAAGCAGCATTTAAATTCAAGCCACAGCTCTTGCTGTCACTCTACTTTAACCACATTGTATCATGCTACGTTATTTTGAGAAAATGTAGTACGATTGTTCAGATATTCAAGGTCTTAATAAGCAACTGATTCAGTACAAACCATTAAAATTTGTACTGTATAATGGAGGGACATGACATTGGTGAATTGTTTCCTTTTAAATCATTAACTGTCCATTAATGAGATGGTTTAATTAAAGCTTTAAAAGGCTAAGCTATTGCTAAGAACTAGTAAAGAATGACAGTCATATGGAAGTGGATCTGAAGCAAAATATTTGCAAGACATATGCAGTCCAGAGAATACTTTCATCTGATCCTTGAGTTTCTCAACTTTTTCCCCCAAAAAGGCACTATCGACCCTCAAGCTGCCTGCTGTCATCTGGTGCCAAAGTATCTAGCACACAGGGGACCATCATCTGTCCAGTTGTAAGAAGCAGAAGAAAGTAAATTCTTAAATCAGCTTCTACTCGGCCCTGATGAGATCTGACTGGAGCTCTGGGTCCAGTTCTTGACTCCTCAGTACAAGAAAGACACGAACATAGTAGAATAAGTCCAGTAAATGGCCATTGTGATGGTTTAGCCCGAATCACCACACAGTTTCTCGCTCACCCTCCCCCTCCCAGGCGGGATGGGGGAGAGAATTGGGAAGGAAGGAGAACTCATGGGTTGAGATGACAACAATTTACTAAAATAACAAAGGAAAACTACAATAATAACAGAATATAAGGATATTAAAATATACAAGGTAAACAATGTATGTTTTCTCACCACCCGATGTCCCCATGACCGATACAGCCTGTCCCGAGCAGCGATCACGGAAACAAAACCGAGCGGCAAGCAAAGGAGCAAAAAGGGAGCCAGCAAGGTAGAGGGAACGATGCCAGCAAACTGAAGAGAAAGATGGATGCCAGGAAGGCAGATACCCGCCCCGGCCAGCCCCCACAGGACAGCCATAAAGATAATTAAGGCTTTGAAGCATCTGCCATAAAGGCTGAGAGAACTGGAACTGCTCAGCCTGGAGAAAAAAAAGCTCAGAAGACGACCTTATCAATGTGTATGAATACCAGATGGGAGAGTAAAGAAGATGGAGAGAGGTCCAGTGGTGCCCAGTGAAAGGATAAGAGGCAATGAGCACAAATTGAAACACAGGGAATTCTGTTTAAACATAAGAAAAATCTTTTTTTTTTTACTGTGAGAGTAGTCAAACACTGGCATAGGCTGCCCAGAGGGATTATGGAGTCTCCAACCTTGAAGATATTAAAATGCAACTGGACGCTGGCCTGGGCAAGCTATGTTAGCTGACCTTGCTCTAAGTAGAGGTGTTGGACCATGCAGCTTTCACAGGTGCCCTCCAGCCCCAGCAATTCTGTAATTCTTTGATTAGTAAAGTGAAAAGATGTTCTCAATTCCTTTGTAGCAGCTTCCCAGCTGCACCACAAAAGGGCCTTCTCCATCCTTCTCTCCTGTGTATACCTATTTAATCACAACCTACAATATTGGTAAAACCTAATAAGATCTCACATAACTGCTGAAAGACCTGTGAGCTATGAATTCAGTTCCTGCTGCTTAAAGGAAGTTCTGGACAGATATAAAAATAATTTAGCACTTTGTTTTCCCCAACACAATGTGGATAAACACAGTGCCTGAAATGAGATGTCCATTTCTGGCGAGGAGAAAGTAATATTCTATCCTACTTTCCCTGTCACAGAAAAGCACCAATTTATGTCAATTGTGCTGGTGGCTTTTGTGTTACAGATACCTGTCTACTCTGTGCCAAAGAGACATCAACTTGTTTTAATTAAATTTTCTCTAGGGGGAGTTTAGTGGAGCAGCATGTAATTACCTAGCTAGGAATTTGGTAAGAACATCAAAATTAACATTCTCTGCTCTGGTTAAAAGTGCCATCAGATGTTTAATGAAACAGAATTGTCAGGGACCTCTGTTTTACTTTTCATCTAAAGCACAATACTTTGTGCTGAGCCACAAGTATTGATTTAGTGAGGAAGCTGTTAACTAATGAACCACCAGCACCACTTCATTTAGCTTTTTGTCCTGGTACAGAATCTTCTTAGTCATTTATAAGAGGTAAATGCTTCAAAGCACCAGGTCAAACTTCACATTTAAAGGTAGCTGAACATGAACACTGTCATTACAACTGTAAGATTTCAGGGTTTTCTTGTGAGAAATCCAAGTGCTCATGTTTTAATCATTTTTGCTCCTCCCAGGAAATTCTTTCATATAAGGGGCTGGTTGTCTCTACAGTTTGAATTTATGAAAGAAAAGTAAATCGGCTTCCCCAATGAAATAAGAAAGTGAAGGGTTTTTTTCCAGAATTCATTTAAATGTCTAGCTATAGTTAACTTAGGCTGCAGCTTGGGTTGCAAATCGATTTACCTAAGAATATAATTTTGTTTATGCATCTGGAGTTGTCAAGTGATATGTGAATTAGACAAAGTACATGCAGAGTAATTGTGTCTCTTAGCACCAATACAGGGCATCCCTAGAAATCAGGAAAATCATGTTCAGCAAGTTGCTCAGTCTAAAACAGACCAGAAGTTGCTGCAAAATAGTAGGGAAATGTCCAGCTGCTCATATCTTTCTTGGTGTTTTCTACTTTGAGACTGTAAATTTAATATAAGCTTCAAAGGGTACACCCAAATTTAGCACGCCAAACTCATTAGCAGAGCTGAGATTGCTAGGATAAACTATTAAAGCATATTTTGCTTTGTAGGACTGTCTTGCCACAGCAAATTGGTGGCACTAGCCTTCCAAAGTCAGATCAGACAAGACAGTGTCATGGCTTTGGCAGGTTGGAACTGTATAATTACAGAAATCCTGTCTGGTTGTGTAATACATTTAGTCTATGAATTTTGGGGAAGGAAATAACTGTACAGTAATCAAGTGTCATAGGCTGTCAAATCTGGACCATCAGGTTGCAGACAGTCCTGAATTGGCTTCTCTTAATCCTGAAACCTATGGAATTATTGGGATTTTGTGCTCCTTCTCACTTTTTCAAATAAAGTATGTTTCACCTCTCAGACTAAAAAAGTAAAGAACAAAGAAACAACAATGAAGTTTATAAAGTGGAAAGAGGAAGGAGTTGAGCATCCTTTTCTTGTTTGTTTGCTTTTTGCAGACCTGAAAATGAATAGAATTTAAGTTAAACTCAAGTCAAGTCAAGTGTTTCGCTTAGCTGGAATGGAACCCAGTGTCAGCACTGCATGTAGAGCAGTAAGAAGAGCAAACTGTTGGCTCCAGAAGTCACCCCAGTTCTTAGAGACTATTAAGAAGAATTGTTCAGAAAGTCAAGTGCTTCCCTGACGATCAAGGTTCCAGATTATTGAGGAATCCCAGATATAAGACAAGAAGATCCCCACCTTTCTTCCCCTCCTTCCTATACAATATGCACATCCACGGAAGTATTTGGTAGGATTTAGGCCCCAGTTAAGTTCACACTGACTTAAGCACACAAAATCACAGGGAACAGACGTATTTTTTCTATGACTTCTGACCTTTCAGAGGGGATACAAAGATTCTTTACCCTTAGCACATTGTTTAAGTGCTTGAGTTAGATACATTACTGGCGTTAGAAACTTTCAATGTAATTGGGACACAGATTATAATCAATTACTATTAATTCCTATACCAACATTAGGAAGGGCAAAAGGAAAATGCACTTTTTTAATAATTCTTCTCAACTTAATTAGTTCTACCTGTACAGGCAAATATTGAAGCTTTAATGAAATTTCTGACAAATTCCTCCAAGCTGCTAGGCAATTCAGAAGAAGTGAGAGGGGGAAGAGAGAGAGAGACATTGAAAATAAGAGATACGATTTCTGAGCAATAGACTTACAAAATATGTCTGGCAAAGAGATTATCAATAAACAGAAAGTATTTTAATACTGACAAAACATTCGAAAGATGTGGGTTATATTGCTGATAAGTAGCAGTACTCCATCTCTTTCTTCCCTTTCCATCTAACTTCTCTGTATATCGTCAATAGCTGAACTCCTCAGTCCTTTATATTCAAATGAATGTTTCCCACCAAAATATTTATTCAAATAGGAATGGTAGTGATTTTCAGATTCTCACAGGCAGAGTGGAAACAGAAAGATAAATGACTTTCTCACATTACTTCAGTGTTATTGTTATCATACATTGTGTGATGTTCCCTCATTATCTGTCGGTACACAAATCCAAGAAATGCATAATTTCTGAATCAAGAGTAAAACAGCAAAACATTTCTCAAGGTGTTTTCACCATTTTTAGATTTAGATGAAGAGAAAAATGCACCTAACCCTGGCTGATAATAGGTATTAAAATTCTGACCATGTACATAGGCTTTTGAGGTACCTGAGCAGATAAGCAGACAAATTCTCTATTGAGTCCTTTTGTTCCACTCAGGCCATGTTAAAGGGAGACATTCTGAATTTAAACAGCCATTGAAGGATACCATTGCTGATAGAAGGATGGCATGGTGATCTCTGTGCTAATAAATACCTCCCTCTGTACTGAAAAACCCTATTTTGAGAGAGGAAGGAGACATTAGCAAAGCAGAGCTCCCCTGAACCTATTTCCTGCTTTCACAGTCTAGACCACCTTGACACATAAACTTAGGTTTTGTAAACCAGCTCTCGAAGTGAGAGAACTCATCCGCTGCACAAAGAAAGCTATCCCAATACGATTCCCAAGCTGAAATTTTCTCTTCTTTTCAGCATTGAAAATGTAGATTCATTCATGTGAGAAGGCGTGGATGAAAAGGAACCAGTATTATGTGAGGTTAGGAGGAGATTTCTGAAGTAGATTATACTTTTAATTGCTTATTTTTTTAAGGAAATTAAATTAGATATAGAGATCCTGAGAAAATTAGTATATATAAGAAGGGCCATTCCTGTGTCTCCATTTATGTGGTTGCTGAAGCACAGGCAGGTGTCTCACCTTCCAAATTTTTCAGAAAGATATATATAGTTAGATATTTTGGTAGCTAATAGAGATACAATTCATTTAATTTAGATTTATATCTACGTTTTAGGTCTCCAGTGAGTCAGTATTCCTAAAACATACATTCTTTAGAAAGTCAGAGAACAAAGTAAATGCACTTGGGAACCCCAGAGGAGGAGCCTTTTTGCTTAAATTTGTATTTAAATAAAAAGTTTACCAATATTCCTACTACAGACTTCCATGTTTTACTGGTGTTGCACATGTCTGGTTTTGTGTATTTGTATCTTTCTGTATGTACACTCATTTACAATTCTCACTTTCAACAGAAATCTTTGATTTGAAACTGTGTTTCAGCTTTCGTGCTGTTTCACACAATTTTATATTTCTTTTCCTCAACACTTCAGTCATGGGGAGTTCATGAGTGGCAGAATCCAGCTCTTGGATGAACTTGGCTGAAGATGACTTCTTGCAAAATGGTAAGCTCTACTTGTACCCACATATGCCCCCAAAGCAATCCAGATATAGAGATCAATATATGTGCACCTGTAGAACCTTTATAAGACTCTGATTCCAAAAGGCACAATATTTAAATCAATTTAAATCCATCCATTTAAATCCAGACAAAACAGATGAGAATATAGAGAGAGATATTGACCAAGCTTTTACCTCATAAATGAGTTAGACATTATACTTAAAGAAATTAGCTTATAGGTCTCCAGAAGGTGCAGTCTCTGAAGTTGGTTTAGTTCACAAACATTTCACTTTCAGTTCTCCCATAGGCACATCAAGGAGACAAATCCTGATATAAGATAGCACCTAGTAAATAGTAAATGATGGGGTCCATAGTAAACAAAGGTCCGTAGTAAATGATGCTGAAGACACACATGTGTAGGGATTCAGATATCATGGAAAAATGTTGCTTGATCTTCTCCTGAACTCACTCCTAAACTATTCCTTGTATTTATCATCTACCTCCATCCTAGTCTCTAATATGTGTTGGGTTGACTGAGAATTACATACTCACAATGAAACACTTCGTATTTGACTGCAAAAAATGTTAACTTCTAGACATGACTCTTATGAATTCTTTGTAGTTCTTTTGGGAGTGTTGTTCTGCTTTGTTCTTACTAAAATATGGAAATACCAGAAATAGTAATCTTTATTTTCATTATTTTCCTACCTGTCTTTGTGGAAAATGAAATATGTAACGTAGTAGGTCTCTGCTTCTGAGAAAACAACCAATGTAGTTGCTCTAAAGCAAAGAAAAGATCAAACCAATTAGACTGGAAGATTGGTTCAGATGAATAAGCTTAACTTTAGCTTATCCCTCATATCTAGTGCACTGGTGAGGTCTAAGTTAGGAACCTAATTACTTGAATTCCTTCAGTAGTCATTAACAGATAAGTGCTTCTGGAAAACCATTTCACACACCTAAGATATGAAATGCCAGTATAAGTGCCCCCTCTAAAGAGAGCCTAAGGGACTAGCTTTTTCAGGTAACTAATAATGAGTGGTCAATAACGTAGTCTTGGCTGTAATCCTCAGACATCCAGCTGTGACCTTTTTTTTCCTTGTTTGCATTTATTTTATTTTATTGCTTTAATAGTTTCTAATCCGAAAAAGAATTTTAACTTTCATCTGTAACTACTTAAGCATTTAGACAGTATAGCTTCAGAGGGACTTTGGAACTCAAAAAAACCCCTGTATAAAGTACTTATGACTGCAAATGTATCTTAACCTGTAAGATTGCCCTTTATCTGTTTTGTTTTCTGTGACTAGTTTTTCTCTGAAAAGCTCCAAAAGTGATGGTAGATCAGGTCCAAAATTTTACAGGAAAAAGAATAACCAGAAAAAAAAATAAGTGGGAAGTACTTTCTGTCCTTATTGCAGCATGGTTTATAATTTTCTTTTTAAATCTTAATATCAGTAATGTTCAAGGTCCTGAAATAATCTTGGATAACCTTTACTTTGACTGGATATTCCTTTTCAAAACTATTGATCCTCCCAAGTTAAAAGTGATTTGCAAAAAAGCCTTCCAGAGTATTTTAAGTGCTTTCTATTGACCACATTGCAGGGAAAAATACCAAGAACAGCCTCATGAAGTATTTTTCAGTGTCTGTGTCCGGACTGCGTAAGCACAGAACATTTGAAACTGGAATTCATTTGAATCTGAAGAACTTAAAATTTAAAATAATCAAGATTTTTTTTTTTATTTGTCATGCTGCATGATATAAGGAAATACGTAATTCATCGTGACAGGAAAGAAAACTCTTTGTGGGTGGGTTATTGCAGCATTTGAATTTTCTGAGATTTCTGACCTACAACACTGAATTCTGTCATGAGGCTGGCAGGACACATGTCTAATGGTCTATTGGCCCAACTTTATATAACTTCTGTTAAGTTCTGAAATTCCCATTTCTAACTAAAGATGTACTGAAGGAAAAAAGATATCCCCCTAAGCTGTGTGGGCCTGAATAGGGTAGGCACTGTATCAGCCAGAAAAAGAGTATCCAAATTCAAACATGTCTCCCAGAATCTCTGTTTTACAAGTAACACTTAAAGTGGTAACAGTTAATTCTTACATCTGACAGTCTTCATGGACTTTCATTTTCCCCACAATCTTATACTTCAGATTAATTCAATTTATCTTGTCCATTTTACTCAAACAACTGAAACAGATCTATGGTAAATTAATGTGCTATAGATAATTTGGAATGCAGTGCAAGAATTCAATGCACACCAGCACCACCGTATTACCTAAGGATATAAGATTTTAATTTAAAAAGTTAAAGGTCCATAAATCACATTCTATCTACACTTGTCAACGTTTCTGACATCCTATTTTAACATCTAGAATTATTTCCTTCTTTATCACATAAGAAAGATTTTAGTTTAACTCCACTTTACCCTAAAAAGTAACAAGGGAGCCTAAAATAATCAGAAAAAGGAGGAGAATGGTTAAGAAAAGGAGAAGAAGCACCAAGTACTCACTGAAGACATTCCCAAAATACAGTGGAGGTACTCCCTGGTGAGATGGAAATTTCTGATAAACCATTAGGTGAATGAGGAATGAGAAAATAACCTCTTTGAGGTATTTTTTTTTTTATTATTTAGCTTATACAGATGAGGCTGCGTTCAGTTTTGGGCCCCTCTACACAAGAGTGATGTTGAGTTGCTGGAGCGCATCCAGAGAACGGCAACAAAGCTGGTGAAGGGTTTAGAGAAAAAGTTTTATGAGGAGCAGCTGAGGGAAATGGGGTTGTTTAGTCTAGAGAAGAGGAGGCTGAGGGGAGACCTCATTGCTCTCTACAGCTACCTGAAAGGAGGTTGTAGAAAGGCAGATGTTGGTCTCTTCTCCCAAGTAACTTGTGACAGGACGAGAGAAAATGGCCTCAAGTTGTGTCAGGGAGGTTTACATTGGATATTAGGAAACACTTCTTTATGGAAAGTGTGATCAGGCACTGGAACAGTCTGCCCACGGAAGTGATGGAGTCACTATCCCTGGAAGTGTTCAAAGAACACGTAGATGTGGCACTTCGGGACATGGTTTAGTTGATGGTTGGACTGGATGATCTTGGAGGTCTTTTCCAACCTTACAGATTCTATGTTTCTATGTTTCTAAGATACATGGGAGACAGGATGAGAATGCATGGCAGAAGACAGCTGGTGACATTTACTGCAGCCCTGACAACTTCATTTAGGAAAGCCTGCTATACACATCAAGATTTGGGGGCAAAGTGGTCACCTCATTCCAACTTGAGTATGTAAACAGGGATTAAAAGTGACTCTAGCAGAATGAAAATGTATGAACAGATAAATTCTGACTCAAATCTGGAACGCAGTCAACGTGTATTATGTTGTACTCCTTCCTATCTCAAGGGCATATTTTAAAGCCTACAGCAAGCTTTGTGTTGCCATGGCTATCTTTCTAGCAGCCGTAGAAAGTAGCTAGTTCAAAGCCACCTTGCAGATGTCTCCAATACATTATAGTCAAACAGACAGGCTTGTTATAAACGTAATCTAACAAACTGCTACAAAGGGTAGTAAAAAAAAAGGAGATGAAATGTGGGAATTTCAGATAGGGAAACAGTAATTCATAAGGGAAAAAAAATGCTTTTTATTAACTGTTTAGGGCTAGAATCTCAGTAAGTGAAAAGATGAAGGAAAAGCCTTCCCAGTTACACTCCGTGATACTAACAGGAGCTCCAATCTTCAGTATCTTTTACACTTTGACTCATGTGACACTAAAGTATGCTAGTATGTAGCAACAGAATTGTAGGAAGCTTTCATGACACCTGAGAGAAGATTTCACAATAATGTCATCCTTCCGTCCACTTCCCGTCTGTCCTCTCTCAGCACACCCTCTATTACTCTTTCTGGGATTTTGAATATCAAGAAGTGGGAAGAAGAACAAAATTGTGAGAAAGGCAGAGGTACTTCTGTACTGAATGTCTCCAAGTATGAATGAATGTTTCCAAATGCAACAAAGTGCTGGAAGCTAAGTAGCTAACTAACTAAAGATGCAAATTCAGTGCAGTCGATATACCAAGATTTTAACAATAGATAGATCAAAATGAATGCCAAAAGAAATAACAATAACTAAATTAGTAATGTTTATAAACTACCATTTATATGAACCACTGTTCATTATAGCTTTTTCATTCAAGGACAATAATTTTGTATTTTTTTCCTTAGCACCCAAGTCCATGTCAAACACAAAATCGGCTTTCAGAAATGAAAAATTTTTACTAGCTTTTTTTTTTCCCCCCTCCTGAAGTTCAGGTTATAAATGTGTTTCATGTGAAATTAAAATCTGTTTAGTTGCAGTTTCAAGCCATTGGCTTTCATTGAGACACCAACATTAAAAAGCTCTTCAACTTCTTGTATTTTCTCCCTTTGAAATAACATACACAGTGTGATCAAGTCACATCTCATCATTCTTGTAGATAATTTAAATAACCTGAGCATTTTAGTAAGTCTGTAACTTTTTTCTCCAGCTCCTGAATATTTTCTGGGATTCTTTCAAATTTTATTCATTTTCTTCAGTAGCCCGTTCAAAACATGAACATCATAGCTGACCACAATTTTATAGTTTTGCTGCAGTAATGTCTTCTACACAAAGAGTTGTTAATTTCAAAAGCACAATTAATATATGCAATGTTATTGTCTCTCTCTTTTGTAAGACAGTAAATACTAACTTGGGATTTAATAACTGCTAAAAGCAGTAGATGTTCAATCAATACACTGTACTTCTGGCACATGAATGTGGTAAGAGCGTAATCAATCTTTTGGGTGAGATGTAAAACTTACTTTCTGACAATCTGAGATGATTAAATATTAGAACATAGTTTGTTGTGGGTTTATTTTTTTGTTTGGTTTGGTTTTTGTTATTGTTTTTTTTTTGGTTTTTTTTTCGTAAAAGAGAGACTCAACTAAGGAACTGCATACTTTGGTCATATTTTGCATAACAAAATACCATAGCCACATCAAAATAATGTGGCCACATCACTCAGGATCTCCACTTGAATTCACAGTCTCCTGCCATTTGAAATAAAGTCATTGCCAACACATCACTCTGGAAATTTATAGTCGTATCAACTAGATAGTTATCAAATAGCATTTGGGTGGCCCAACACTGCATCCTCTAGAAGTCAATAGAACGTAAACACTAGCTAGTAGACTATATTGTGTCAAGCTCAATTTGGAAATCTGCTTTCTTCCTAAATTCCTACTGTGTTCTCAGCATCAGAATCTCCAAGTTTTTCTCTTGAAAACATAGCATTATTATTGGACTTTAAATAGCATGAGAATCCTTTGTAATAAAGTAAGCTAAATAGATATGATATTTTGGTATAAGCGTGAAACATTGGGTTTTTTTCTGTGCTTTGGTTACCATAGGTTGAAAATTATATTTAAGAAAAAATATTAATGTTCCATAATACAAATTGTAAGATGTTAAAGGTTCATTTTCTGGAAGATAATATTTTACTACATCCTCTGCCTGCACGTGTGCAAAGCATTTGACACTGTCCGAAATGACATCCTTGTCTCTAAACCAGAGAGACATGGATTTGATGGACAGACCACTCAGTGGATAAGGAATTGGCTGGATGGCTGCACTCAGAGAGTGGTGGTCAACGGCTCAATGTCCAAGTGGAGACCGGTCACCAGTGGCATCCCTCAGGGGTCTGTGTTGGGCCCGGCCCTGTTCAACATCTTTGTCGGCGACATGGACAGTGGGATAGAGTGCACCCTCAGCAAGTT
>WHYT01017456.1:734357-817344 GCA_009806455.1 Tetrax tetrax | reverse complement strand
ATGGACAGACCACTCAGTGGATAAGGAATTGGCTGGATGGCTGCACTCAGAGAGTGGTGGTCAACGGCTCAATGTCCAAGTGGAGACCGGTCACCAGTGGCATCCCTCAGGGGTCTGTGTTGGGCCTGGCCCTGTTCAACATCTTTGTCGGCGACATGGACAGTGGGATAGAGTGCACCCTCAGCAAGTTCGCCGATGACACCAAGCTGTGTGGTGCAGTCAACATGCTGGAGGGAAGGAACGCCATCCAGAGGGACCTTGACAGGCTGGAGAGGTGGGCTGGTAGGAACCTCATGAAGTTCAACAAGGCCAAGTACAAGGTCCTGCTTTGGCAATCCTGATCACAAATACAGGCTGGGCGGAGAATGGATTGAGAGCAGCCCTGGGGAGAAGGACTTGGGAGTGCTGGTGGATGAGAAGCTCAACATGAGCCAGCAATGCACCCTTGCGGCCCAGAAGGCCAACCAGCATTCTGGGCTGCATCAAGAGAAGCGTGGCCAGCAGGTTGAGGGAGGGGATTCTCCCCCTCTACTCTGCCCTGGTGAGACCCCACCTGGAGTACTGTGTTCAGTTCTGGAGCCCGCAACATAACGACATGGACCAGTTGGAGAGGGTCCAGAGGAGAGCCATGAAGATGATCAGAGGACTTCTATGAGGACAGACTGAGAAAGCTGGGACTGTTCAGCCTGGAGAAGACAAGACTCCAGGGAGACCTTTTAGTAGCCTTCCAGTACTTAAAGGGGGCTTATAAGAAAGATGGGGAGCAACTCTTTAGCAGGGCCTGTTGCAATAGGACAAGGAGTAATGGTTTTGAAACAGAAAGAAGTATATTCAGACTAGACATAAGGAAAAAATTTTTCACAATGAGGGTGATGGAACACTGGAACAGGTTACCCAAGGAGGTGGCAGATGCCCCATCCCTGGAAACATTCACAGTCAGGTTGGATGGGGTTCTGAGCAACCTGATCTGGTTGGAGATGTCCCTGCTCCCTGAAGAGGGGGTTGGACTGGATGGCCTTTAAAGGTCCATTCCATCCCAAACTATTCTATGATTCTATGATTCAATGTCATATGATTATTTTTAATGGCTTTTACCTGCAGATTGAATGAATATCCTGAAAACTGAACACTTTGTCTGTAAAAGCATACTTTTTTTTTTCTTTTCCTAAAAAAATGCTTAACACACCGGAACAAAATCTAAATTCTCAAGGGCAATATTTGTCATTGTCTAAAGTAAATTTTGGTGTATTTGTTTAAATTTAATTTTAAAATTTAGAACAAGAGATAATATTTTAAAATGTCAGCTATTTCAAACTTAATACAAAAACTGCTAGTCTTCTAATAAAAAATATGTCTATTTGGGTTTGCTATGTCATGCTACTTAACATTTATTAATATCCAGATAATAATGCTGGCAAAAAACCCAGACTCCTGCACAACTGTCTCATTGTCTTCAAGTTCATAGTTTACTGTTAAAGCACAGTAAAGCTTTTATTTTTTTTTTACTGCTAAACTAGGCTTTTGACCTTACATTATGCTTAATCATTTATATTAAACATCTACTTCCCTGCAACATTTAGTGATTCCATTGAGACACTAAAAACTCTGGTCTAAACTATCTGATCAGAACAACCCTCGCACAATGCACCACAGCTACAGTTTATAGAATACATCCCATTCAGCGACCTACAGATTCAATAGGTGGTTCATGGAAGAGTTTAAAAGAACATAAGCATAGCAGTATGCTACCCATGTCCTTCATATGTTTTACTGACGACCTTTGAGTTCTTTTCCTTTTAAAAATAAATATCTTCTAGTCTTTTCTCTACATACAGTAAGTTTTGCAGGAAAAGCACTGCTGGTCTACTGGCACAAGCTGTTGAGAACCAGACATCTCTTTTCTTCATCAGCATAATACCATCTGCCACAGACAGAAAGGAGGAGATTAAAACTGAGGAAGAAGGAGGAGAATGATACCGATAGAAAAGATGCTCATTAAGTCTCTGGTGATGCCCATTCAGTCTTTTCTAATTCTGATTATGAAAACAATTAGACTATTCAAAACCTCTTGTGTTCCTAGAAAAAGAACTACATTAATTTTCTTTCCCCTTAATAATATTACAATTGATCCATGTGTACTTTTGAAGACCAGGAAGCTCTGAGGATATTGCAAAAAATGCATCTAATAATACCACTTTTGAAATAAGGAACACTAAGAGTTTGTGTTTCAAATATTTGAGGGCATTATGGAAATATCGTTGAGGGCAGAAAGAATTGCAAGAAAACATCAAAACAAACTATGAAAAAGTCTCCTCTATTAAGAAAATAACATACTGTCTCTTTACTTCCGGATTAGCTGCCTGAATCTGAAATACTAAAACAACAAACACAAGATGTAGTTTCTGTTTGTATAAGTTTATGAACACAACGGAAAAATGAAAACTACTTTCATCCTTTTGCATTAAAGTAACACTTACAGGTTTTGACTGAAATGGATCCTCACTGCGTTAAAGTATTGCAGAAACACACAGTTAGAAACAGCCCCAGTCCCTTAGAATTTACATCATACACAGAAAAAATAGATTGTGAACGAAGAAAAATGAGGTGGTTTTTCTTCCTTTATGCATGTTGTGGGTTTATGCAGGGAAGCAGAAGGAAGAAGTTAAAAGGACTTCCAGTCTTTTCTTACAACTGCTTACTTACAGAAGCAGAGATTAAGTAAGGCTGATGTTCTCACTGCTACTCTAATATGTAAAGAAAACTGCTTTAGAACCCCTTCTTGAGCTCTGAGAGCAGAGATGAGGTGCCTTACATCCAAACAGGAGAACTGAGCTGTGAAACCCAAATGGAGGGAATTGCATCCTAAGAAGAAAAATTAATACCTAACTAAGGCTAGTATTTCTTTGGGCAGCAACTGGCTTAAGGGTACCACTTTGGTAGGTTCAGTTCTCCATGTACACTGTATAGGGAGCCAAAGCACCTAACATAGGATGCTGGAGTCCCTCTGGGACATAAATGCTGTGATATAGCCATGATGGTGCACAGCGGTAGAGGCATAGTCCCAGGCAACAATGAGTTGCACAAGCTCACACAGGAGGATTGCAGTAGATTTAGGCAAAATCATGCCTTATGCCACCTCTATGCATGAATCCTTCAGTGATCCCACCCATTTAATTGGTGATCCCTTTTCAAATACATTTGTCCAATTATTATAAAGGAAGCTGCTACCTCCTGTGCCACATTGGAAAACAGCACAAACTGAAACAAGGAGAAAAAGCTAAACTGAAGAGTTACCATAAAATCATAGATACTAAGACTGTGTGCTGGTTTTGGCTGGGGCAGAGTTAATTTTCTTCATAGTAGCTGGTATGGGGCTATGTTTTGGATTTGTGCCCAAAACAGTATTGATAACACAGGGATGTTTTAGTTATTACTGAGCAGTGCTTACAGAGTCAAGGACTGCTCTGCTTCTCACCCCACCCCACCAGTGAGTAGGCTGGGGGTGCACAAGAAGTTGGGAGGGGACACAGCTGGGACAGCTGACCCCAACTGACCAAAGGGATACTCCATACTCTATGATGTCATGCTCAGCATATAAAGCTGGGGGAAGAAGAAGGAAGAGGGGACGACCAGAGTGATGGCATTTGTCTTCCAAAGTAAACATTACGCATGACAAAGGCTTGTTTTCCTGGAGATGGCTGAATACCTGCCTGTCACTGGGCATCCTTGTTTTGCTTTCCTTTTGTGGGCAGCTTTTGCTTTATCTATTAAACTGTTTTTATCGCAACCCACGAGTTTTCTCATTTTTACTCTTCTGATTCTCTCCCTCATCCCACTGCAGGGAAATGAACAAGCAGCTGCGTGGTGCTTAGTTGTTTACTGAGGTTATACCACTGCAGAATGGAAGGTCGTATAGCAATATACTTGTCAATGCTCCCAGGAGTATGAATCCTTGTGCTTTCTCAACACTACAATATTGCATGTTTCACTCTGAAAGTTTCGCTTAATGCTCAGCTTGACGTTACCTTTCCTTTTCTTCACACTATTATTTCTAATTTCTCTTAGGAGTCTTTAAATGAGGCTCTGCTCAAGCTGAGCAGAAGAGATTCTGCTCAGACTGTGGTCTGTGCTTCAGAAAAGAGGCAGACTTTAGCGGAAAACACTGAGGATAAAATACTGAATTACATCAGTGACTTACTGTTTGTTCATTTATCCTATACACGTTCTTATACTCACTTTGTAGATTTTGCCATTTTTGTTTTGTCTCCCAGGACACATTTTTTACTCATTCTTCTTCCTATCCTTTAAATACTATAAAAATGGTCTCTTTCTTTTCATCCTGAAGACACTTGCACCAATGAGAAAACAAAGTAGGCTTCTTTCTTTCTTTTTTTTCCCCCTGACAGAATATATTCTTCTCTTCAACTATATTGGCCAACATATTTGCTGCTCCAGACGAAACATAAAATCTCTCCACTTTCAACTCGATGGGAGTTTTGCTATTGATTTTCCTGTACCCAGGTTGTCAACTGTTAACCATACCTTTCAGTTTTCTACCCAACATTGGGTATATGTACGGTAAATTATTTTTCATCTATGCATAACACAACTTTATTTTGTGGACATTTAAGAACAAAACCTGCAGACTAAACCCAGGTGCATATTTACAGCAAGTTAATCAGTAATTTGTATGGCCATGGAAAAAAATCCTACCCCCTAGTCAAGGTGATATTATTCAGCAGAGCTCAACTGCAGCTAATATATCTCTAAAACAATTTATTCATATAGCTAGTCTCTTTCTTATATTCCAGTGTCACATTTCCTTCCTAAATAATTAATATCATTAATATTTCTTATTTATTGCTGAAAAGTAAGAAAACACACGTAATACATAATTTCCATCTCACCTTAGATGTCTAAATGCCTTTAAAGCTGTATCCCTTTTGTGCGTTCAAAATTGAGAATGGACACATTAAGATGTTGCTTAATATTCATAACTATGTACCTGTCAATTGTTTTTAATGAAAAAGTCACAGAAACATGCTACAAAATGCTTTATTACTTATTGCGGGTAGGGTTTTCTAAAAGTATGTGTTTACATTTGAGTTACTTGTCTGGGTTCTCTGTAGCATCACTAAAGAAAGATTGGTATTTGAGAGTATGATTAACCCTTCCTAAAGTTGACACCTAGTCAGATTAAGTGGATCACCTATTATAATGCCTGTCTCCCCATTAATTATAAGGGAAACTTAGAGCGAGTTCTGAAGTTGCAGACATGTCTATGCTGTAGACATAAATATTATAATATATGATTCACAAACATTAATATCAGTGCATGTGAGAGCACTTGTCCATATGTGTATTCATGTGTGCCAAACTATGGCACTATGGAAGGTTAGTGGTGAGATAATGGGATACAGATTCCATTTTCAGTTCAACTCTGAAATACGTATAAAACTCGAACTAATTCCTTTGTCCACATTTTCTCCAGAGAAAATGGGACAATACTTACCTTTCTAAATCAGGTATTCTAAGGGAGCTGGTTCCTACTATTTGCAAAATACTTCTGAGATTTTCCATGGAAGGTTTGGAAAATGTTACAGTATTAACTTGTATTTTCCCTTTTCTGACTTTTGATTTAAGTGTCTCTGCCAAACTCAGCTTAAAAGCAATTTTTAAAAGGAACCGAAATTTTACTGAAGTGAACTAATCCCGGACTTTAAGTGGTAACAATATCTACAGAATGTGCTGTTCTGGATAAGGCTAAGTGTAAAGAGAGATGCATTAATGAAAGGAAAACATCTTTTCATGTTCGCTGAACAACAAAATATGCAGTAGGCTCTCCTTTGTGTTCGATTATAAACTTTTTGAGAAGATAAAGCCTTCTGGCAATACATCAAACCATCCTGCTTAGTTTCAGTCTAACAACTCCAAACCAAGTACTTCTTTACAATTTCCTTCCACAGCGCTCTTTAGAATGTCCTTAGGTTTTCCTCCAGGCAATAGCAGCTATAGTATGTGCTGAAGGATTTGTCACTACAGATATTAATACACCATTAAATAGAGAAATTCTTTTTAACTCTATGTCAAATGCAAAATTATCATCACTAATACAAGAACTTAATAGTGTTCTATTTTTTTTTTTTAAATCTAATGCATTTTCATTAATGTAGCTCTCTCATCAAACTTGAGGGAGACTGTAACAGACAAACTATGATGACCTTGGACTGATTCAGCATTGAGGTTTTTAATTTGAATACATAATATTGTCTGGGAATACATATTCAAAAAAGGATAATATAGGCTACAGAAATAACTCTTTTTCTTTTTTTTTTAACAATTAGGTTACCAGTCCTGACTAGTATACTAATTCTGAAATTAATTCCAGACATTTAAATAATGTTTTAGGTGTATATATTTAGAGAATGATTTAAACGCACAAAATAATAACCAGAATTTAAATAACAGAATTGCAGAAGGTATAAGAATACTACTCCAAAACTACTCTTTTCTGTGTTAAGGTCTTTCTATAAGTCTACATAGATGAAACTTTACTGAAATTAGTATATTTAATTAGCTCTGACATGAAGACCTCAAAGTATCTTCAAAACAGATTTTAATTACTCTCCTACTTCCCTGGGTGAAAGGAAAATGTTGCTGTGTTCATTTCTATATTAGTATTCTAAAATAAAGAAGCTTGAGGGATTTGGTCTTTTCTACATTGTAGACAAATCAGAAACTTACTGACAAATCAGAAGCTGACAGCCATATCTTAACCAAAAGATGATATACTTTCTGCTATAGGTATAGAGCATTTTCTCTTCTTTTTACATTGCCATGATCATTTTTATTATTATTTTTATTATTCACGGCATATGAGTTCAATCTTACTTCTAAGATGTGGCAATGCACAGTGGTTTTTTGGGTTTTTTTGGTTTTTTTTTTTCTTCTAGGAAATTATTTATTCTCCCTCCTAACACTGCATTCACAAGCAAGCTGTAACAGCTTAGCAAATAGAATTTCAGCTTTAAGCCTGGAGACTAAGAACAGGACAGGACCAGTCTTTAGGCTCCTTTCCTCCACGTTAGAATCTAAGAAAGTTCCTGTCCTTACAAAATGTACAGCCTGTCCACTTCAGATGTTTATAAACCTCCAATTTTGTGTGTCTGCACTAAGCCGTGTGGTTTGCACTGGAAGAGGGGCTAAGCGATCTGTAATTTCTGCCAGAACAGGCAGGAAAGTCTCAGACCATACTTCCTCCAAAGACTCTTCCCCTTGTCTCCAACGTGATTTTGAGCAAAGTATTTTGTCTCATTTTCCATAAGACAGAGATAATGACAATGATCTTCCTGTTGAAAGCACTTTGAAATCCAAGGCCATAAAGCCTAGCAAAATAAGTTATTAGTACTAACTGAATTGATCAAAATTGAGCTTAGGGCCTTACCAGACTGTTTGGTACAGTCACTTACCATCACTCCAGCCCTAACCTTCCCCTGTGCACAGGTGCAAAACCACTCTCCACAGTTTGGCTATTTTGTGATGCACACAAATTGAGGGATGTGCTGGGTAACCAACTTAATTGTTCATGGAAGCCTGCTATAATTAAGCATGACAAAGAAGTTATTAGCAACTTGCCTTTCCAGAAGCTTAGAGATTCCTCTAACGCCCTACTTCTCGTTTGAAATGCACCTTATTAGTGAATTAGTCTCGAAATTAAGAGTAAAATCCTCTTAATCACTTTGAAGTTCTGGAGAAGTGAATGCAATGTATATTTTTTATGCTTTGAAAATACATTTTAAAAATATTAAAAAAGCTTTATGCACAGTTTTTTGAGGGGGAAAAAATAAAGCAATTGTTGTTAGAATTTTGGAGCTTCTCTTAAGTAAGATCTGTGTAGATTTGAGGTTTGAACTAGAGACTTAAAAAGCAAAAATGTGATCACTATTGCATGAGAACTTGTGAGTCTTTCCAAATTTTTTTTTAATAAATGTGATGAACCTTACTGTAGTCAATCAGTATGAAAAGAATTTATATTAGATCTCAGGTAATATCTTGGACTAATTCTTACTGTGTTACCAGCTTTAGGTAAGGAATAACTAATACATTTCAGAAATTGATCTGGTCAGAGAACAAAAATATTTTCCCTAAAAAAAGCTTCCAAGTGATTTTCCTGTAATATTTTGAAGGAGCTCCATTGTGATTCTTCTGAACAAGTTCTTGTTTCTTTTTTCTTGTTTTTCCTCTGAGGTTTTTTAAAAATAAAAAATGTTATTGAAAACGTTATTGTAAATTCCTCTGAAGCCAAAGCCCGTTTTCCAAACTACTTTTTATGACTTTTAATGATTACCTTTTTAAAAATAGAATTAGAAAAAGGAAAGTTTTATTCTCAAATATGAATCCTTGTAAAAATAAAATTGTTTTGTTGAAAATGCCTAATTTTATTCAAAAATCTAAATCACTTTCATTTTCATTAACCTGCACCTAACCTTTCTTTAATCTAAGTGCAATCTATTTGATTGTGATAAGAAGACAAAATCTTCAAAATCTGCCTCTATTGTTGGAATATTGTCAGTTTTGTGTGCAATTACACATATATTTCTTCTTTCACTTGTGCAGTAACTTCAATAAATAAGAAGCTGAATTCTTCCAAGGTGTAATATCACTAATGCAGCTATGTTTATATGAGTGATACATTTGGTAAATGGCTTTTACATCTGAATAATCCTTTTAAAAAACAGTACAAATCCTGTTCACACACTTTACATACCACTTAATTCCACCTGAAAGGAAAATAAAATTTCTTTCTCACTGTAAGTTACTGCCTTTTTTCTCCGTTATTTTTACTTAAGTAACAGCATTATCACAGCAATCAACAAATACACAGTTTTGCAAAGGGCACACACATTCCAGTTTCACTTGAACACACAGAATAACACCCTTCTGTTTCATTCATGAAAAGCATAATCCTGACTCAAATCCCACAAACTCAGGAAAGTAAAGATGGCGTTAAGAGGTACAAATCACCTAAGGCAGCAAAAACTCTCTTGTCTTTTGGGAACACAAACCCAAACAGACCAACAACTCAGAAACAGAATATTGTTTGTTTTAAAAACTGGATTATTTCCTTACAGTTCTAGTAGTTTTTCTGTACTCCCAGTTGTTTTTCAGCATCAGTAAATACATCTTCTTTTCCTGTTTGCATTAAGTAATGAATAACCTTATCGTCACTGCACAGTAAGAAATAGGCTTCGTAGCAAGTACACAGCATTTCCAGACACTTTTTGGAATAAAATGTAGCATAGATTGACAAACAGAGATTTGTTCTAGAGCAGGCTTGAAGAATAGTGTTTCACTCTTCCTTTGGCCACTGGCGTTCTATGTAATCTTCAGGAAGCTTTCTAACTTCTGCTTTTCTTTTTCAGACTTTCTTTGTCTTCTGTATTTGTGTGGTCAGGTCTTCAGGTCAGAGACTCTGACTGAATCTACATTTCCACAATTTTTAGCACAATAAAGATTTAATCTCAAAAAGCTTGCAGGGACATGTATCTTTATCCTTATAATCAAAGGATTTGGTCATGTTTGGTCTGGACACGTTGTACAGTTACCAGTTACTCTTGCATGCTGAACAGAAATACAGAAATAGGATTTCTTCAGATTCATTATTCTTAGGATAGTCTGTACTCATGTATTCAGCGCTAGCAAGGATGAATATTTTATACTTGCAAGCACTTTAATCTAAGTGCACTCCTTCACTTGCTGAAATGCCACATTTATGGTTCACATAAGAACTTAGTTCAGATGTGGATATGTGGGCAGGATATTTGCACAGGGAATTTACTTCTAATATGAATTTGTGAATTTTACAAGCTATCTCTTTCTTCACAATGTCTAAGGAGAGAGACAAGCCAAAGGAGCTCTACATTGGTGCAAGGAGTGGCTTCTTGGATGGGACTCTGAAGAACAGGTTTTCAGATACGATTGTGATGGGCAGTAGTTTTAAATCCTACAGTGTGTGCATGGAGTTAGTAGAAATGTCAATACGAGCAGAATGCCACCAGTGTTCTCACTGAGGGATAGGAAAAGGGAATGAGTTTTTGAAAATAGTCATAAATAATAAAAATGCTGGCCTATAGCATTTTTCTTAATTTAACAAGAACTTGAACCTAGTATAAAGTGCCTTGAAGAAAACCTGTCCAATCTAGAAGGATGGAGGTTTTGATCAGGATAGATAAGAGTGTGAACAATTTTCAGATGTGAAATTTATTTCCTGTTTTGAAAGAAATTACTTAGCCTTGAAAGGTTTGTCAGGAGCATTACCATGTTTTTAAGAGTGTTCAGGGATTTCATCAGGAATAAAGCAATACATTCCTAGCAGATCCCTTCCAAACTAAAATACAATTTCATAAAATATTCAGCACCTTTGTAGGCTTATAGTTATAGGAATCCATTCTCATAGGATAAGGAACAGAATCTGTTGCATATATAATGAAGCCATAGATAATCATGGCCATAACTGAGGGCAGAATCCATCCTTCCTTGCATGAAGCTCTTCTGGGGAACAAAAACGCAAGGAGCTCTGCAGCATGTCAGAGTTATTATCTGAATTTATGAGTCAGTCACCAAACCGCAGTGCAGCTCCCGTATAGGCTAGAAAAACACTCATGGCACTTCTAAGTAGGACCTTTGAGTCACGGAGGCCTTGGTTTTGCTATGACTATTACAGCTCTTACGCCTCATCCATTTGCAGACAACTCTCTGGGAACCCTCTGTACTAGTCTCAGGTGCCTCCTCTGGCTGGCTCGGAAAGCCTTACATTGTCTGCCTGCACTCTGCCCAAAGAAGGGAATGAGTCTTGAAAAGAAGAGGTTAGATCACCAGAAAAAAAAAAACAAAAAAAAAAAAAAAAAAAAAAAACAAACAAAAAAAACCGCAAGGAAATCTGTGAGGGGGAAAAAAAAGAGTGAATGTATTTTTGTCTGGTGCTCAGTAAATGTGAGCAACTGCTCCTCAGATTGGAGGCATGGGAGTCCAGCCAGCTCCGCACTAGACTACAACCAGATGCACAGCTTTGAGTGAATCACTTCCATTCTGTTCCCTTTTCTAGTCTTTCATTTACTGATTTTTGGTCAGATCCAGCCTCCATAACTGAAATGCCCAATCTGTGCTTTCAAAACAAAAAAAAATTTAATGAAGCTTTCCTCCCCAGTAATATGCCACAAAAAAAAATATGTGTGTCGCCTTAGCTGCTGCACTGTTTCAAGGTCCAGCTCTTGGGCTTTATCATCTGGGTAGAGACAGCAAACCAGCTTCACCCACCACCCACCTCTGCTAGGATTTTCCCCTTGAGGGAACCAGTGTGCAATAAACCAGAGACAGACAAATAAGGGACACACAGATTGTGCTGATGCTCGGGGTGGTTAGGCTTTGGTGTGAGGACAAGTCCAACCTAATATGAGAAGATAAACACTCAGCCTAGTGTACTTAAGTGGTCAGTGAAGGAGGTGAAGGCTCTCAAAGGCTTCCAAGTGGAGTAGAGAGCTTCTTGCTTATAATAATCACAGAATACCCCAGGCTGGAAGAGACCTTGAAAGATCATCTGTTCCAACCTTTTGTGGGAAAGGGACCCTAGATCATCTAGCACCCTGTCCAATTGTATCTTGAAAACCTGCAGCAATAGGATCTCTACCATCATCCCTGGAGAGGTTGTTCCAATGTTCGTGGTACTTTCCAGTCACTGTGTGAAGAAGTCAGGTATTTTCTTTACTGCCTCACTATATGCTTAAAATGCATATCTCTCTGCGGTGTCCAAGACTGGAGCCCACTATTATCAAACCTTCAGAGTAAATATTGTTTCTCAGCATGAACCTGTGCTAATAAAATAGAGCTCTGGTTTCATCTAGGTCCCATAGCTATTGCTGTAATACAAATAATCACAAATACAAGATTGAGATTCTCAGAAGGGCTTGGGAAAATAGGTTTAAGGCAGTAAAACTTATGTAAAGAATGTCAAATAAGGCAAACTGAAAATCTGTGAGGAAAATGTTGAAGAATGAGGTAAGTAGAGATGGTAGAAGATTATAGGTAGAAAAAAAAAAAACAAATAGTTAATTTAATAAGAAGATAATATTTGAAGAAATGAAACTTGATGCACATTTCTCTCTGGCAGATCCCTTCCAATGAAGAATACAGATCACAAAGGCTTGATATTTCTTAGTCAGTAATTCAACCAGAAAGCTGCCATTCTAGAAAAATTCATAAACAAGAGGGTTAGAATAAACATGTAAAGGTATGGTCACATTGAAGTGAAGATTTGTTTTAGAAGGAAGTAGTAGAGTGGCATATGGAGTAATGTACAGTGAAATATTTATCTATAGGATACTATTTTTTTAAAATAGTGTGTTAAATTATAAAGTAAAAACTAGAACAAATTGACAGAATAGTTTATAGATAATGTAAGAAACTTATTTTCAATTCATCCATGACTGTGTGAAGGTAGGTGGCTATAGCCAATTAGCAACAAGAAATGTTAATAATTCAGAGTAAAATAGGCATGAAAGAGAGACATGAGAGGAAACCTAGAAATCCTTTAGGAAAGTTTAAAGTTGTTATTCATCCACACATTGGAAATTTTACAAGCTGTTTTATGCAGTTCTCTGTATGATGTAAACATGACCATCTGCCAAAGATAACCAGCTTTTCCTAAAAATCTACATATTAACCTAAGATGTAAAAGCACACAACATATTCATAAAGCAAAATCTCTGTGAGAGAAAAACTATATGTGTGAGTGTACATTACTATCACGCTTTAAAAAAAAAAAAAAAAATTTGCTATGATACAGGCATTACTTGCACACAATCGTGTTACGTGCTTTCTGAACCTTTAGAAAGTTCATTCCCACGGAGGGCACAAGGGGATCAAGGAAGTAAAATTGCACAAAGGAGACAGACGTCATTAATCCATCGATCTGCCTTCCTGGGTCTCTCTTTCTATGCATTGCTGACTCCCTGGCAGGCTTTCGCCAGGTAGCACAGGAAGTGCTAATGTGATCTGACTCGAGATCAATACTAACATGGTCTTAGATGCACTGTTTGTGCTTGCCAGAGTACTAGTTTGGAGACAGTACTGGATTATGTTTTACACCTTTTTAGCACCTAACAAGCATTCTGGGCCTCTAACAGAAGCCAAACACAATTAAGTATCAGAAGCCAGAGAAAGGCTGGAGGACTTGGTGATGTTGTGATAACAGAGTGAACCTTTGACCTCTGGGTTAATAGCCTAAAACTTGCTTAAATTAATCATGACAGAGGGCTAAATTCTGTGCTGACTTCTACCCTTTAGAGCCTCATGAAAACAAGCAGGCTTGCAGGAATGCAGACAGAACTAAAATCCGTTCTTCACACTGAAAAGCAATTAGAAATGAATTGGTTTTCTAAACCCTGTTCCTGTGATCAGCTTAGACACGCAGGCACACAGCATGTGTTTGCTAGCAACCTCCACAGGGACGCTGCGCCTGCAGACTTCATCTGCCTCATCTACAAAGAGACCAGCTGGTGCCACGACATGTCAGAGGGCAGAATGGGACGGTATTGCTGTCACCTGTCCTCTGTGTGAGCTGTGGGAAAAGGTCTTCCGCCTCCAAAAGTGAACCCAGCTCCATCCATATCAGAAGGGTCTAAATCGACTTAGAATAATTTAGTGGCTCTAATATCTGTTCACCACAGAGATTCAGAGTTACAGCTCCCATTTTAGCTACAGGATGCCATATAGACATTACAGTGTGTAATATTTTCAGATAGCATCTTTATACAGAGCAATTTAAGCTCCTTAAAGCACTTTATATGTGAGGCATAGACAAGAATTATATCATTCACTAGCAAAATGAAGCCACCCATTCACCTGAGATACTCTCCTGTACTTCAAGTATGTTAATCTCTGAACAAAAGTCAAAAACAAGTAGTAGGGAAACCTGTGGAAGAAAGGGCATGAAAAGTGCAGTCCACAGAAGAGAAAGATAACTTAGCTTGTTTACTTCCAAGTGCCTTCTGATAGTATGGGAAAAATTCATCTCCAAAGAAAAAAAAAACCATCAGAATTCATATTGTCTTTGACAAGACTGTATGTTTTGCTTGTGTGAATGTCTCAGTCCTGTTTCTGATTTTTAAATTATTCAAGACAGGACACTTTCATCAATTCAGGCACTTGAGAAAATCTAGCCCGCTCAGACTTTCTCCTGCTTTCTTTGGAAAGCGATGGTGTGTGGACAGAAGTCCTCCCAGAACCAGCCAGAATGCCTCCATCTCCACAGAGATTCTGTCAAAATTTGCCATTCCTGTTGACTGAGCTCAGCTCAAATAGACCAGAGAGTTGACAGAGGAAACAAGTTGCTAGCACTGCCTTTTGGTATGACAATCAGCTGGGAAGAAGTCTTCATTTTCCACGCTGCTAGAAAAGTGGATATCAATTCACCAGCAAAGGACCCCTATCAAGGACACAGATTTATTATACTGTGTGCTGTGGCAGAAGATGGGTAGTTTATTACCCAGAAAAACCTCAGAATTAGACTCACCATGTCCATGTACTACATGGACGAAAGAGTATGTGAAAATTGTTGTCCGCTGCTTGAAGCTACATAACTGTTTACACTTCTTCTGTTTCTTCGCTTGTTATGACTGACTTAAATATCAGCATTTCCCTAATTTTTTTCTGTCTAAAAAATTGTTACTAGAGATGCGAAGAAATTAGTATGAAGCATTGATAGGTCTGAGGCAACGTGGAATATCTGTGCTGCACTTTTTCTTTTAAACAAAGAAAAAAATGTGTTCAATTTAAAGAACACTTATTTTTAATGTAAATAAGCAAATGCTGTAGATAATCCACACAGTTCTGGAGCCCACGGATAACAAGTTTACACAGCACAAGCAAGGCAGCCTTGTTTCTTTTCAGAGCGCAGGAAGGCGAAGGTCAGACAAATCAGAATATGGAACATTTGGTTCCTTATTGGCCTCCCTGGTGCTTTTTCCTCTCAGTGCATTTCATTTTCTTGGCAAATGTCTGTGACATATCAGTAAGTCATTTTAACACTTCTTCATGCCCTACTATTTCAGTTTCAAGATCATTAATAAAACAGCAGCTTGGAAGGTGGCACAACAGGCATTCTAGTATGCTAGCAGGTAGGGTGGCTGGCTGATTTTTTTTTTCCAGCTATTAACATAGCCAGACCTCAACCTCATAAATAAACAGCACATAGCCTACAGAGAGTTTCATATGAAAAAAAAATATGCACAGTATGCTTTTCACTGACTGGCTATGTGCTATTGAACCATCTATTAGAGAAACTTTACCCTGGAAATTCAGGCCTTATAATATTAAAGTTTTAAAATGAAACCCCCTCAGGCTAGCCCAGCATAAACAATTAGCTGCTCCCTGTTAAACTCCGTATCCATAACAGCCCATTCTGAATGTTTCATAAGGTACACTAAGGGACATCATTAGTATGTGAATTTCTTTTACAAAGATCACAATGAGGGCTTCAGGAAGAGAATGCACATATCCAGGGAAGATTGGCAGACAGAACGTCGCAAGCTGCTCGTGCTGAGTCGATTTGGAATCATGTGAAAGCATTTGAGCCATTTAACTCTATTTCTTTTGATCCTCAAATCTCTGCCTTCACATAATCTTGTGTGTACAGTTTTCTAAACCCAATTTAATATCCTATCTTGCTATTCCCTACTGGGGCGCTCGATTATTTCTTTAACTGTTTTTTCTTCTTTTCTATTTTCTTTTTTAAACATTTATGACTTTTTTTTCCCCGTTCTGATATGAAAGCATCTGAAGTTTTTGCCTTTTAACCTCTTTGCTTCTGACACAGTTCAGGGACATCCACCATATAGTACATTTCTTCATCCATCTTTACAGGCAAGTCTAATGCTGCTTCTGATCAGCTTCATTGACTGCTGCATCCATGATGCTCTACTTGAAATAGCATGAAATTCACACCACCTCCTCACTGATTCCCAGCTCAGAATCCAACTCCAAAACTCGAAATCTAAGAAGAAATGTTCCCCCTTTATCTGCATAAAGAAATTCTAGGCACCTTAACAAAAATATTTACTTGCAGATAAACCTTAGACTCATGAAATAAATAGCTGAAATTCTAATAATGCATGGAAAATAACATCTAGTGAGGAAAAAATAAATTTAGCCTTTGTTGTAATTAGACTGAATTTATGTCATAGCAGGACAAATAATTTAATTTTAGTTCTACTTCTCAGTAGCAAGGATCATATTAGAAACAGCAGAAAAATTCAAATACTAGAAGTTATTGAGGTTTCCTAAATTCACATGCCTAATTGTCATGAGAAAAAGGAGCTAGTGATTCTGCATAGGATAGAACTGTATTGCCAATATAAAACATGTTTCTCTTACTCTGCATGGACTCAGGTAATCACCAAATCCACGTAACATTTGAAGGACGTAATGTCAGAAACAATTATATCCTGATGATTCAGTCAGGAATGGCTCCACCCAAATGTTTTGTTGTTTTGAAACACTGCAAATGCCCTAAAGGGAACAAAATAGTTTCTTATCAGTAATAATTCATACTTTTTCAAAGAAATCAATATGTGATGAAATCTGATGCAATTTATTAGTACTACACATAGATGGAAAGCTCCAATGAGGAGTAGAGCAGAGTTCATGAAGCCTCTGTCAGATGTGTTTTTCTGTTGTGCTTATTCATCACTAATACCCACTTTCATGATTTTGACTTTATCTAACCATGAGTAGAACTGTAATATCAATCTTAATAGTAATTCATGGCTTATCCTATTTTGGGTTGATCCTTTGTGTGGACACTCTTATTTCAACATGAGAGTACCTTTATATAAATTTGGCTAAACTGAAAAGGAATCAACTTTAACCTATATAAAAATAGGTCACTTAGGCTGAAATAATAGTGTCAGAACACAGATTAAAAACAAAACAATGAAGAGTGTGACTCATAGATGATACATTTATTTGGATTCCATTCAACACATAGTGTTTTATAGCAGAAGCAGCAACTGAGGGCTATTTTTAAGATAACTGCACTGATAGTAGGGAATAAAAAATAGAAAAGCTTTTAAAAAAATCCTGATACTTTGGTTTTTGCAAAGTGGCAAGTAACACTGTTTCATAGCCAGAACTGATCACTGGATCACAGAACAATCTAACATTAGAAAGAAAAGAAAGCTTGAGGTCTGAAGTGCAAAAGTGAGATCCCTGATGTGTGGCACAAGAGATGCAATGCAAACTCACATCAGGAATATGAGTAATTTATTTAGACATCAGGTTTCTACTAAGGTCCTTCTAGTCTTGTTGAAAAGTAGATGCAAAATTTGTATATAAATGCTTCTGGACCTATCCCAAGGGGTTCAATACTAAGAAAGTGTTTAATTCAGTAATACTCAAGAGGATTACTCTCTTGTTTGGAGTTATGACTCAGATTTGCTGAATCAGGGCCAGGAAAATCAGCATCTTTTAGAACTGAGCCCTGATTAAATTAACAGAATAATAGCAAAGATCAGGCAGGCTTAGTCTGGCTATTGATCTTGTTGGCTTTTATTTTCTTGCAATTTCAAGTGATTTTTTTATTTTCTTGACATTTCAGGTGATTTTGTTTTGTTTTGCTTCTAGTTGCTGTGAACTCATTCATGTAGTTAGAAAGTGAATGTCTTATAGGTTGTCTATTTATTATTTTCAATATAATAATTTCAAAAATAGCTTTGTGACATTAGAGTGCACTTTATAAATTATGACACACAGCTTCCGTATTATAGAAAATTTTAGGAACACCAGGGTGCATATTTTTATTGCTCGGTATGCATAGATAAAAACTGACATTTCCTAAGGGACTGCTTCAGCCAGGGCTACCACAACTTTAAATGAGGCCACAAATTCATAATTTATTACTCCAGCTTAAAGGAAATACTTCAGCATCCAACATCGATCTGTGATACCAAAAGTTAAAATTGTCTTTTACTCAGTAAAGAGAAAGCTTATGAAAAACAGGTTTTTTTGGTTCGCATTTACTGTTGTTTTGTCAAGTTTCATCAAGTATCAGTAAACTGTGTTACATGATTTATTTTGCAAATGTCAAAATTGACACACAATAGATTACTAGAATAAAATCTGCCTCTTAACTAGGTGGCACATATCTAGATGGTTTGGGGTTTGTTTGGTTGGAGTTTTTTTTAATGATGTAAAGTTTTTGGAATTTGTGTCCTCAAGACATATTTCAGGAAAAAAAAATAACTTTATTTGAAAGCAACTTCTGATTTCATTTATACACTGAGGAGACTTTGGTATGGTAAGAATATTCAAAATATCTCTCTGTAAGCAATCTAATTTAAGATTATTTGACAACTGTAGAGAAAAGGGGAAACTAGCTATGAGTAGCAGAAAATAAGCAGAGAAGGAGAAAAAAAATACCACTCCTAAACTTCCAAGATTGCTGCTGTCCACCTATACACATAAGTCTCAATGGCCCCAGTCAGGACACTTACGATCTAGAACCGAATGTTTGCAGTGCTAAAATTCAAATTAAATGCTGCACTCAAACTGTAGGTCTGAATGGCTCCAAGTCTTTCCAGCTCTGAAAGTAAAACTCATTTATTTGAATTTATTTGACAAGATCTTCCCCTAGAAGTGTTTTTGTCTTTCTGCTAGACTCAGAATAAAAAGAAAAGTAAAAGTCAAAAAAGTATGATTACTTGCCATTCGTAAAATTAATAGTTGCTTTCAAAAAAAAAAAAAAAAACAAAACCAAAAACTCCTAGGAAAATATTCCCTTACTACGTAATGTCTTATACAACAAGCAGGAGCAACTACTGCTGAAGAGCAACATATCGTTGGAATATTGTTAAGATGATTGTAAGAGAAGAAAGAATGATTCTGAAGAAATGAAGTCTACTTAAAAGCTGATATGAGAAAATTAAAGGCTAAAATGCTGCCTTGAGAAACTGATGCCTGAGACTGGGAGGAATCATATAGATCGTTGAAGCCAGTTCCATGCAGTCACGTACATGCATTGCTTCATCCAACTTCAGGCAGCTCAAGGCTGTAGCTCTAAACCAAGCTATTTGTCTATGGACTGCTACTGTAAACAGAGATGGGAAACTGTAGTGAGGCAGCAGCCTGAAATAGGATAGGTCTTGGAGTCTCAAGTTCCAACTAGCACTCCAAACACACCCTCATCTACTAAAAAACATCTCAACAACTGATAGATAACCTCATAGCATTAGGATAAAGATCGAAGTGTACAAAATACTCAGTGACACAAAAAGAAAAGGAGATATAAAGGGGTATTGCTCATATCCATATTGCTGCAATAACCAGCAATTTATCAGGAGAAAATCACAGCAGACTCTAGGAAGACAGAATACACTATTATCTTTAGCTACTGCTCAGGTCTGGAATCGCCCTGTTCACAGCACTTTAATAATGCCTGAAATAGAGAAAAATCTAGTGCTGATCATCATATATGATATAGTAAACATATATATGCACAGTAAATAGATATCTATGTAAAGTATGTGACAGAGTAGATCAAATGATAATTTTTATTCTGCCTGTTGTGGGGAAACCTCATTATAATAAAGAGCAGGGAGGAGAAGAATATGGTAAATATTCAACTTATTTGACAAGTGGGGTTTTTTACAGACAAAACCAGGTAGAGTTAACTAAAAATAAGAATATCTTCCCTGGAGAAAATTCCATTATAACAGCAGTTCATTTTTACCTGCAAGACAATGACCAGATGAAATACAGAAATCCTCATGAAAACAAAAAATGTTGTATGTGAATTATTTTTTTTTGTGGTGAGATGTTTGCTCTGAACCAGTTCAGCATCAAACATTATCACCTGCAACTCTGCATAGCCCTCTGGGTGTTGTGGTTCAAGTGTTTTCTGCCCCAGCTCTTGGCTGTAAGCTGTGCCACCTTGCTCTGCTGTAAGCCACAAGGTTTCCTACGCTGAACTGTCTGCCTGCCTAAATTCTTGCCTATATCTCTATATATGACAATTTTCAACTGTACCATTATGTTCTATCTAAATTAAAATTAGGTGTCCACAAATGAGTTGCCACAAATGAGAAAAAAAAAACTATTTATGTGATATCAACAGAACAAGACTATCAGCTTTAGACTGCAATTTAATCTGTTCCATATTCTCAAGTAAAAATTTTTGAAGATATTTGACAAAGCCCTCAGTTGTCTGAGATATCACATTTTTGGACTCTTGTGATAGTTATATGGTCTTTCAGACTCTGCCTTTTTTTTTTTTTAATCCACAAAGTTACAGTTATATTTAAAATGCCATTAAATCCAAACAGTGTTTTCTGAGTTAAGCCTTTTCTCACTCTCAACTGCCCTTTCTTTAAAAATGAAGCCTAAATCTTTGAAGTTATTAACACTGTCAATATTTTCCTTTTTAGAATAAAAGTATTTTAATTTAAAATTAGTAAAACTGTTGTCTTTCTACCTCTTCACAACTAGGTTCATAATAAAAAGAAATGTGAATAGCCAAATTGATCAATTAATACTTTAAAAGGCTAGACAGTGATGACAATATATGTCAGTCAGTCATTTCCCACTTATTAATTACTATGACAAAACCTCAACAGACAATGAGAAGGAGGAAACTTGTGATTAACTGTTAAACAAAGACCCATTAAAGGTCTTTGTTTCCTAATATTTTAAACTCCAATTTTAATATGAGCCAATCTCATCTTTTCATCTATAACCTTCTTGTCTATTGAAAAAAATTATAATCTTTTTCAGGGCAGCAACTCAATATCATCCATAGAGACAGACAAATAGACACAGAGGAAATGCTAAGTAAATGAGCTGTTTGTGTTGAACTCTACAGGGTCTGGCTGAGATGGAGTTAATTTTCTTCATAACAGTTTGTATGGTGCTATGTTTCTGGATTTGTGACCAAAGTGATGTTGGTAACACATGGATGTTAACACTGAATGGGAGAGTGAGCAAGAGGCTGTGTGGAGCTTAGCCACCAGATGGGGTTAACCCAAATCATCAACTTATTTTTCACTATTTTAAGGGGCTTTTTTACCAATGTTTTTCTTAATTGACTAGATTCTATGTATAACATCTGCAAAATACTATCTAAATTAAAGTCAACCTCTATCAGAGATTAGGCAAAGGTGAACAACAGGCAGAAATTCAAAGAAAGTTAATTCATTCTATTGGAGACAGGTATCCCAAGTTTTCAGTCCCGAGGGATATCCTTTTTGCACTACTAAAAGTCCCCAAACAGTCAAATAGAATATATTATAGTAATCCAAGTACAGCGCTAAAGATATGGACAGCAACGACAAACTTCATATAGGAGAGGAAAGATCACAGACTAAGAACCCACATATAATAGAAAGAACTTTCTTGAAACTAGCACTATTACCTGAGACATTTTTGTTGACCTTATTTCCTCATTCCTTTCTATTTTTATTATAAATATATTTGAAGATGCAGACACTAAATTGTTAGTTATAATACTTTCTGCAGTTTAAAGTTTTAGCATTTTCCATTGTACCATCAACTCTGTCATTTCTTGAAAGTTTTTCCTCTCTTTCCAAACACGTATTGGCCTAGTTTTAGTATCTGAAGGTTGGTACTAGCAATCAGGAATTATACAACTCAACTTTACAGTACTAGGAAATGCTAAAATACCCTTTCTCTTTCTTTCCTTTTGAAGTGTCATTATGAAACATTACTTCTATTTCTTCCATTTTGTTTTAGCTTGCCACAGTCATCTACTCAAATTTAGGGCACATAGATTTTCTTATATAATGATTTTGTTTAGAAAATATGCCTTCTATTTACAAGATTTACTGAAGAAATAGTTGCAGTATCGTTAATGATTTGGAGGCATTCTGCATGCAGGCAACTTTTTCTTCTTATTCATCTATTCCTTTACTCTCTCATTATCTAAAACAATGTTAGGCAAGCAGTATATTACCTCCACATTTCTGCAGCCATCCTTAGAGGTCTCCTCATCTCTTATCACTTATCTAACAACCAGCAGACAACTTTGACATGTTATTTGAGCTATTACGAGCAAACACATTTCATTTGCTTAGTTTAAGAGCTAGAACACAAAATACTTTATTTATTTGCCTGGTTTAAGGTATTTCACATAAACATCAGACTTGGCATTTAGTCAGACTCCAGGGATCGTAGCTACAAATTAGGTAGCCGAGAGAGGCACTTAATTGGGATTTGGATTATTGAGATGAAATGTGGCCATTGGCAACAGTCCAGAATCCTAGCACTTTGCCATATTCTGTAAAAAAAAAACAAAACAAAACAAAGTTTAGCCAGTTTTTTAGCAAGTATGGAGACAGTTCCAGGACAGCATGAACAAACTTTTACTTCAGCATAGATTCTTCTGGCCTAACCAGAATTTGACTTTACTGCAAATGTAACTCAAGTAAATATTCCTAAGGAAAGTAGGAAAAATAAGGGTTTAGAGTTAAACTCTTATATTTCTTTACCATAATTTTAAAATGCCACATTTGTCAAATAGGGTACTGTTTCTTCCTCGGTAATTTGGAAAGGACAGTAATGATTCATAAAACAAGCTGTTACTAATGCTCTGGAGGGCATAGACATGTTTTTGTACTAGTTTCATAATTTTCTGTATGAGGTAGATAAGCCCTCAGCTTCTATAGATACCAAATCGGATATTAAATATTAAAGTTGCCAGAAATTTTGTGGCCTACTGTGGGCAATTAAACTGTGGTGCAGTTTTTGTTGACTCAATCTTTTCTACCTTGATTTACTTACATATGATAATACCGGTAGATTAAAACAAATCTGGAAAAAAATGCCACCTTCTGAATGAAAAAGTGAAACTAGATTTGCTTATTTAACCTTTTGCAAACCTCAGAGGTATTTCAAAATGGCATCAAGCTAAATCTCTTCAAACTGGTCATCAAATTTCTGTTAATGTATTTTTCAGAGGAAAATAATGCTCTCCACAATTTTTTTTTTTTTTTTTTAGAGAGAGGGGACAATGTCAGATTTTCTTAAAATATATTTTCATTATTTAAGTCAACATACATTCCAGCATTTTTGAGTATTGCCTTTATTGAGTTGGGGGTCTTTCTGTGTAATTGTTGCTTGAGGTTTTTTACTGTATCAGTCTGATTTTAAGCAATTTTTATTTGAGCTACCACAGGGACTTTATGAGTGCTGTAATTTAGATGTATCATATCCTAATTATCTTTGAGGTCTAGCCTAGATTTTCTATACATATTGTATTTGTTGATGCATAGAAAATTCCCCTTTCTGGCTTCTGATAAACTGAAAAGCAAAAAAGGAGTTTTCCACTCCATCGGCTACTACTTAGACAGATATCCGGGGCACAGTAGTTTTGGAAACCTAAAATGTTGCATTTTTTCAGTAATGTGTAACAAGCTATTTCGGAAATATTTTGGAATATTTTCTTTCACAAATAATTTTATATGTTCATTTTGAATTCCACTCTAGGACGAAACAAAATTTTCATGTATGGAATCTCTATATCATATATCTAAATCTACGTTTTAATACAATCATGTGTGCATGAATACTTAGGATGTCAGAGGTTGTTTGCTTGAGTAAGAAACTTATTCTAAGCTTTCCACAAATATCTCATGATATTTGAGGGAAGAAAGGACAGGTACCATCTAGCAGGGAATGCTCTGTAAATCCAGGCACTCTCTTGCCTTGTGGCACGTTCATATAGCTCTGCCATCTGTTTTAGCATGAGGCACTTTTGCATTGATATAATGACATCCATAAAGGCAATTTTTTCCTTATAACTACATAATTAGAAAATATCACGCTGTTAACCAATGTTGTTATACTAATACAGAATCAATGAGTGGGCAGGGCCTACTGAAGCATGAGGCTGCATTTAGCTGTGCTCTTTGGGCACAGATGAGTCAAGACAAGAGAAAAGCATTCTCATTTTGTTCTCACCGCTCCCTTACTTCTTCAGCAAAGACAATCCCTCATCAAATATGCTAGAAAAAAATCCATGTGTGGCTACTCTTCATCAAAATGATAAAAGTGAAAACCCAGTGACAGTGTGATTCCAATATAAACAGGGATTGTTATTCTCTATCACTTTGACATAAGCAGGTTGAGAGCATAGTTTTGCAGGCAGGTCTAAGGGAACAGTAATCCCCAGGTAGAGTGGAGTGTTAATCAGATGGTAAAATCTCAGTCCAGCTCAAGTGCGATCTGTGCAGCATGGCCTGAGTGTGTGCTTATCTTCCAGCTACCGATACAGGTGAAGCTTCTGGAGAATTATTAAAATTCCTTCAAACTAGACAAGTGAGATCCCAGTAGCTATGGATCCTTCCAACTGGGAACTAAAACAGCACTCGAGTACGAAATTTTGAGTATGAGTGGGAATTGCACTTCTTATGGACAACTGTCAAAACATCCCTAAGAGCAACTACTTCATACCATATTCTGCATCATTTTGGGCTTTGTCACTCCCTTGAAGACTTTGAGAACAGCTACTCCAGAAACTGTGTGTTCTTCTGTTTGGATTTTTTGTCTCTTTTCTATTGATCTTTTCTCTCCAGTTTTTCTGTTGGTCTTTTTCTTTGTGTATCCTCTTTGACAAACTGCACCTCTTTTTTTCAGTGCATTTATTTAATTTATTTTCTTCGACTTGGCTGTCTATTCTTCATCTCCAGTCTCTTAGACATGGATGAGAGAATGATTACAGTAAAGTTTGACTCAACTTTTCCAACGTGCAACAGGTAAGGGGGTTTAAAATCAGGCAAAACTTGCCTGCCCATCCATATTTAGAAGAAATACTGAAGCTGTTGAAGTAAAAACCTTCAGAAGAAAATGTTTTAAAAGTATCTACTACTTATATTGATAAATATGTCAAGTCTATAGTGTTGATAAAATTATACTGCATTAGACTCCTGTGCTCTTAAATTCAACTCACATTCCCTTGACATGGGTTGACTTTTCAAAACCAAAAATACTCTTCACATTTTCTGAAGATCCAGTAGTTCTTAAAAACAGCTTCCCTTTGTAAATCTTTCTTTTTCTGATGCTTTGTAACCCTTTGTAAAAATTTCATTAAAATAAATAAACATACATACATTAAAAACCCAAAACTCATCTATTAATTTCCTTGTTACAGCATTGTGGCACTGTGCCTAGTTTATATTACCAGAACTAGGTTTTTGCAAATGAAACTCTTTCAATTAGTGTTTCAGGAAGCAATTAAATTGTCTAAAATGTATTAATGAATACACTGAAATCTGGAAGAGTACCCTTTTTCTAATACTTCCATTATTAATGCACCATCTGTTTTGTTTTGTTCCCTCACTAGTGTACAGTTTCAGTAACCTTATGTCCACAGAAGACAGTATTCTCAAAAAGCAAAGCCAAGAAATTTAAGCTGATAATCACTCTTAATTATACAGTATACATTCCAAATAATTTTACAGATACAGTAATCAAGGATATTTTTTTCTTCTTTTTATTTAAATGTTCTGTGCAGCAAAGAAACTCTCTGAATAACTGTGGGTTTGATCTTCACTTTCTTGCAACAATAAAGACAATTAAATATTTGACTTCAGTATGTGGGGTTATTCCTATAGCAGGCAAAGAAGTTAACTTTTGCACAAGGACATGTACAATAATGAGGCGTAGGGGCAGTAGAGCTTTCATTAGAGAAAAGTCTACAGGCATCAGATGCTTTGGGGGTATTATTTGTGTAAAGTACTTGAAAGGATTTGAGCTAATCGAGATAGTGCCATGTGCGTCACCATCTGTAGAGAGCATCTATAAAATATCCTGAGGTGATAACTTAAAAAGACGTATGAAAAATAGTAATTTATTCAGGCTGCCAGAAGTATTTCTTTCTGTTTTAAGGGTAGGAATCATCTCATTTGACCTGAAACCATGCTAAATCACCAAATAGTTTAAAATCTGCTCTAAATGGAAGAGGTCGCTCACTTGCACCCTTGTGGCTCATGGAAGAGGTGAAACAAGGTGCAGGACGAGATGCCACACTGGCTGCTGTTACAGTGAGGGGCAGAGCAGACATCATCCTTTTACTTCAGTATGGAATAGGTCATTTTTAAGGATTAGAAGCAACTTTAATGCTACCAGACCCACAGTAGCTGATCCTGAATATGCATTTAGTTACAGGGATCCTGAGATACATTGCCTCATCTTTCCTGGTTGTATTAGGAACACAAATGTTTATAAAAGTAGCAGATTGGATGATAAATTTCTGTGGGCCCTCCAGCAGTTTCCACAAAGAGCATGAAGCATGCCTGTTGTTTAGGATGAAGGCTCTTTTTAAAAACGATGAGGCCAGTTGATGGAAAAAGGATTGTGGTAGGATTTCTTTGGAAACAGCTAGATGTTTAGACATGAAAGAGCCAAAATCTGTACAGCTTCAGAGAAGAAGCTTCAATGTGCCTTTCAAACCCAAGCTTTCAGAAAGGCCAGAAGTGATGTGCATTAGGAAGGACTGGCAATGAAAGGTTTTATTTTGATTGGTACCTCCGGTGGCTTGGGTTTGCTATTAGGGGGTGTTGGAGGATGAAGAAGTTCACCATTTTTATGTATTTAAATTATTTCTAGAGCCCACATTTGAAGTTTTAGTTCAATTTTCATTAGATTTCTGTGCAAATAGTTACTAGTCCCATGGCTGTGTAGCATAATAAGACAGAAACAGATTTTCATACTGAAAGATTTTTTTTCAGATATGCAACAGTTTACTTCGCTGGTTAGTCTGCTGGTTAGTTCCCATTCCTGGGAATAAAGAAAGCAACATACAGATCATGTGTGAGCAGATGGAAGGAGTTAACAATCAGTGTGAGGATTTTTTTTATTTTTTTTTTAGATACACGACTGAAACAGCATAGACAACTACAGAGTACAAACCTGAGGTCCTCAGGTTCCGTAGGCTGCACTGTACAAAAAAATGCATTTGTATTCACTTTAAGGAGGCTTTTTATTACCAGAGCAGTGTGAAGGGATCTAGTATAAAGGAGATTCAGTCCTTAAATTTTAAACATTATATAAAAATTTAAATTAGTCTCTATTCTTCAGATTTTTGTCATTATGAAAAGGTCAGAGATGATGAATTGTTTGTTGCTGCTTCAGATATAATGTACTGTACAGTTCTATTATTTGCTGTTGAAGAAAACATGATTTATTGGATAGTGTCAGAAAATATTTGCTCCAGGTCTGCAGTATATGAAATATACAGCCTGTATTCAGCCATGCTGCTTAAGGGAACTACTGTACAACCCTCTAAGGCTAAAAATAAGATCTTTCTACCAGTCTGAATTATTATTTAGCGATTCATCACGAACACTATGTCTTCAAAATAGTTTTTACACCTACACATCAAATACTCTAATTAATAAAAAATAAATCAAATAACCAAAATATGCACTAAGTGGTATTTCAAATGCTACTGACCTTTACAGTTGTTTGAGAAGGCATTCTATATGTTGCAATCACAATCACGTGGTTGAAGCCACGGTTGAAGAGTCAACAAAAAGCTGTGTCTACTAATAACTGATAGAAACAAGATGTAAGTTTAAACACTAACTTGTATTTAAAAAACTGTGTAGAAACAGTTTCTTCATCGTATTGAAGATTTTTAGATTTAGTTTTTCCTTGTTCCCAAATCAGAACTAAAAAGCAGAAATAAACAAAATGATAAAAACCTAAAACGTCAGTCTGGAGAAGAGGAGGCTCAGGGAAGACCTTGTAGCTCTCTATAACTTCCTGAAGGGAGGTTGTGGTGAGCTAGGGGTCGGCCTTTTCTCTCGTGTAGACAGTGATAGAACTAGAGGCAATGGTTTCAAGCTGCGCCAGGGGAGATTCAGGCTGGACATTAGGAAATATTACTTCTCGGAAAGGGTAGTCAGGCACTGGAATGCACTGCCCAGGGAGGTGGTGGAGTCACCGACCATGGGGGTGTTCAAGAAACGTTTGGATGTTGTGTTGAGGGACATGATTTAGCTGAGAAGTATTGGTGATGGTTGGACTGGATGATCTTTTAGGTCTTTTCCAATCTTGATAATTCTGTGATTCTGTGATTACTATTTACAGGTACATTTTACTTTTCCTTCCCTCCTCTTTATGTTTTATACAGGATCAGGCCCTGGATTTTATATTATAACTTGTAGTACTGCTGCTATTGCGCGCGTGTTGTTAGTTTGTTTTTAAATAAATGTAGTTGGACTTTCAGTGAACAACATTGATTTCCTGACTTAAATATATTTAACATACAGCATGAAGAGTAAAAAGTAATGTCAGCAGATCCATTCTGCAGCTAGGATGAGTTTCTTATAACTCTCACCCCTACATTGCAGCCAATCTACCTTTGCAACAGTTAGAGAATTTGTATTAATTTTGATAACTGGCATCTATAGGATGGCTTTCAGGCAATTGCTTCAAATTCACTTCTGCTTCACAACGTAATTACAATCACTCAGCCAAGGTCTACACTTTTTTATATTCTGTCTAGTCCTTATGAATTAAATGGACCTTTTACATGTTGTGTAGGTATGTTTATAACAGAAGTGAAGACCTGGGATCATTATAAGAAGAAACCTAGTAACGTTCCTTAACAAGTATTTTGTGGTGAAATGGGTTGTTTTTCTTTGATACTACTGGCCAACTAGAGATAAGCAGGGTGAAATTTTACGTAGGTACAGTATTTATGGTGCTTACATTTTCAGTGTAGATTGGGAATTTGTTTCAGATACTTTTTTTAACAAGGTATTTAATAGCACCACTTTGAAATTTTTCCCTGCTGAGGCCTTTCTTTGGCAGCTCAGCTTTCCAGTGTTGGCTGACTTTGTCAGTCTCCGTGATCTTTGTGTGGGATGAACTGCTGCTTACTGGCATGGTTTGCTTCTTTGATTGTTGTTAGCTTTGTTTTCTCCTATTTTTTTTTTTCGTGATGAGCTTGTTTATTTGTTTGTTGTGACAGAGAGAAAAAATTGACAGGGAGTGATCATAATAAAACTTTGGAAATAAAAGTTCAGAACACAACAATGAAAAGTTTTCCTTTCTTGAAGTTCTGAGATAAGTTTTTTTGGTTTGTTTTTTTAAGTAAGAAGTGGTAAAGAGGAAAATACTGGAAATTGCAATCACATCTTAATTCATAGATTGCAGTCACCTTGCCTCCTAGAGTATTATTATTACTGTTTCTCTAATTTGCTTAGGGCTATACTAAGGAATTTCTGTTTTAAAACACCCACAAACTCACAAAATTATAATAAAAACCCAAGAGCAGACATTTTCCACACCAGACTTGTTGATTAGTGCAATGTTACATATTCTTTAAAAAAAATTGCATCCTTAATTGCTACACTGCTGTATCATTAGTTGTACCATTGACAACAAGAGTTGTAGTGCAAACAGAAAAATTGTGTTAAGAACTGAATTTTGATAGTTGTAGCTTTTTTTTTTTAATAAAGGAAAATATTTTAAAAGCCTTCAAAATGAAAAAGGAGAAGTATAAAATCTTTAGTTTGTGAGTTACATAACATCCAGTCAGTGCCAGAGGTTTGCTTTTCTTAAATAATATGAATACTATGAGAGGTTAAAGAGGCAGTTTGAATTGAGAAAAATGAAGTATATGCAGTGGAAAAAATAATAGGAAAAGAAGACCAAACTAAGGGAAAGGAAAAGGCTAAGGTGTAGGTAAAAAAAGCCAAGATGAAAAAAAGATGTTATTAAGGAAATCGTGGAACAGGAACCTTAGAGCTGAAGTTAATATATATCAATTAACAAACTAGCCTGATGTTACACTTGGGCATTTGGGACCCAGTCAGTATGGAATTTAAAAATGACAAAATTTAATCAATATTAGCAGGCTGGTACAATACGTATTGCTGGTTCCTAATGTGTTACGGCACAATATTCTTAAAACTCTGAAAAGCATGTTAATCCTCCTTGGTCTTGCTTCTTGGTTTAAAGTTCAGAAAGTCTTAAATAAATTGTCTGTTTAACATAGCCAAAAATTGCAAGGATGGAATTGTCATTGTTTGAAGTTTTTTTTCCTGTGGGGAAAAGGTGAATTACAATTTCTTGGTTTATATTAGTAGATTGGAAAAAAAAGTCTTTGTGAAGTTCGCAGCTGAATGAAATGGAATATTAAATCATAGCACAGATAGATATGTTTTACAAACTAGTCTGAGTATTCTTGCTGAGTGGGTTCATTTGGACTACGTGTGTTTAACACAGCTGAACACAAGATCTTACGTCTAGGAATTCAGGTATGTTAGTTGTATTTATGAAACAGAAGACCTTATTATAAGGTAATGATATTGTCTAAAGTAATAATATTGAACTTAAGGACAGTGATTGCCCAAGATTTGGGGCTTTTATAGTTCATTCAGTATTTTTATGAGATTTTTTCTTAGGATTTAAATACTTCCAGCATCCCAACAGAAAGAGATACTGCAAATCTGATCAGCACTCAGAAAACTAGAACTCTGTGGGTGGGTCAGGTAGCAAATACAGACTTCAAATGCTACTCCACAACACAGTACTTCCACTCTATGTCTTTTTCCTCTGGCCTTGCTTGACCAACGTGGCTCACGGTTTCAAAGTTCAGTAACACTATTGAATAGAGTCAACACCTAAAATTGAAATCTTTACTGTTAATTTGGTTTTATGTAAGCATATAAAGCACAGTACATACAGCCTCCAAGAATACATATGAACTTTGAAAAATACGCAGGTTTAGTTAAAACTTTAATATGCCACTTTCTGTTGCTGCTTGCAGCAGAAGAGGAAAAGGCTCGAAATCTACATTGTTACGCGTTTCAGATATACATTCTCATGTGCACATTTCCTTCTGTATATGAAGATTTCCATGTAAACAAAGATGGAAGTGTGTGAATGTCATTTAAATGTCTTGGGTTTTATAAATTCAATATAAAAGATTAAAATTGAAGAGCTGCAAAACCAAACTAAATTTAGTTCAGATCAATCTTATATATTCTACTTATTAAAAAATACTAATCTTAAATTGTCCATAATCAATTACTGATTTTCACGTTTCATTGCTAAAAGTGTCCTGCTTAGACATATTAATCTTCTGTAAATACAGAGCTGTTCTGGCTGTACTTTATGTTTGTTTTACAGATTTCAAATAGGATTTTCACGTAATAATGAGCCTGGGATGAAATCTCTTGCAAGTTGGATCATAATTGGGAAAGTGATAGGTGGAAAGTGTTTATGAAGGAAGATGTACCTGTGCAGGCCACAACAAATGAGTCAGCTTTTGAAGTGGATGATTATCAAAATGTCCTCTCCTTAGACGTGGAAGAACGGTTATTTCAGATAGTGCGGGGCAAAAACAAAAAAAAAGTTTTTTCAAAAATAGCTATGAGTTAAGATGCAATTTTTGAATAGGAATCAGTTACATCTAATCTTGGTACTTACATGATTGGTGAAGTCTAGTTTCTATGATTAAAATAGTGTTGTAAATCACAAACATTAAAGAAAATGCCCACTGGAAAAACAGAAACTAGCCAGATGTCTAAAACTAAGATAAGAACAAAACCAAAAGAAAAAAGTAATAGCTCTTCACAAAATTGAGCGATTGAACAACTTGGAGATTGGAGTTATGGACTTTTTAGTTTTATTTTCTATTTTACAAAGAAACTCACCCATAATGAATAGCACTGATTTAACAAAAGTTAATGAGTGGAGTGGATAAAAGCTAGAGATGTCTATTTTGCATTACAAAACATTTTAACGCTTTTTTTTCTGGTTTGGAGCAAAACCAAATTAAACATTTAGTGTTTCAGAACTTTACATTATGTGAGGATATCATCTAGGAAAAAGGCTGCTCTGTGTGTATTTTTCAGTTGTGCCTAACTTTTATTATGCCTACAATATTTTATGGCATATAGCAAGAACAAAAATATTAAATTGATTACTGTATTTATATAGATCTCATTTAAAGACAGCTGCTTTTCATTGAATGCTGTTTGAAGCATCTTACTATTTAGATTAATGTATCTTCTGCTACATTGGAAAGTGTTGATGCTGATTAATATGTGTGGGTGGAAAGTTTTAAAGATAACTGAAAAAAGTTTTACTAAGCATACGCTTAAATATTTCAGACTAAAACTTTCTAAATATTGAAAATTATTATTTTTAAATATAAACAAATAAAATATTTCCCTTGGGAAAAATCACAACAATATATGGGAAAATAAGTGTAAGACAAAATCTGTAAGAATGTTATCGGGGAGAAAAAAAGCTTTAGTTGGCATCAGTGGAATTTCCTGACTGAAATTTTCAGTACATAGTTAAGACAGAAGTAATTTATATTTGGGTACCTATAGTTTCAATGGATGTTCTCTTTGGAATGTTCTCTATGTAGAAAAATGTTTTCAATGTTCACATAAACTAAGAAAAGTAATGCCTTATAGCTCATAGGAAAAGTTATGGTCCTGGTGCAACCCTCAGTTAGTAAAATACCATTTTTACATTACTCACTGAAGTGCTAAGTTCCAATTTTAAAAAGTGCCATCATGTCAACCTCTGTGTAGATAGCAAAAAGCTAATCAAATGAGTTAAAAGCATTAGAAAATCAGTATCTGGCTGCACAAATCATAGTTATCTTGACATCGTAGGTTTAATGTTTTCCATAATTAATCTAATGGTTTAGATTATTTACCTTATGAGTCCCACAAGGAAAAGAAAGCTGAAATACCTGTATCACAGTATTTTTCATAAGTGATTAATGTTGGCCTTGGGAATTACATGATGTTCAGTGTATTTATTTTTTGCTACTTCTAATCCTAGGTAGAACTTTCCATAAAAGATAAATGTACTCTTGGTCCCTTAAGCAACACAGAAGGAGTAGCTAATATGTGTATGTTACAATAGTGTATAGTCATCCAGATGTATGCTATGTTTTCTATTTTCCAAATGAGTTTTCAGCGCCAATTGGGTTGACAGGAGAGCTAATATTACAAGAAGAGTTTAAACAAACTGGTTTGTTAATTTTTCCCTGGGGATCAAAAGGGGGGAAATGGGGAAATGGCTAATAAGAGCAACCTAGAACTGGTGATATTGTGCTGATAGAAGGAACTGATTTAACTTAAATGTGTCACATCATTGATTTAAGATGTCTGTGATATATTCTAAAATGTGTTCTTGCCCTGCATATAGATGAATTTTAAACAAACCATGCATTTTATTACTGTAGCATCTTAAGACCTTGGTAAAAACTTAGCCAAGGCAAACCTATCTTTACTATCTTGTGTGTATTTGCTTTAAGATGAAAATACTTGAAAATATAAAATAATTTGTAGAAAATTGGTAAAATATGTAAATGGCTACTCTGATTCTTTCTGATCTATAGAACGTCCAGTGTTTTCCAATGCTACCTTGTCCATCTTTTTCTGAATGAGGGTGGTGTTTGAAAAACGGACCCAGAAGAGCATTGTTTCCACAGTCATTTGATCCCCTCTGAAGGAAAAAAAAAATAAGTATTTGGACAGGGAAGTGCCCCTGTGTGCTTCATCTCCTCACTGGAACATGGTACCCTGTAGAATTCTGTGCTACAGGTTGGATGCAGTCACAGAGAACCCACATCATGTTGCTTCCAAGCCCATGGATAGACTAATGCACTCTGGCAATGTGCCCCAGAGAACCCAAAATATGGGTGGTTGTCATTCAGCATGAGTAACGTTAATGGGCATAGGCTTCTGATCAAGTACAGGGGGAAAAAAAAGGGAAAAGAAAAAATTCCATAGTACCACTTTTCTTCTAGTTCTGTTGTAAAGCAAAAACCTGATCTTCCATTTACTTACAGATACTGTTGTCATCAATATACATACTAAATGTGTGAGTAAAGTGTTACCAAACCATGATTAAACCTGTTATTTCTGTTCTATTTTGCTGTATCTAGGAAAGCAAAGTAACCATGTTGACCCTCAGTTCTTCCCATACTTTACAATTTTTACACCCTTCTTTTTAAAAGTCACATTGTCTGTGACTTATTTGCTATTTTTATAATTGTCCTTTCAATCCTTTCAACTTACCTTGACTTATCTGATATGCCAGGAGGAACATGGAAGTTTCAGAAATTATGGCCAGATGTGTCTGGGAGGACCTATAATAGGCATGAAAAGACTTGCAGCATAAATCTTTCAAAAATAATGTCAAGTACTACTCATACTAAGCAAAAAGGAGGGCCTAAAAGTGTCATTGGGCACTGCAAAATAATTTCCTGCTTGGATGTCCTGCAAATCACATATAATATTTTTAAACAATACCATCCGAGAGTTTCCTACACTATTCCTTTCCCTCCTCTTAGAAGCAAAGGCTGATAGTAGAGCTAACATGCTAAAATGGGGAAATCTACTGCCACCATAGTTGTATTGTCTGGCCTATGGTGATCAACAGAGCTAGAGTTTAAATGCTTTCCTCAGTGCCCTGAATTGAATGCTCCATTCCTCAAAGCTGCCAGTGAATTAATTGGCTCATCTCCACAGTCATGAGGCTATTGTTCCCCATTTAGCCATTGTCATGTTTATATTTCTGCTCAAGAAATCTTTTAGATCAGACCGTTGGTCTGTTTTAAATTCCATGGCAATTCATAAATGTTACAGTACTCACCTTTAGGCATCAGCAAAAGCAAAGTAAGCATTGTTTCACTAAATGCAAATTGAAAGTACCTGAGGAAAAATTAATATGTTCTATGGACTTGGAAAGGTTATGTCACATGTCTTGACAAGGACAGAAAAAGAAGTAAGTCAAGAGTATGGCAGGACAGAGTGAGTATGCATCAAAACTGGTATTTTAAAGAAACTTGAGTGTGTTTTTTTCTCCTTTATACCATTTGCCTCTTCTCTACTTTTGTTTTGTATGTATTATCCTTTCAGTATGCAGTTTAAATTAGCTACTGAACACAGTACTTGCCTACTGCTACCACAGACTGCCACCTGCCATGAGGCTGAAGATCTTTTCAAATGCTAGTTTAAAACTGGATTTATTAGATTGGTCCAAATATACTATAATATCAGAAAGAGAAGAGTGTTTTTCACTGAGTCGTCTTCTCACTCTTCATTACTTCACTGTCTCTTTTCCTTTAGCTTTTGTTGTGCCTACATAAACACAAGAACCTCAAATATGAAAAGCAAATTCAAACACCTCTTCCACTTTGGGATTAGGCATGGTGTTTGCTACAAGTCTACTTGCATTCTGTGGTGTTGTACCCTTTTGCCCAACTGTAAGCTAGTCTTACCTATTGAGACTATTGGCTTTTTGACACAGAGTCATTTTGCTTCTTTCTGTTAGTAATGCCTAGCTTTTGGGATTACCATCTAGTTTGTAGTAACCCTTAGGCATTGTCATAGTAAGTAAAATTACAATCGGGAACAAATTAATCTAATTTTGGTTTTGTCTCTGGTTAAGAGCTTAGCTGTAGTAATATATTACAATAGTTATGATGCTATTGCTTCCTTTATACCTTTCTTTGTCTCATTGTCTTTTTGGTGAAATTAACTGGAGAACAAAACAGACCCTCTTTGACTCTGTTACTCGGACCTATATGCTGAAAGCAGGACAGGATTATAATTTTAATAGTGCATTTTTATAGCATTTTCAAAGCTCTTATTGGACATTGGAAGGAATCTTTTCCATAATGTTTAATAACACAGCTAGTAAAAATATTAGTTTCACTCATATTCAGTGAACTTGTCTGATACTTTTAATCCTTTGGGGAATTTCTTAACAGAAGTTTTGCAAGTAGCTTTGAAACAAATACCTTTCCTAATATTAATATATATGCCTTCAAGGCCCTTAGGAGGGTTATTTACATCAACCAATGATATGGGCTTCTCTGTATAGCCTGAAAAAAAAAAATCAAAACCCACATAGTATCCCATGCAGGATGTAACCTCTTTTATATCTCACCACCTGGCTTACAGGGTTGTATATCTTTCAGCTGAATAATTTATGACAAGAGAAGCTGTTAAGGTTTCTTTGGCAGATTGTTTAGATGTAGCTGCCAATGAAAAGACATTAATAAGTTAGCTATTGCAGCTGTGCTTGGATGTACCCAAGGCAGTTTCAATTTAACTATTATTCAAAAAATCTGGCAATTCATATTGTTCTCCATTTGTGCTCTTGAGCTGGGCTCTTCAGGTACATCTGGTTCCAGAGTTAGCTTTAGTTTCCATTTCTTTTAGGGACTGCTTTTGATAGAGCGTGACAGGGAGCTGTTTATGGTGTGGTGTTGAGTGACAGGCTCATCAGATACCAAGCTCAAAAGTGCAGGGGTCTAAGAATGACAGCAATACTTTGCAAGCCAGACTTACGCTACCCAACTATGGCTCAACAAACACACTTGTGCGTTGGATTTTCTGCTGTAATTCTAACAGCTTGTTTTTCTGTCTTGCCCAGCTGAAGAAGGCAATAGTGCTTTGTGTATGTGTGATGGAGAATGCAGGTTAAGCTTATCCATTAAGTCATATTTCAGTGACAGAAAGTCAGGGTAATCTCTCTGCTGAAGTCAGTATAATGTTTATATACATGTTAACTACTTTTGTCTGAGTTACCTAAGTACTACTTAGATTTTTATTTTATTGTATTTTTTTTTGTGACTAAGTACTGCTTTGTATGTCCTGCTACAGAGTGCAGAGATCCCATGAAGTGAAAAATTGGCACTGGTCAGCATTGTTTTGGCATGAATGTTTGTGAGAGCTTCTGGGTTGTCTGTCAGAATGAATAATTATTAAGAGATGCGTTAGTCACCTATATCTGGTGATATATTGTATAAATGTAACAAAAGCAGAAAAATATGAGAAATATGTCAGCATGATTTATCTGCAGATGCAGAAACAGTTCAGCGAAGCTTTTAAATACATGCACCAAATACTTCTCTAGAAAGGATGTACTTCATAATAATTTGACTAGAAAAATGCAATACACCGTTTACATGATAGTCTTGGAAAGCTCTTTCTTTGTCTTTGTCGTCCTTTTCCATGGCAGGGTTGTTTCCTACAAGTTGTATTCCTGTACTCTGTCTGATTTAATTCTGCCACCTTGATGAGCGCTGGAAAATGCATTGCAGCACTGACTTACTCGGAATGGCAGTTAGTACCAAGAAAACACAGTGAGCTCTATTAGCTCAATTTCTAGCAGTCAGTATGGGACAATATCATCTGACCAACCTCATTTTGCCTAGTATAATAATTTTTTAGTATCTTCCCAACATCCCTCCTTTCTCCTAGCTGCTCTGATCCATCAGCTTCTAGTCTCACTTGCTGAGACAAAAATGAAGTTACAGAATGGAAAGAAAAAGGCAAGATTCCTAGAATCATCCAGCTATCACAGAAACAGACATAGCTCTTTCATGTTTATAAAAATGTCCCCAGACTTTTCATGCTGTACGGAGTTAAATTTCAGATCTAATAAGTGCACACAACAAGCACAAATTTTGAGCGTCAGTACATGCATTGTAGAAGTTCATGATTTACTTAAAGTGTGCTGCTAATGATCTGATACTAGCTTTTTAAGTAATTCAGTTTTGGAAGGATATAGGTTTTTTTACTGGAAAAATAATATTTTATTATTATACGTATTTTACAGTTTAGGCTGTAAGAAATGTTTATAATAAAATAAGCTCTAAAATTTTAATTATATGCTGAAAAATCAGGTTAAGTGCAAGCAAATATTTACAAAGATTCACAGCTTGCTTTGTTTCTGGTCCCATTTAAGATGAAGCATTGAAACATTTGCATTTTGCTGTCAAATCAAATCACTGATGCAGTAAAATGCTTAACTGCAGAAGTTCAGGGGACAAGTCATGTCCTCCTGGCTAGGCTCATACCAGATTGAAGATGTGCCGTTTGGCTCCTAGTAAATGATACCAAGCTTTGGTGATCATTGTGTGTAGCTGGGTACAGGGTTTCTCCCTGATAAGAATCACTGTGAACAGTTGCCACTTCTTATTGTGCAACACTACTACTGTACCAATGAACAATTCTTCCTAGGATTTTACTAGTTAAAAGTTCCAGCCATACCTCTAATATTTCCTAAAACTGCTTTCAAATGTTAATAAATAAAACTGGAAATTTTTTTTTTAGTTGGATGTGCTTTTTAGTTGATGGCTTTTTTGTTTTTCAATATGTTTTCTTTATGTTATCCTGAATGGTATCATTTTTCTTTTAAAGAATTCTGAGCACAATATTTGATAGTTTTATCATATTAATTTCAAGGAGAATGCTAAAATAGGACAGGACAAAACACAAATGTTCTCTTCTGCCTCAGAAATAAAAGTAATAAAGGTCTAAGGGCACTCTACTAATATTCTGATAACAAAGATTGAAGTCTTATTAATATTGACTTCATCTGTGGTTATACAGCATTTGACACAATTATCTTGACAAATTACTATTAAATGGAACAATCTTCTGTACAGATGTTTCTATGCCAGCCTGTCTATTAGCCTAGCTATTTATACATTCTGCTCTGCATCTTTATGATGGATTTCAAAAGAGCTAAATTGAATATTTTTGCCTAACTACAGTAGGTTCTAGGAAATGTTATCCCATGCCTACTTGTCCTCAGTGTGTGACAGATGATACAAATCACCACAGTATGCCCTCCATTAACTTGAAACATTTGCCCTGATGTCCTCTGGAAAGACTTGGTGCATCAGAAAATTAATGTATAAAGATTGTACCTGTGCAAAGTTTTTCTTCACTTAGAAGTCTTTATAGGTCAAAGGAAAATAGATTTAAATGCTCCCTACTCAACTATAGTACTTAAAGTACTACATAGTCAACCCCTGGTGGGTGCCTTTTACACCCTCCTGAGTGCCTTTCTTAAATAGATCTAATACTGACTCTCCTTGAATTTTTTCCCCGTTATTGTAGTTGGGAGTAGCAGACTGCAATCATTGGTGATGTTTTGTGGTTAAAACTACCTGAAAAAAAATGTTCAGAAAGTAGCATTTTTGCAGTAGGTATAATCGAGTTGAACATGGTTTTCTGCCGAAGTTCACAAGGTATGATTGCTGAATGCAATTATTTCATAAGACACGTAAAAGAATAGGAAAATATCTAAAAATAAGTTCAAAGAAGTAAAGAATCAGAAGAGAGTATGAAATATTAATTGAGATTTTTACACAAATGGAATGAAAAATATTAATCAACATAGAGCTTCCCAAATAAATACTCAAAAATGTTTGCAAGGAAATAATTTGTCACAAAAATCAGACAGATGATACAAAAATTTCCTGTTTGTTTTTATTCAAAGGCACTGTGCACAGAATCATCTAATTACTTGAAGCAACTGCAGCACAGCACGTTTGAACATTATTTTCCTCCATCTTTTTTTTTTTTTTCCAAAAGTATAGAATTCTCTTGATATACTCACATTTCTTTTCTGTTGCCTTGTTGTTTATATGCTTCAAACAAAGATCATCGTTCCTTTGTATTAGGTTTTATACAGATATGAAAAATGAATGTAGTGTCTCTACAAGGACATTGCAATTTTATCACATAATGAGAACAAGAGTAAAAGAAAATTTTGGAGAGAAATAGATAAGTTTTAGGAGTCTTACTAGGAACTGGAAAAAATATAGGAGCTGTAGAAGATAAATTAGGAGTAAAACAGTAGACAGTTAATCTTATGTGCAAATACTTAATACAGTAATTGCACCATAGGAACCATCTAAAATAGATCTAATTTGATGATGTAAGTATATTGTTACTCACCATACCGTATACGAAAAAATAGACTGAAAATTATACTGTATATATAAAACAACTGGTCCCAGTACAGCATTTGAACCATTGCTGTCTCTCTTAAAGATGAATCTCACAAAAAGAACAGGAGAATTTGAAGGAACACTTACGACTGAAGAAAAAATATTTTAAAATGTAGATTCTTTTTTGGAGTCCCAAGCTGAGATTTGCTGCTGCCAAATAAGAGAAGCAGCAATGGTTTTCACTTGTAAACTGAGTAAATTTGAGCTGTGAGTAAGAGACACATACATACCTCATGATGATATTTGAAAGATAATAGCTTCACTTTAACAGGAACTAGTTGATATAGCTGGGAGAAAATATCCTTGTCAATATTTCAAATGTAGGAACTAGAGAGAGTACTCCGTCTCATGGTAAGAGCTAATGCTCTTTATTTTCTTACTCCATTCTGACATTCTGGAGTTTGGTTAACTTTATATATACATTAATGTATACATACATATATATCTTAATAAATACATGTCAAATGTCGTTATCCTTTCAAAGAAAAGCAGAGCAGGAATACCATCTTGTTTTGACTTTGTTAAGAAACAGATATTTAAGTTCGGGATTGAGAGCAGCCTTGAGCAGAAGGACTTGGGAGTGTTGGTGGATGAGAAGCTCAACATGAGCCGGCAATGCGCCCTTGCAGCCCAGAAGGCCAACCGCATCCTGGGCTGCATCAAGAGGAGCGTGGCCAGCAGGTCGAGGGAGGTGATTCTCCCCCTCTACTCTGCCCTGGTGAAACCCCACCTGGAGTATTGTGCCCAGTTCTGGAGCCCCCAACATAAGAAGGACATGGACTAGGTGGAGAGAGTCCAGAGGAGGGCCACGAAGATGATAATAGGACTGGAGCACCTTTCCTATGAGGACAGGCTGAGAGAGTTGGGGCTGTTCAGCCTGGAGAAGAGGAGGCTCGGGGACACCTGATAGTGACCTTCCAGTAGCTCAAGGGGGCCTACAAGAAAGATGGGGAGAGGCTGTTCAATAGGGCCTGTTGTGATAGGACGAGGGGTAATGGTTTTAAAATAGAGGGATGTAGATTTAGATTGGATATTGGGAAAAAATTCTTCACAATGCGAGTTCTAGAACACTGAAATAGGTTGTCCAGAGACGTGGTGGAAGCCCCATCCCTGGAAACATTCAAGGCCAGGTTGGATGAGGCTCTGAGCAACCTGATCTAGTCCGGGATGTCCCTGCTTCTTGCAGGGAGGTTGGCCTAGATGACCTTTGAAGGTCCCTTCCAACTCTAACCATCTATGATTCTATGATTAATTAACCCTGTTTTCTTAGATATTTCTTATTTGTGAATTGATGACAGTCCTACTCAACAAAGAGTCAAAAACTCTTTCCTTCCTGGGGCTGATGCAATGAGAGAATCTAGGTCTCTGTGATACAACAATAGGTCCAATCCCACGTAAGCTTTTGTCAGCCTGGAAGTTCCCTCCTGACTGGTCCTCACTGCCTGAGGTCTGATTTCCTGCCAGTACAGTACAGTGTAGAAAACTCCACCCATCTTTTCTTTATCAGCTTTTAAAAGACTTTTGATAACAGACCACTTCAGAGCATTCCCTCCAGCACAGAATTAACATAACTTCCTGCCCAGATCCCATGTAGCCTTTACCAGTCTCATTGCAGAACTGTCATTCCTTATTGCAGTCACTTCTCTCTAGCCCAAAGAAGCAGAGGCAAAATTAATTCTACTTTACCCCTGTTTCCCACCTCAGAGGAGAAATTGAGAAGGTAAATCCACAGAGAGGAGAGAAACTTTAAGCATGAGTGAGAAGTGTGCAGGCTAAAAAAGGTAGCTGGAATTTTTCCAGGTGCCTATGCCTGTGCACAGTTGCAGCATGTTTGTTTATAGCATCATAGGAGTTCTTAAAATAAGAAGCCATCCCATGTAAAGGCAATTGTCTATGCTGAACAGTAATAAACAGCACAGCCATAATTTGGCTCTTCAGTACTGTATCAAAAAGTCTCCATAATTGCTACAATATGCATTTTGCACAATTTCAATGTGTTGCATTTTTGTCATTTATTCTTAAACTAATCCTCCTTTAAATGTTCCCTTTCTGCTGATGTGAATTGAAGAATTCTTTAGTTAACACCATTAACTTTTCATGGTATCTAAATCTCTTCTGCCATGAGCATCAATACTACAGTGCTGCTGTCTCCAAGCAGTTCTGCATCAGTGCATTTAGATGGAACATGACAGATACAGTAATGTTCTCCACGTAAATTGCTCTCTACATATAGGCAACAAGCAAAATAACATGGAACATTCATTGCCCTGTGAGTGCAAAAATTACAACTGTATTCATTGTATGCTGGTTCAAATGCCTGAGCCAATCATAATATACAGCAGTCTTAGTGAATTTTAAAAGCTGCGTTCTAAGCAACAATGCACTATCTTGCTCCCACGGGATTCCTGGATAAAAGGACTTCAGTTGTAGACAAATTTCTTCCTCTTTTTTTTTTTCTAATAGCACAAAATTGAAAACTAACTAAATAACTTTGGGTTACAGACCGATTTTTAAGCTGATGGTCTTGATTGCTACCTATGGCTATAATACACAATAAATACCGACTTAACTATTCTACTTACTTTTATGCACATATCCAAATCTAAATGAGCAACTGTAATTCAATTAAATACATAAAATTACTGCAGAACCAAGTGTTACATTCTTTGTAGAGTTGTTGATATTCACTCCAGCCTTCTGGCTTATAAATCTAGCCATTTTAACTCCATCCTTTCCTTGTTGGAAGCAATGGATAGTTTAGCTACACAGGTTAATGACAATGTAATTGTCACCTTCCCCTTTTTTTCTGTGGTTTTTTTTTTTAGTGATGCAATGGCATCCATTATTCTTCCTAATTTTTTAATGAAAATCTGTAAAGAATAGCTTATTCAATTGTAAAGGATGTGTTTTAAAGACATTGTCTCTTTTTTAAAAAAAAGCAATAGTATATACTGTGCATTAAATGTGTTATAATAAGTGGAATACTCTTGGTGAGTTTGTATGGTGTGCATCTTCCTTATACAGGTTTTTTTTCATTACACATCAGTTTATCAGGAAAATGCAATTGAAGTTGCTGTTATGTTTAATAAAATTAAGACAGTTATGAAACATAGAACATATAATTAGCATTTTTGAGCAGAAAAGAGCATTTTATAAAAACTTACTGAAACTCAATTGATGTAAGAATACTTAGCATACTGTGTATAGTGTAAGGTACTGCCAACTAATAATCAAGCAGTTTAGTAGTAAAGTTCTTAGAATCTCAATCTGCAAACAGGTTGTTGCTTCGGTTTTCAAATAATTTAACAGTGCAGCTTAGTGACATCCCTCTCTATCCCTTGTCTTTATGAAACTGTATCCTTGTCAGGTGAATTCTGATTATAACCTTTGCCTATGATCAGTCAAGGTTCTTTGTGGGAACTTTGGACTGTTTGGCACAGAGCAACACAGGAATCATACCTTGCATATTTTCTATATGCAGGGAAACAGTCAGATCTGAAAAGGAAGGAAAGAATGTGGTTTTTTTGTAAATTTTTAAAAGATTATGTTAGTGGAGGGTGCACTTCTAAACCTGTCAATTACTTTCAATTTTCTTCCTCCCTATCTCCTTCAGATGATCACTCTTTGGTTCCTCATTCTCTTTCAAAAGTTTTCAAATGATTCCACTGCTCTCTGATTGTCAGTCTGCTGCTACTCCCATTTTTTTAAAACATGCCATACTTTCCTGAAGAACTGACTTCCCATTCAACAGTATTCTAGCTGGTAGTTTTCAGTCTGGCTTCTCCTTTCCATTATGTCACACTACTTCGACCCAGATTATCAATGTCCTTTCATACTTTAGCATGTTAGTGCCCTCACTGTCTTGCTTATCTTTTACTCTTTATCTCTGTCCATTAGCTTTCATGAATCTCTCCTTTCTGCATTCTTGTACTTTATCAGCTTTACTAGCAGCTACTGCTTCTGAAAATGTTTGTCATGTTGGTAACTTTGAAATGTTTTCCTTTGTTTATTGATGTTTTTCAAGTTTCAGAATAAAGATTCTTCTTTTTTTTTTTTCCTGTCTCTATATGACATTGTTTGATCCCAACGTTTTGTCTGCCTCTGTAATGTAGAGAGTTCTTAATCATATACCAGACATTTTTGCTCAAGTCTTCCAGAGCTAAGCATTTTGCAAATATGTTCTCTGGGATATCTGCCTGAATTTCAGATGAGCACTCTAGAAATGACTGTCACAATTTAAAGTGTTGCTGTTCCTGTGATCCAGAAAAGGATAAAGATACTTTGAAGATGTAAATGATGGGAGATGGCAACACAGTAGTCAGCCTTGTAATCAAACAAAAATGGCAGCAGTGTAAGTATTTGTGAATATGAAAATAAATATGTTCTCTTTGACATAGTAGAGAAGAGCAAATTGGTAGAGCAAAGATGGAAGATAATGGAGATGATCAAATTTAAGCATATATACTAGCATAACATTTGTAGCCACTTCTTGAACTGATACAGGAGGGCAAGTTTTTTTGTTTAAGACTATGTAAGAAGTATAGCAGTCAAAGAATGTGGAAGTCATATCCTAGAAGTCAATGAGAGCAATCTTTTTACCTGAGTGGATAGATTAGAGATTACTTTCTTCATGCTGCTGTAGAAAAACAATGTGAAATATTTAGCCATTAGTTGTACAGGTGGACCTACAAAAAGGTGAAACTAGAGATCTATCGTCCTGTCTGTTGGCTGGAGTGATAGGGAGGATGTCATAGTGATCCACTGAGCACGTATTGCAAAGATCTTACGGGGAGGATTAAGAGTCCTCTTGGGTATGCTGAGCTTTTCCTAATAGCTAAAATGTTGCACAAATGTGCTAACGAGCCTGAAACACAATTGTTCTGCATGTGTGATGTCTGTATGACATTGACTTTTCTGTTTCAGTTGTTCAAAGTAAGGCATAGAGCTGACAAGTCAAAGACAGGATGAATTTTAACTACGGTGATCATAGACATTGATAATGGCAGGTTAAACTAGATGGAACAGGCTAAATCATGGGCTAGAACTGGGAGAGCGGAAATTTTAGGTACTATAAACTGGTCATTTGATGAAAGAAAAGTCACACTGGAGGAGAGACATGGTAGTAGTTACAGGAACCCAAGCTTATTTTTGAACAGGACTGGTTCCTCATTTTCATCACAAAGGACATGGTTAGAAGGGAAGGATGAGGTTTTTGTTGGGAAGCTTTATTTTCTAAATGCAACTTAAATGGCAATCTAAATATAGCATAAAGTTTACTACTGCGCGATAACTTTTAAAAATATTTCTGCTCTAATCAAAAGCATGCTTACAGTTTATGCAATCACAGAATGCATTTACATTGTGTGTTAAACCTTATTTTGGTATGCCAAGTCACAGGCTATGTGTCAGGCACAAACAGAAGGTGGAAGCTGCCTATCTATCCCGTGTATTTTAAGATGTTGCCTTTCAGGAACTTCACAGATGTGTATTCATGCTAACAGACTGAATGAAATAGAAGTCTTCTGTAGCTCTCCTTCTAACTTCTGTTCCTTGGAGGTATGCACAGCTACTAGAAAAGGAAGGAAAAGGAAGAACCAAACCCCAGCTGTCTGGTGTCATCTAAGCCGTTTGTGCAAGTTTATTTCCTCTTTGATGTTCTTGGCAATGGCAAAAACCAGCTGGGATGGGTGTCAGCTTTTTTTTCCGGCAAATGGAGGGGAGGAACATTCATACATATACACTCTTGTCTCCGGTCTCTTTTGGGAAGCAGTAACTAACAGCTGAGAGGTTATTAAAAATTTCTTCCTAAATTACATCTAATCTTTGGCTTGCTCCATTTTAAACAGTATAACAAGTGGCAGGGCTCATTTTAAGACCATAAGACTAGAGGCAACAATTTCATGAGGAAACTGTAGAACAAGGACTCAGGGGGGGGAAATTAGTTTCTCCAAGGTTCATCCTAATAAAAGAACTTCTAGGGTAAAATGGAGTTGCTGCTTCCAGGAGACAACGTGGTTGGCATGCTTGCTACAGCAGTTCCCTAAGCAACACCCCCTGCCTACCTTAGCACCTGCTAAGGTGAGCGGAATGAAAAGGAACACAGGGTGGAGTGGAGACACCACGGCCATACTCTGTTACGGTCCCTGCAGGGATGGGAACTTCATGGTATCTGGTGGCTAGTAGGCTGTATACTAGCTGATGGACTGCATTGCAATTGTCAAACAAGGATACCAGTTGCTGAGCCAAGAATTGTGGTGAAATCATGTTCTTTAGATGAACTTTGGTCATCATAATGTCATTACAATACCAAAACACACCTTCATCCCAAAAGCTACCTGCCTCCAAGGTGTGACCACCCTTCACTGAGCATGCATTCTGAATTTCTTTTCATCTATATCTTTAAAAGTGAAAATTTACACCCATCCTAACCAAGGTATGTATGACTAGAGTCACTCAAGCTCCACCTAAAAGTAAAAAAAAACAGAATAAAAATGGCTTAAGAAAAGGGGAATATTGGAGAAGACCTCCATCAGAACATCTGGGACCAGTCAACAGGCTGACCCTCTGTAAAAGACTGTGTTAAATATTTATCTCAACATTGTCGAAACATCAAACCGCCACCTGAACAATGGCTTCCTGTTACCTTGAAAGCCAACTCCTGTTGTTCTGCAATCCTGAAAGCAGAGCCATGCACCCAGAGTCGATAATGGGCATGCATATCACCTGGTAATGGGCATGCATATCACCGCCAGGTGAGGGGTGCAGCTAGGAAAACCAGCTCTTGGGATGCAATGAGTACACAAACATAAAAGGGGAAAAAACATCAAGGAAAGAAACACACATCGACAGAATCAACACCGACGGAACTAACATCCGCGGAATCAACATCGAAATGACCAACATCGGATGGATTGTTCCCCCGTCGAGTGAACTGGACTGTCGGGATGCTGCAGCTCCGTGGTGGTAGCTATTGCAACTCTTTTCCCTCTTTCCTTTCTTTCTCTCCTTTCTCTTGCATTTACAAACTTCTTGTCGGGTTAATAAAGTTACCTGGCACTTGACTCCATTTTGAGTCTTAATTCTGTTCCCAAGAATATGAGCAAAACCATGTTCCGGTGTGTGAGAGGTTGGTCTAGCCACCCCTAGAGTCCCAGACTTGTCTGAGGTTGGCTAGAACGCAAAGGGGTCTTCCTCTCATCCGAAATCAGAACGTGACACCCTCTCTTTCCCCCCCATAGGGCTGCCTATTGGGTAAGAGCTCTGTGTTATGAGCGCTAAGATACTAACATCTTGCTAGCTGTTAAAACTGACTATATATATTGTTTCAAATTTGTTTTCACAGTCAGTATCTTATCACTGGCTATCTTTGAACCTTTATCCTGTCACAAACATATATAATAAAATCTCTCTATCTACAAATATAAGTTTCCCAAAACTTTAATAATTGATATAGGGGACACAAGTTATTTGTCTTAGTGTCACTGCCTGTGAATTGTCCCTGAATAGATTAGATAAGCACCCTCTGACCTTGCGGGCTGCCAAGTGGGATTTGCCCCAGTGACAGTGTCAGCATAAGCCTGACAGGCTGGCCAAATTGCAAAGGGGTCAAGGAAACTCCCCTTCTCCTTAAATGGAGTGTGGTAGGCTGGTCAGGCACAAGGGTCTTGTCTTTCTTGGGAAACCGTGAGGCTGGCCAAGTGGAAAAAGGTTCGAGGTAACCCCCCTACCTGTCCTCTATCAGCACAATATTGTGTCTTATTGCGACAGGAAACAAATTAAATCATAATCTTGAGGCTTTGGCCTAGGTCTTTAAACGTGGGCTAGCTGGTTCAGATAGCAAACACCATGAAACCATGGTAGCACCTACCTCAGGTTTACCAGCTGGATAATCATTCAGCTTTGTGATTTCTGAGGCTGTTAGCTACTTTATTATCAGTTGCCCAAATAAGCTGACAGCTAGCATACCTGCTCTGTTTGCCCAAGAAGCAGTCACATCTGTGATGGCAGCATAAATACAACTATTGACTGATGTCATGATTTTTTTTTCATTAAAAATAAAAGGCTGTAGCTGTAAACCTTTAAGACTTGAATACTTCACTGAGACTTGTGTTACTGTGCTGCTTTTCCTTTCATGTTCTTCTTAAGCTCATAAGGCTATGGCTCCTAATTTTTTAGTTCCTGTCTTAATAATATATGTTTTATGGCTTTATGCAGTTCTGAGAAATTCAGAATGGCAATAACTTTCCCAGTGAACAGTTTTGTGCAAACTTTGTATCAAAATTTGTCAAGGCCATATAGGAATGTTCAGTAGCAGTCACTTGACACATCTATTTCCAAGAAACAAATATTACCAATCAAGTAAACAAAATGTTTTCCTTTCCTTTCATCTTTTGCGTATAGAAATAGAAAATAAAATGTAAGATTGCATGAAATAGTAGATACTATAATCAATCTACTTGTACATTTCCTCTCCTCTTATTTCTTAAACCCTAGTAAAGTTGTACCATTGCATCTTATTCCTCAGTTGTGGTTTAGCTTCTAATCTATCAAATTAATCGGGCATCCTAAAGTTTTTTGTCAATTTATCTATCATGTCAGACAAGAAGCATTGGACTAGCATACACCCATCACACAGTGCATAAAAATCAATGGAAAGTAACCCTGTTTACTGCAGCATTTTACACTGAGTGTAGCTAACATATTGTCGTGCAGTAAACAAAGTACTTTGTAATGTAGAATATACTAATTTACTCTAAGGTATTTCAAAATAAGGTGACATACTTTAACACTTTTCTTAGTGCCAACATTACAAGGATGAAGATACTGTTTTTTGATAGATTGAGCAGCACATAGCAAATCAGAAGTTACTTTTGGTGGTTGCTCCTTTAATGAGATGTATCACACAGCTTGGATAAATTATCTGCTGTGTGAAGCAACTTATCATGCCAGAATACACAGTATATTGTCATGGGCTTTTTTTTCTTTTTTTTTCCTTTGTTCCTTTTTTTTCCTTTTTGATTCTCTGGTATTCTGATGAATTATTTGCATCATTTTTCTTTCACTGCTGCTAGAATAATCAAGTTATGTTTCTTGAACATCGGTCTATCATTTTCATTGACTTCCTCCGTTGTCAAAGATGTAGGGAGGAGGAAAAAAAGCCCTGCACTTAATTTCACAAGACATTCCTCTATTTCCTTTGGTCCTTTGTTACTTTGCTTCCTCTGCTTTCTTTGTTACAGCTTTTAACTTAGAGAAGACTTTTAAGTTTCCCCACTTCAGTGTACGCTAATGAAGTCTCATTATTTATTTATTTTTTAAATGAACTGTAGTTTCACCACCATGGTCCTCTGAGCTTTAGATGCTTTCTCATCTGTAACATCAATTGATCATCTTCAGGACTGTATTTTTCTCTACATACAGAATATGCTTAAGAATTTTGGGGGTTTTTTCTTTTCTTTTCTTTTTTTTTTAAACTTTCGGCAACCAGAAAGCAACTGTTAAATTCTTATGTTATCACACTTAGCAGAACTTCAGGCAAAATTACTGGAAAGTCTGTGACCTATTTCAGCCTGTTTCCTAGTTTAACACAGTGGTAAAATTGTTTATTTGTAATCGGCTGCAGCTGAAAGTACATGTCTCTACTTGAACAATTAAGATCATGATGCATATGCAAAAATGTATTTATTTTAAGTGAATAGGATACCAAATTCACAAAGACCAACCTGTAACAGGTTTCCTTACAATGTAGTATTTTTAAAGTGGTTTTTACTGATATGTTCATTTCAGAGGAAATTCATTTATGTTTCAAATGACTGGACTTCCCTGACCTGCTCGAACAGTTCTTACATCCAGCAATAAAGACAAATGGATGTATCATTATTCATTGGAAAAGTTTGCTACACATCTCTTTGGAGCGTTTCTGAAGCTGAGTTACTTCCAGCTTACCCAAGCCTTGTAAGAGCATCATTAAAAATACAAAGTCACTCTGACTTCTTTGAGTGAGGTTTCTCAGAATTCAAACTATGTTTGTATGATCCTACTGAATTTAGCAGGGGATATTTCATTAAAACCTAATAATACATTTACTAGTCTGTGGGAATTATAGATATTTTGCCCATATTCTTCTTCTATAAACTTTGGAAAGTTTCTTTTTCTAAGAATTGCCTTAGTATGTCATAGTTTGACCAGAATAAGTTTTCACATTTTTATATCAGTAATTATAAAACTATTTTTTTTTAGCTTTCCTTATATCATAAATACTTAGCTCCATTACTGAGACAGATGTTTATTTTCGGGTTGATAGTATAGTTTCATGTATACATAATCACTCTTTCTTATGTAGTCGTCAAGATATCAACCTGTTCTAAAAAACACAGCTAAACAAAGCTGTGGCACTGTGATAATAATCTTTTCAACAGTTGAGGATATTTATCAATGGACAAGTTAGACGCATGTTGCTTTCATAGCCTTGCAGGCCATAAAGTCCAATTTTGCATCTTTTTTGCATGGAGGCAAAATTTAATTGCAAGAAACAGGACTCTCAAAACAGGACACAGCCCAAGAGGACAAGATTTCTCCACCGAATGTTGAGTATTAGACCAGACAATCCTGCCCACAAAAGCGTGTAAATTCAGTAACATGATAAAAAGGCTTATGCCATTGAATCATCAACTGTGAAGTTTCCCGGAGGACTTTCTCTGTGTGAGAGTCTAGTGGCAGAGAAGCCATCACTGTTCAAATGATAGTTATGATTACATAGATTTGGACCGAAAACCCCAGGCTTCCTTCCCATTGAATCAGTATTCCTCACATACTCATTTATTTCTGGAAAAATCATGAGTAAATTGTAGGAGGGACAGAGTGATTCTATCTTTTTCCCTCCTCTCTTTGTAATATTCTTTATAGAGTACGGCTTATTTTCCCCTGTGCTGTAAGCTCAGTATGGATGTTAAAAGCTTAAAGAAAAAGATGTTTACATGGTTGGAACACTTTGTATAACTTCCTGTAATTCTTTTACATTCCTCTAGGGAATTTAAAAGTGTATTTGCCACAACAGTTCCAACAAAACATATTGGATTTATTATTTTGTGTATGCTAGGACAGTTATGGGTAAGAACATAACATATTCTGTTAGTGTCACATACAGTACAGTTTATACATTAATTTCTGTAGTTATGTCTCCATTAGCAAGTAGTGCAGTGCAGTAGGAGTGCATCTTCAGCACAAAACATTTGCTGCTCAGGACAAAATGTACCCTTTGTATATCTTTCAAAGTGGTTCACTTTGAATACCCACTAGCACCCTGAAGCATATTAGCTGTGCTCCTGGACAATGACTTTTGGTTTTGTTCTGTTCAAAAGGAATTCAGATCTCTGCCTAACCTTATACCAAATACAGGGGGGGATGCTGTGCGTACACCATACAACTAATCTCATATTCCCTGTGACCTTTATATGAGTTATGTAGGTTAGTTTGCTTATTTCATCATTATGTTTTCAGTGCTGTCGTCACCACGTAGGGTTTGAATTGGTCCATTTGTGTTAGAAATCTCACCAATATGGACATACCTGGTTTTGTAGCGAGACTGAGGCCAACAAACTCTTTTGCTTTTGGCCATAAGGCTAATTTCAAACATGACTGTTGTTTAGGCCTCAACTTTCTGAGCTACAGTAAAAGTAATGCACTTTAAAACACCTTTACAAATACTTTATTATAAGCTACTACTCCTTATACTCTACATGTAACTTCTTCTGTAATTATTTTTTCACTTTGTAAGCCACAGATCAAACTAAAGATTATGATAAGCTATAGCAACTGTAGTGAACAGAACAGAAAATTTAAGAAAGGCTCTGTGGTTAGACAAAAGATACAGTTTGTTCGATACACTATCTGATTAAAATAAATTTTTGCAGAAAGAAAATAAAGACAGGAAATATAGTGGGATTGTGATGGACACTGTTCCATACACTCAATATTTTGATATTAAAGTTCAAACTAAAGATACATTGTTCTGAACCAAAATCCTCTGAAGTGAATTTCCAGTGATATTCATTTGTTTAAATCTACTTTATAATCTATATTTGTACAGCATAAATCATTGGTGTGGCTTCAGTCTTTGGGAAAAGCATTAAAGTTATGTACAGAGGGAAGTCTCATTATCTGATGGAGTATGCAGTTAGCTAAATATTGAGTTACTAGAAAAAATAATTATCCCCCCCAAAAGCTCTGATTTACAATATAATCTGTAAATATGCTTTTAATGAGCAAATCACAATTCACACTTAATGATCTTTGATACACGACCACCTTTTGGTGATAGAAGAGACAAAAATTTTACAGGTTTGAGCTAAATATGTTGAGCTAAAAATATTTTATATGTGACTCAAAATATATTCATAAGGCAGCTAGAATGAAAATATATAGAACATAGCTTACAATTAAAAACCGGAAAACCACTTTCAATATATATTCAAAATGATAAAATAATTGCTAAATTATGCAAATTTTATGATAGACCAGAAAAACAAGTAGATTTTTATTTAATTGCCACCTTTTGCTTATTCAAGTATGTTAATCACTGGGAGTCCTAATAGTTCTATCAGGCTTTACTAATGTATTCAAGTAAAATGAACAAAATAATTAAATGTCTAAATATTGATTTAAAGTGCTCCAAGTATTAATGAAGTTTTGCTCTCTACTTAACACGGGTTAAACTGTGGTTTGGATACCTTCATCCTTTTGAGTTGCTGCTTGAGACTGAGGGAACAGGATCTAAAAGTGATGCTGTCAATTGCTTCACCCCAGTGTAGAGAAAATGCATCCTCATTGGCATGGGTCTTGCAGGATTCTTAGTACTTCTGTTTCCCAATAACATCTTGTTCTGGTTTTATTTAGTGAGGGTGGGGAGGAGGGGTGGGCTACGGTGGCAGCTGCTGTAAGAAACTGCTAGAAGTTGTTCCCCCTTGTCAGTGGACTTGGCGGGGCCTAGGGCAGATCTGCTGCTGGCCAGGACTGAGCCAATTGGTAGCAGAATGTTCCCTGATAATGCCTCTGCGATAACATATTTAAGAAGGGGAAAAACAGAAAAAAAAAAAAGAAGGAGAGAAGATGTCAATATGCTGAGTGGGGGCAGAGAAGGAGAGGCGCCAGCCTTGTGGGCCTTGCAGGCCTCACCCTCTGGCCTCCCGCTGACCGGCCGACTGGGCCCAACTCAGAGAGGGGATGAGATGTGAAGAGAACCTGAGAGACGTCTGCCTGCCTGTTGTGAAAAATTTTTCTTGTGAGAGGAATGGCTGCAGACGCCAGGGTCAGTGAAGGAGGGGGAGGAGTAACGCGGCTCCTGGCCAAGATTCCCCTGCAGCCCGTGGTGCAGCCCATGGTGCAGCCCATGGTGAAGCAGGTTGTCCCCCTGCAGCCCATGGAGGCCCACAGAGGAGCAGAGATCCACCTGCAGCCCATGGAGGACCCCACACTGGGGCAGGTGGATGCCTGAAGGAGACTGTGGCCCATGGAGGGCCTGCTGGAGCAGCCATTCTGGAGAGACTGAACCCCGTGGAAGAGATGACCCACGCCGGAGCAGTTTCACGAAGGACTGTGGCCTGTGGGAGGGACCCCATGATGGAGCAGGGGAGGAATGTGAGGAGTTCTTCCCCTGATGACGAAGCAGCAGTGTAAATCAACGTGTGATGAACTGACTGCAACCCACATTCCCTCTTCCCCCCTGTGCAGCTCCGGGTAGGGAAGGTAGTAGAGATAATGTTAAGCCTGGGAAAAGGGAGGGGTGGGGGGAGGTTATCTTGTTCTCTGTCTCATTATCCTGCTGTTTTTAGTAATAAATGGTTTTCACCAATTTGAGTCTGTTTTGCCCTTGACGGTAACTTTAAGGATTTCTCCCTGTCCTTATCTCAAACCTCGAGCCTTCTTCCAATATCATCTCCCCCTATTCTCTCGGAGGGTGGGGGGAGTAAGAGAGTGACTGCATAGTCTGGCCCCAACGGAGGCTAAACTACAACACATCTGTAGGATGACGGACTATAATTTCCAAAAGCTTCTACGTCTTGCATGATGGGTGTAACTTTAGAAAAGGCTGGCACACATATTCTGTTTAATGAGGTGGGTGAAGAGTGGAAAAGGAAGTTCATGTTTCTTAAGCCTTCAACACTTGGACATGGCTCCAGCGGAAGCGTAAGGACTAAAATTATGCCACCCTGGACAGCAAAAGACCAGATACAGGAATGATTTAACTTTGTGAGACTGGAATTAGCTACCTTCCAGCTTTGAACAAAATTCTCTTTTTCTCTCATGCTTTTTATTATTGGAATTTAAGTAGTACAAAACTTGTGGGGGAGTGCTCTTGAGAGCAAGAGCTCTTAAACTCTTTCTGTCCTTCCCAGGACTTCATGTTATGCACAACACCTTCTCTCTGATGTCCTATCTCCCATTCCAGTATGTGACTACAGCTGGTAATACTAGCACTTCCAGTGCAGCTGGCGTCCTTGTAATTTTTTACTACCTTTACTCCTGTGTTAAAATTATTCCACTGCTATTCACATAGCAGAAGATTTCATTATGGTGTCATTTTGAGAAATCAAGTTAAAGAATCTGTTGTTTGGACATTGTGGCACTTAGATGCTTAGGAAGTAGTAGCTCCAGTGACCTGCCTTCTTGAGATGGCAAGAACCGGGGGAACATTGATGCTTCTTGTAGGCTATTCCCATGTGGCTTAATCCCAGTGCAAATGTTCTGCCTTTAGGGCCAGAATACTTCCATGTCATACTGAGATATCTGTACTACCACCTTATGTCCAGGCCCACGTTATCTCTATAACCAGTAAAAGGAACCAAGTTTTCATTGAGTTATAGTAGTACGAAAGGAATATTCAAATCTTACATTATATTGGTAACTAAATACCAATGTATTAAATGTATGTAAATGTTGAATTGAACACAAGACTTCTTCCAAGATAGATAATTTTGTATTAAAGTTATGAAGGCTTAGGTTTTTTTTGTCTGCTTCACAGTGAAGAATTAATCTCATTTTGTCCTTCCATGAGGAATCAAGGATTGTCAATCCAGGGATGTTCCAAACTTTTGTATAATTTACAGCCTCATCAGAAAAAGAAAATACACTCAGTGCCATCTCAGTCATTGACACTTAATGATATGTGCCTTGATTATGGCAAGGTAGGCCTGATGGAGAAAAGCATTTACTCATGCCCTAGACATTATCTGCACCCATTACTAGGCAATGTATGTAATTAGCTGGTCAGAAAGGGCATTCTATAGCTCATAGAATAGTTAGGGTTGGGAGGGACCTTTAAAGGTCATCTAGTCCAACTCCCCTGCAAGGAGCAGGGACATCTTCACCTAGATCAGGTTGCTCAGAGCCTCATCCAACCTAGTCTTGAATGTTTCCAGGGATGGGGCATCCACCACCTCTCTGTAGTAACCTGTTCCAGTGTTCTACCACCCTGATAATAAAAAAAAAAAATTCCTAATATCTAATCTAAATCTACTTCCCTCTATTTTAAAACCACTACTTCTTGTCCTAATGAAACAGGCCCTACTAAAGAGTTTCTCCCTGTCTTTCCTGTAGGCCCCCTTGAGGTACTGGAAGGCCACTATAATGTCTCCCCAGAGCCTCCTCTTCTCCAGGCTGAACTCTCTCAGCCTGTCCTCATAGGAGAGGTGCCCCAGTCCTCTGATCATCTTTGTGGCCCTCCTCTGGACTCTCTCCAACTGGTCCACATCCTTCTTATGTTAAGGGTTCCAGAGCTGGACACAGTACTCCAGGTGGGGTCTCACGAGAGCAGAGTAGAGGGGCAGAATCACCTCCCTCAAACTGCTGGACACGCTCCTCTTGATGCAGCCCAGGATGTGATTGTCTTTCTGGGCTGCAAGTACACATTGCCTGCTCATGTTGAGCTTCTCACCCACTAGTACACCCAAGTCTTTCTCCTCAGGGCTGCTGTCAATCCATTCTCCACTCAGCCTCTATTTGTGCTTCAAGATTGCCATGACCCAGGTGCAGGACCTTGCACTTGGCCTTGTTGAACTTCATGAGGTTTGCATGGGCCCACCTCTCCAGCCTGACAAGGTCCCTCTGGATGGCATCCCTCCCTTCCAGCGTGTCGACGGCACCACACAGCTTAGTGTCACTGGCGAACTTGCTGAGGGTGCTGAGGATGCACTCTATCCCACTGACATCACTGACAAAGATGTTAAACAGGGCTGGACCCAATACCAACCTCTGCGGAATGACACTCATCACTGGTCTCCACCTGGACATTGAGTCATTGGCCACCACTCTGAGTGCAGCCATTCAGCAAATTCCTTATCCACCAAGTGGTTTATCTGTCAAACTTGTGTCTCTCTAGTTTAGAGAGAAGGATGTCGTGCAGGACAGTGTCAAATGCCTTGCGCAAGTCCAGGTAGATGATGTCAGTTGCTCGTTCCTTGTCCACCAATGCTATAACCCCATCATAGAAGGCTACCAAATTAGTCAGGCATGATCTGCCCTTAGTGAAGTTGTGTTGGCTGTCACCAACCACCTCTTTGCATTTCATGTGCCTTAGCATGGTTTCCAGAAGAATCTGCTCCATGACCTTGAACAATTACGTTCCCCAGGTCTTCCTTGTTCCCCTTTTTAAAAATGGGGTTATGTTACCCCTCTTCCATTCATTGGGAACCACACTAGACTGCCACGACTTCTCAAATATGATGGCCAGAGCTTGGCAACTTCATCCACCAGTTCCCTCAAGCACCCGCAGATGCATCTCATCGGGTCCCATGGACTTGTGCATCTTCAGGTTTCTTAGATATTCCCGAACCTGCTTTTCCTCTACAGTAGGCAGTTCTTTGTTCTCCCAGTCCCTGCTTGTGTCTTCCACAACTTGGGTGACATGGCTAGAGACCTTATCGAAGAAGACTGAGGCAAAAAAAATCATTAAGCACCTCAGCCTTCTTCATGTCCCAGGTAACCAGGGCACCCATTTCCTTCTGGAGGGGGGCTACATTCTCCCTCGACCTCCTTTTGTACCCGACGTACCTGCAGAAACTTTTCTTGTTGCCCTTGATGTGCACGTATGTGTGTTTGAATGTGTATAAATAAATTCTGCAGCCTCGTAATTTTTGGATGTTTACCTTTTATTTTATTGAGTTAGTTGTTCAGAGGTGGGGAGCACACAGTCCTTCACCAATGGAATTGTAATGTGAGTCTTTATCAAAACATGATACGAAAGTTGGACTCTGGATCCCTCTCGGAGCACTAGCTATTTAGGAAATTTGGAATTTATATTAACATTTGTATTATTTTCATTCAAATTTTTATCAGTGTTTGTTTCAAACTCCTTCTGGAAACAGTGAAATTTTTTTTTCTTCGTGAAGATGGAAAAAAAAAATTAAGCAGAAATACCTGTGGCTAATGTATAGCAACTCTTTTTTCATCACTTGTCCCTGTGTTATATTTTTATTTCTTCAACATTTTAACAGTTCCTGAAAAAAATGACTGACTGAGGGCCATTGGGGCTGCTATATTTCTTTTATTGTTATTTTTATTGATTTAATATCTAGAAGAAGCAATCCTAGGTTGTGGTAATGGTTTAGGAAGATGCTGCACAGAAACAGAAAAGAAAGTGTGGCTTCAGCTCTAAACAGTTAAAATTGTGGTAGTAATGAGCAGTACTAATAACTGAAACATTTCTCAGTTAAATCTGCATAGCAAATAGATGAGAGTCCACTCAATAAGACTCAGGGAATTATCTTATAATTTCATCATAGTATGAACTAGAGAGACAAAACCAAAATTGATTGAAAGCTGCAGGAGGGACATTAACAGTAACCTTTAAAGAAGAGGAGAAAGGGAGTCCAGAGTGCCAGCAAGCACAAAATATGATTGGTTATAGACATAATTTTGGTGGAGGAGGGGTCACTTCTGCTCTACCCCTCAGCTTCACACTGGGCTAAGCTGTTGTTTGTGATCAAAACACTCACTGACATTTAATATTTGGTACATTAGTTTTCAAGTGTACATAGGTTCTAGGTAGACCTGTCATCATTTCAGTTTTATAAACAAACACTTTATTATAGAGTCCTATGTTTTCCAACTTCTGCTACACAATGTTCTTTTGTATGCCTCAGACAATAAGCTGACAGCTCCATGGAAATGTCGTACAACATTCAGTAGTCAAAAGTGTTATGGAGTTCACTAGAAGCAGAAGAATGCATAATGCATTGAAGCAATGTTTTAGGCATTTATATTAGACTTTTAATGGAAAAATTAAAAAGTAATGCTGCTTTACATTGCAGTAACTGTACATCAACAGTATGTCTTCATTTCTGGCACATGAAGGGTAGTTTCCATAGCAGCAGCATCTGTAGCACTGAGCAACATGAAAATTAGATTTTTTTTCTCTTGTATTTCACACATTAGAAGGTTAAAATGTATGGAAATAGGGGAAAGTAGATACTACATGAATGTGATCTTTAAAACCTGCTTTTCCTTTCCAGAATTCTGAAATTGTAATGGAATAAACAATTCTTGCACTTCATTCCTGCTTGTTTAAGCCTCATATATGGCTTAATAAATGTGTATAACAGCTATTTTTGGTTTTAACTGGTAGAACTAGAAAATTGCAGAAATACCTTAGTCTACTCCCTGGTATGGTATAATTTATTAGCTGGCCATTCCTCCTTTACTATTGGCCAAAAATGAGTAGTAATTAAGGCCTGTATTGCACTGAGACTGCATTTTTGTATTTTTATAGACTGCATTTCTGTACTGATAGCACTTGAGATATGCTACAGATAAGAGATACTCTATGCGAAAAATGTGTGCTATTTACTCAAATTGATGATGATTTTTCTATCAAATTCTTAAACTTAAAGCAGGGGGATACTTCACTTTTGTTATATATACAGAACATAAAAATGCAACTACACGTTCTAAAGTACACATTCTCTTATTCTCCTAGACACAGAAATATAATAGAAGTATCTTTAGAACAGAAACAAAAAGACTGAAAGGTATTGTAGAGCTAAACCACTTTGTTGCAGGAAAGCTTAAGTCAGAATCAGAATCAGAACAAAAAAAAAATCATTCTTAGAGTTGCTTCTCTCTCATTTAGCAGGAAGCAACTTAGTAATTATTTGTCTTAATATGTAACAATGAGATTTTTGTTTATATTATTATATTATTTTTAAAAGGAGTTGAATGGTCAACGTTGCATAAAACACTTCTGAAGCTCCTTCCTGTTGAAAGAATATGAGAGAATTATGTAAAACTATATATTAAAAATATTTATTATAAGGCAAACTTACTTTCTAAACATTTTACCATAAATTGAAGAAGAAGCTGTATGTTAGGAAAAGTATACAATTCACCAGTGATTTTTTCTTTTCAGAATACTTTTGATTTTCATCTTTGGGCCAAATGTCTTGTGCATATAATCCTCTGTAATGTTTTTTATTTTAGTAGGGAATAGCAATTTAAAAATTATTTTTTTTTATTGGGAGTTTGGTTCCTAACTCCTTTAAGCACTCTGAAAAGTCCTTTTGGTCACACTTTTAAATTTTATTTGGCATTTTGCAGTCCTTCCTACTGACTTGCTCTAAATGCTTAAGCAGCATCAAGTCTATAACTGTCTTTTAACAGCGTTACCTTGCAGTGTTTGGAGATTTTAAGAAGCAGCACACCTCCTGCGGGATTCATTCAGAAAGAATATCTACAAGCTATATGAAGAGTAAATATTCTGTATTTGTTCCATGCAGAAGAAATACTTAAAACACATCTTCAGCTGTTCATCTTGTGAAGAAAATATTGAGGAGCCTCACAATGAATGGATAGATAAAGAGCGAGTTTATAAGGACAGTGTCCTCTGCAGTAACTTGTTTGGATGTGCCAGGTGCTGCTTTCCCAACAGATGTGCTCAAGTGTACAGAGGTCCAGAGTGTTAGAGGTTTGTGACCTGCCTATTTGAGTCTGTACTAAAGCCACTTTTAGTGGTTTTTCACTTCCTTGTCTTTAAGCTTGCATTGCTGCATTACTCTTGATCACAGCACTTTATTTTCTTGAACATTCCTTATATGTTATATACACATATTAAAAGAAATAAAATAAAATAAAATATGCACCATATTCCATATTTGCTTTCAACCCAACAGCTTTTCTGTAGTCTTATGGCTTCATTGTCTGAGCAAGGAAGTTTGTCGGGTTACATAGTGTCAAGAAGACAACATGAGTGTAGCCCTGAAGTTTTTCTCTATTTAGTTTATTACAGACCTTCTACTTAGCCCTTGTTTTGTACAGCCTATCATCCAGAAAAGAATAAAGAAATATACTTATTTGTTAGTCTACTTCCTACTATGATTTATAACCAAATGCTTCATGGCAAAAATGTGTGCCCAAGCCTAACACAAAGCTTGACTGACTATTCATTTGAGTAGAATTATTTTTTTGACACATCAGTTATAGCTAATAAAACTATCAGTTCAATACCTTATGGAACAAACTTCAAAGCTTGTCTGCCGGTTTTAAAGATAGGAGACTTGAAGATGTCCCTGCTTCTTTCAGGGGCATTGGACTAGATGACCTTTCAAGGTCCCTTCCAGCCCTAATCATTCTATGATTCTGTAGAGCTTGTTTAACATGTATAGATATATGCGTAGAATCGAGCATTCCAGTCAGTGAACAGGGTATGCTGTCTCTATCTGAGGCATGGCAGAGAAGGCTTTATACATTTGATTGTGAATAGACAGTATCTTCCAGTCTTTGGTAAAGTTATATTGGTATTATATTTATTTTATAGGAATTCATGAAGGAAGAGAGGAGAATGAATTTTAATGACCATGGCTTCAATCTTAGGTTATATTAAGAATGTTTAAGTAAAATTATATTAAGTGAAAGAATTCTGTTGTTACTATCTTCTTTGCTTTCTCTCCTTTTTTCCAACCTCCCTTCATCTACAAATTTGATAACTGAGTATGTCAAAAGATATTTGCATCCATTTTTCAGCTTACAATACTTACAGGTAAGATATTTTTCCCAAATCAAATCACTAGAAATGGTGTACTACCACAGGATCTGAATATAATATGGCAGCTTTAGATTATGACTATTGTATTTTTCTTCATGCTTCTACACCCATATGCTTGCAAGAATGTACACTTAGGACATGATGTGGCAATATTATCCCTAATTACTGCATCAATAATTTACCAACAGAAGTAAAGATAAGGAATGAAGTTTTATGAATGTTTGAGTTGCTAGTCCCTGGCCTTTTATGACATACCTAAGACAACACTTCAGTCTTGTTCTAAATTGTGCTTCTGGTGGATAGTCATGGCTCCAGAAAGCATGTATGTCATAAAAAAAAGTGGTTATGTTAAGTTTCATTTTTCTTCCCATCTTCTCCATTCCTTCCTGGATTTGGCATTATATTATGTTATATATATCATTATTTATTTATTATATTATATATATTTGTCAATATATTCTATTATATACAAAACAGGGAAGAGCTTCTGTCAAAGGTGCCTGTTTCGAATGATTGCATTGCTTCAGATCAAATAAGTCTAGTAAAGAATCGACCTGGGTGGTCACAAGTACCAGATGCTTTAATGAAATTCTGTAAGGATAGAGGAAGCGCATCGTGATAACTCCCCACTTTGTCCCTTACAGCTTTTGTCAATCTGCAGTGGAGCTCGGTATTATAGCTGTACCTTTTGTTTAATTGTTCAATAAATGCTTCTTTCGTGAATTTACCTAATAGCTTTTCAAAACCATTTATACTTTCCAATTCCACAATATCCTTTGGTGATGAGTTTCAGTTTAATTACATTTTATGTTTAAAAGTTCTAAGTTGTGTTTGTTTAAAATTTACAGCTGAAAATTCTATGGGATAATTCTTACTTCTTACAGTGAGTGATAAATTCCAATTTCTTTCTGCATATCATCCATACTTGTATGTATCTCTACGGTATTCCCTCTTAGCCATTTCCTTGCAAGCTAGTCCATTTAATTTATTTTCAAATGGAAGTAATTTTTGATCTCCAGTCATCCTATTATCCTTCTTACATCTTCTTTAGTTCTACTGTATCCTTCTGGAGACAGGGTGACCAGAATTGTGCGAATGCCATGGATTTCTTTAATAGCAATAAAGTTTTCTGTCCTAAGCTTTTAATGCTTTCCAAATAATTCCTATGTTCTATTTGGTTTTTTTAGCTGCTGCTGAGCAGAGCTGACATTTTCATAGATGTATCACTGCAAGATCTGCAATGACTTCAAGATCTCCTTCCTGACCGGTTACAGCTAAATTAGAATCCATCACAGGGTAGGCATAGTTAGGCCTTTTTTTTTTTTCTTCTCTAATACGTATCACTTTGAATTTATCAAATTGAATTCTATCAAGCAGTATAGCATGCAGTCACTTCATATTGTGAGATACTTGTGCAACTCTTTGCTAACATTTTAAATTTTTTTTCTTTTTGTATTTCTTTTTATATTTTGAGTAATTTCTTACTATGACAAAGTACCTAACTTCTCAGCTCCTTTCCAGATCTTTCAAAAATACATTGAGAGGTATACATTACCATAGGATTCCATTGGTATGGACATATCCATGTCGTGAAAACAGACTATTGAGTTCTGTCCTTCACACTCTCTGAAATGAAAGAAAAACCCTTTGGTGAGAAACTTTGTCATAAGCTTGTTAGAAATTCAGGTGTATAGTATACATCAACTGGATTGCTCCTATCAGCACACTCATTGACTCCTTCAAAAAACTAATACATGTGTGAGACTTGACTTCGATCTACAGAAATGTCTTGACTGTTGCCTACTTGTCTTCCTATTCTACTCTTTATTATATTTCCACCAACATGTCTGTTGTAGAAATCAGATGTACTGCTCTATAGTTCCCTGGAATTTTAATGGAGAATTTGCTTCACATTTATTACCTTTCATTTCTTTGTTATCTAGGGTGATTTATGTTAACCAGCAAAATACATCAAATTCATACTTGCATTTCTTTAGAACTCTTGGATGAATTCTGTTTGTTCAGGACAATTTGCTATTGTTCATGTCATGATTTTTTTTCCTATTACCTCTTCTACTGGCTCTTCAGTTTCAGAAAAATCCTCTGATGCATTCCTCAAAAAAAAGGCTCCTTGAGGGCAACCTCTCAAGCTCCTTCCTTTTGCATTTTGGTGCAAATAGTTACTTTAACTCTTCTGATGTAGCTTAATGTTCCTTAACTGTTATTGTTATACTTCTCATGTAGAAGTCCTAAAGGATCTTTAATAATATCTTATTTGAGATGAATTTTAAATAATGCTATTAAGAATTCTAGTAACTTACATGCTTTGTTTCCTATTTTCCTTCTAGGAATTTCTGTAGATGTTAAACTTTGATTAATTGCCTTTTATCTCTTAAACCTCTATGATGATGTTGCCTAAATAAATAGTCTCCCTGACATCCTTAAAATTTTTGTCCTTTTCACTACTGCTTTCAATAAAGAGATTTCCTTTTAACAAACTTCTTCACTTTTACACAGCTTTCCTTTCTGAGATGAGTAACTGCTGCAATAGAATTTTTTGTTTGGATGTTTTGTGTTCCTTTAGATCAGACAAACCTTCCCTTTCCCAGCCTTCTAGGCAACACATAGGATACCAAACTTATGCAGATTCAGTCTCACAATCATGTATAAAAAATATTCATAGTGATTCCCTTTGGAATATGTCATGACTTCTGAATTATCTACCAACTTCTGATTCTGAATCTCCATTGTATTGCAAGTTCTTTGTATCCGTAAAAATGAATACATAATCGTAGCAATTTATTTGGCAATATTTAAGGCTCATATTCTATGTATAAAATGAAACAATGTAAGGTGGTAGACAAGATAGAAAGAAAAGCCCTGAATTTGTTAAAAGAAAAAGATATTTAATTTGGCAAGAAATGTATTATATTAATAAAAAAGACTTAAATAACTGTCACTGTCACTGTTTGGTTTACATGTTGCACAGAACCATTGCTGCATAACAGTCTATACTGCTCCTGTATATTATTGCTATCTATTTTGAGGGGAAAAATATAATCATATCCATTTTCATAGAATATCCTTTTTATGAAATTTTGGACTTCTCTGGAATATAATCAAAACATTATTTTGTTATTCTTTTGGATAAAAAAAAAGTACTTAATTTCTCATTCATACATAAATATAGGTCTTTCTGGAGGGGTGGAATTTTATGGATCACATTCCATTGTTTTTTGTTATTTTTCTTATGTAAGCTTCACAAAAAGTTATACTTCTTACCTGTGTATTTGCTTATTCTATCCGAAGATCTAATGTACTGGCTTCTTTCTGTCTTTAATTGTATTTATTCTGTGGTCTATTTATTTGATCTTTGCATTTCAGATAAAGGAACAGTACTAGAATTAAAGATTTTACGCTATATCATTTTCTGTCATGATTTCAGAGGGAAAAAAAAAACCTAAACTGCCTAGGATGAAAAAGGAGCACAAATGTAGACAGCTGTGTTAATGACGAATGTTTTGGAAGCCTCTTAAAACATGCTGGAAATATTTGCAAGTTCTCTTTTTTTTTTTTTTTTTTTCCCAAGAAGCTTAGTACATTTAAAAAATATCAAAGAGATTTGTGAATATAATTGTAGTTGTTTATATTTTTTCCTCTCTCCTGATTTAAATAAGAAGCAGGTTTACCTGTAGGTATAGATTCACTGAATTCCCTTCATGTACCACTCTCATCTCCTTTCTTCTCTTATCTTTTACGGATGTGAGAAAAGTAGCTGTTAGATAAGACAAATTATGAATTTGGAAAATAAAAAGTTTTATTGGATGGAGAGAAGAGCAATTAATTTATTCAGTAAAGATGTCGATGTGATCAGGGAAAAAAAATGAGTCATATAAACAGTAAGGGCAGGCAAAGATGGCATCTGAATGGTGGCCTAGAGTGTAGAGTGCTGAATAAGTGAAGGAGCATTTGACTAATCCAAGAGTGAGACATTGTGTATCAGTCAGAATGTAGTTCTCTGCCACTTCTGCGCTCTTTTTTTTTGGCTAATGTATCAACATGGACATGCATGCACAACAATGTGCATGCTTACACATGTATTTGCAATCAAGAAGATGAAAAAGGGTGAAGTAATGTGTTAGCAGAAGTTTGTTTCTGTGCCCATATTCAAGGGTAGATACAGCAGTGCTAATGCAGTTTTTGTGTTGTTACAGATACACGTATTGTCGCTGTTGGTGTTCATGCAAAGATGGGCTACCAGGCACTTTTCTGAGCTGCTAAACTTTCTTGACAAATTTTAAATGTTACCGGGCATTTTAAATTCATGCAAATTTCAAGGAGATTTAATGGTAAGCATTATTTCAAAGTACTTTCTAAAGGCAAAATCCATAAGTATCACATTTTTATTTTCACCCCACCCAATATGACACTTAATTTCCTTTTGGCAAACCAGTTGTAATCTTAGCTGGTAACTAATTTGGTCATAAAATACTGACCCAGATTTTTCTGGATAATTGACAAGTTGCACAAATCAGCAGAAGCAGGTGTAGTATATTTCAGTACTAGTGGAGAAAAGCAGTTAGCTGGTGTTTTAATTCTCATTTCCAGTGATATACTGTATAACATTCTGGCTGGCTAACGCAATTAGCATTGTCTTCTCTTGCCTTTACTTCCTCACTTCAAAAAAAAAAAGGAAACTCAAACCAAGAATTTATAAAAGGACAAGAATTACTGACCCTTTTTGCACTCTTCTTACAATCATGTTATTAACCTCCTAGATTGAGCCTTTTGTAGAACAGTAATAAAAAATTTATACAAATATGTATCATGTTACAAGCTGAGACAGAAAACAATGTTTCCATTCTTCAAGCAATTAATTATTGTGATTAATGTATTCCCCCTTCCCTAAGCACAATTCTGCCAGACAGAGCCAGCGCATTGACATATTGTGGAATTATAATGCATATCTAATTAAAGGTGACCTGAAAAGGCAGGGTGTTTAGCCTTCCCTGTCAGGACCAAGAAACTGTTAATCAGAAAGTGCTTGCTTTCCACACCACACCACCCCTCCCTTTTTTTATTTTTGTGCTAATTTCAAATCTTCTCCCTGCATCAGTGAGCAGATGAGATCTTCAGCCAGCTTTCATCTTTCAGAAAAATGAATAGTGCAGAAAGAACATTATCAAATGAGCTGTTGAAGAAGTCAGTGAATATGTCATTGAGTGTGACTGCTTCCAGAATGAATTTAGATTTATCTCCGTTATCTCCGCTCTCCCTAGTCACTCTCCACACTCTGTTTGCACTCAGTCCACATGTCAAGCAGGGTGGGTCATAATGAATCATGAGGGACGGTTACTTGTAGTGTAGTGACAGGTCCAATTGTGATACAACTTGTTCTGGAATTAAGTTTGTTAACATTATAAATTGTCTCATTTGACCAGAGGTTTAAACACCTAGAAGCTTTTATGCATGCAATTTCTTAAAGTATTTCATTTCCATTAGGCAGCTGCTGCTTTACAGTATTCCACAAATGAAATTGTTTCATCACATCAATAGCTGCACAAAACAACTGTGACAACAAGACAACTGTTTTTGCCCCCATCTTGCAAACAAGTATCATTCAAATCAATAAACTCTGGCAACTGGATAACTCCAAGAGAAAATGTTATTGAAATTCCATGTTTAGGCACTTCTACAAATACTTATGCTGACGCAAAATTCTGATACAAGCCAAGGAATTTTCATGCTGTCCTGTTCGGATTCTGTAGAAATGACCCACTGAGTTAGCAACATCTTAAGGACAAAACCAGAAATACTTTCATTTATCTTTTCTAAGCCAGTAGTTATAGTTTTTTCTATATGTGATGCAAAGTTTTGTCATAATGAAGATAATTTTTTTGCATGTGATGGAAAATGACATGATTGAATTGCAATATTTTACCCACAGGGAGAAAAAGAAAGACTAATATTTTTCTTTTCATATATTGTCAGTATTACCATGTAACAGAATGTGATATTAAAAAACCTGCAAAGTCAGCACACCGTCTGAAACATTTATTGTATTCTGTAAACCCTTTGGGTGTTTGACTAGTTACTTCAAACTTGTGATCATATTGTCTAGGCTAGTCCTACACAACAAATGTATCTTAGATGCTTTTCAGTAAAATAAAATCAGTAAGTACTATCACTGAAGTTTAAAAATATATTTTACAGTTAATTGATCAAAATAACCAGAATAACTGGTTGGTCCACCTGGTTTTTCTTTTCTTTTTTTATTTTTTTTTTTACACATAAGCCTTTTTCACGTCCAGAAGTCAGAGAAGTTTCTACAAAGTTGTTTTCTTGTTGATCCTTCCGTGGGCTTGCTGTTTGGTAGATCGGCAAACTGTTAGATGTGTATTTTTCCTCAGATGTCTGTGAGTGCATGAGTGCACATACGCACGTACGTGTCGTAGTTCAACCCCAACTGGAACCAGACTAGGCAGTCTCTCTCTCACTCCCCCCACCCTCCGAGAGAATAGGGGGAGATGATATAAGAAAAATGGCTCGAGGTTTGAGATAAGGACAGGAAGAAATCCTTAAAGTTACTGTCACAGGCAAAAACAGACTCGACTTGGGGAAAACTATTCATTTATTACTAAAAACATCAGAATAACGAGACAGAGCACAAGATAACCTCCTCCCACCCCTCCCTCTTCCCGAGTTTAACATTATCTCTACTACCTTCCCCCCCAAGCAGCACAGCGGGGAAGAGGGAATGGGAGTTGCGGTCAGTTCATCACGTGTTGATTTACGCTGCTGCTTCATAGTAGGGGGAAGAACTCCTCACATTCCTCCTCTGCTCCAGTGTGGGGTCCCACTCATATGCCACAGTCCTTCATTGAACTGCTCTGGCGTGGGTAATTTCTTCCACAGGGTGTAGTCTCTCCAGAATGGCTGCCCCAGCACAGGCCCTCCACAGGCCACAGCGCCTTCAGACATCCACCTCCCCCGGTGCAGGGTCCTTCATGGGCTCCAAGTGAATCTCTGCTCCTCCGTGGACCTCCATGGGCTGCAGGGGGACAACCTGCTCCACCATGGTCATCACCACAGGTTGCAGGGGAATCTTGGCCAGGAACCGCATTACTCCTCCTCCTTCTTCACTGACCTTGGCATCTGCAGCTGTTTCTCTCACGAGAAAAGTTCTTCACAACAGGCTGGCAGACGCCTCTCAGGATCTCTTCTCATCTCCTCTCATCATCCATCTCATCATCCATCTCATCTCCTCTCCACTTCTTGCAGCCGGGCCGGGCTGAGTTTGCCCTGTGAGGCCTGCAAGGCCCCAGAGGCCTGCGCCTCCCCCTCTGAGCCCCGCTCAGCATATTCACATCTTCTCTTCTTTTTTTTTTTTTTTCTGTTTTCCCCTTCTTAAATACGTTATCATAGAGGCATTATCATGGAACATTGTGCCACCAATTGGCTTGGCCTTGGCCAGCAGCGGGTCCGCCCTAGGCCCGGCCGAGTCCACTGAACAAAGGGGAGCAACTTCTAGCAGTTTCCTACAGAAGCTGCCACCTTAGGCCCCTCCTCACTAAACAAAACCACAACAGTACGCTCATGCGCTATCCTCTTTTTTTTTTTCACACACACACAGAAGAGTCCAGGTGTCCACTGGAAAAGTCTGGTCAGTTGTGACGTGACCATTTATACTTATCCATACACCTTAGACTGGAGAAGGTGTTTGAACAGTAGTCCATCATAGAAATAAGTAGAAGTCCTGAAGAAGTATTTTAGTGTGAAATACTCACACCTTGGAGTTTGCTTCCCTCATCAACCTTTGAAATAACTAAGGCAGACTAGCTGTTTGCTAAAAACGCCTTTGAAAAACCATGTACCCATCCCACTGGGTGTCAGAATAGGAATTTTTTTGGTTCAGTTGATTGCCTGTGTCATGCATAACCTGAAAAGGTATTTGTCGTTGTACTTCATGCTCTGAAGTTAATACTAAAATACTACTATGGTGACCCAGTAGTGATCGCTATTGATCCTGTCCGTCGTCTTCAACTGCCATCAGTCAGAGCTGCAGAACTATCCATGCTGCTGTGGCAGAAATTAGGACTGTGTATCAAAACTTGCGTGCTCGCGCTAGCCAGAGATAGGAACGTTATCACATAATCTACTGACCAACCCCAGTTTATCCTGCAACTCTGATAGCAAGTATTTGTTGTCTGAAGAGAATTATTGAAAAAAAATTCATGTTTTCTTAGTTTTGATTTTTTTTTCTGCTATTATGTCTGGATCGTAATGCATACATATTTGTATTACTGATTAAAAGTGACATACAAACATATAAAAAAAGTATTGAAAATCAAATTCTAAACAGTAAATTGAAGAAGGATAGCAATCAAAACCCACCTTAAAGCCAGGGCACCTTTTGGTCCTAAAATCTATCATTGTGATGGGAAAGTTACTAAGAAGTGTAAGTGAAAATACTGTCATTTTTCTTATTAACAATATGATGTATTTACGATTCTTTATATTTTTAGCAGTTCCGAATGACATTGCTATATTTTTTTTTATTCAGAGCTGTAGTTGCAAAAATTATTTACAACCTCTGAACAAGGAAAACATTAAGAGTTTGCTTAGGAAATGCTATTTTGCAGAAGAGAAACTGAAGCCTGGGTCAACCAAGCAATTTTCTAAAAGACACAGAGAAAATCTGTGTCAGAACTGAGAGCTTAAATTCTTCCTCAACCTTATCCATTGCCTCTATTAAAAAGTAATCTTTCCCTTCTATCTCACCCTCCCCCATGCTTCTAAGACTGTGAATAACTGAGGAACATAACAAAATTGGTAAGCTAAATATGCTGAACATTATTTATCATCGTATATGCCCGACCGTTAGACACAAGCAAATGCCACTTATGTATTCTTCTGAAGCATTTATAGCTACATGAGAAATTCCTGACATAGGTGAATTTCTACACAGATTATCTTCAAGCACTAGAAATTCTAATCTTGGCTATTTCTAAACTCAGAAAGGCTGAATTACAAGTTATAGTGTGCAAAGAAAAATATGTATTTTCTTTCCTCTTCAAAATAATCAGAAGGAGTTCCTACACTAAGCCATCCACAATGAACATATTTTATTATCTTGGTCACAGTGTTAAACATCAGTTTCTTCTTTCATACAAGTACTTTGTTTAGGCTATATATATGTGTATGCATACATACATACATGTATATATACATACATGCATTGTTGACTGTCTTACTTTTAAACTTTCCCTGGGAAAATACATCTAACTGATGAACAAGAACCATCCCCTACCATACATTGCTGCCTAATTTTTTTCTCGCTCTTCATTTGTCTGAGCCAGGTTACTATTACTAGTCACCTTGAGGTTTTGAGGATCTCTATTTATTTCTGTCTTTTAATAATCTTTTCTCCCCATAATAAATTCACATATGCTTTTAGGGGGCTTTTTCTGATGTACAGAGCAGTGTATCAGTCTTCACTGAGTTTATATGCAAGTAAGATTCCTATTAATTTCAGTAGGATTTTTGCTTGATTAAGAACTAAAGATTTCAGGATTCCATCCCCCCAGCCTCTGAAACATCAAGTAAAATGTTTATTGCAATTATGCCAGAAATAAAGCCTGCAGGTAATAAACTATTACAAGCACAGATAAATCACAGAGCTAGAGTAAAGCATTTGAATAGATCAGGAGACACTTAAATAAGAATTAGATGTTGTTTGTATGAGCCCTGGAGTCACCAGCAGTATTTTCCTTTCGTCAGATAGTGCTACAATTGATTGTTTTGAAGATCTTCTAGCTTTATGGTACAGACAAGAAATTCTATGCAAACAATTTTGCCTAAATTTAAGAGACACAGGACATGAAAATTTGACACTGAAGAATGGTAGTATTTTTGTTGCTTGTAAATATCTTACTTGCATAGTTATTGATATGACATGAAATAGATAATAAAGACATTTCAAAGGTAAATTATACCCGTTTAAAGCATAAAATCCAAGTTTTGATTATTATTCCAGAATCTATTACAGAACAGTTAATTCCAAACACTAGAGGTTAAATCCTCTAGAAGATATTTTTAAAAATATTTTTCATTTTACTTATTGTGAGATGGGAAAATCTTCAAAATACAGACACAAAACCAAGGAAGTGCTGAAATTTTGCCTCATGTTTTAAATCTCTGCTGCATGGGGAAAAAACATCAAGAAAATTTTTGATTAACTCTTCCAATGTGTACATAGTCCAGACACAAAAGCTTTTATCTGAACTCTTCTGCCCCTATTAGTCCTGAGTAGAAACTTGTTACCCAAATGATGGACCTATTCGGGTCAAGGAGTGATTTCATGCAACATGGAACATGTACAACCTGGCCTGTAATGCTGATTGAATCTGGGTTGGAGTCTCATTTCTTCATGTAACGTGTACTACTTTCATCTATCATCAGATACCTTAAATCAGCACAGAATTAATGTAATAAAGTACCTTAGGCAAAGACTAAGCCTTCCCAATGCTTTAAGCGCAGGAATAATCCATTTCAATACTGCATGCCAGTTGATACTTCAGTTCATATATAAGACAATGACTGATCATAGCTTGAAATAGCCCTTGGCTCTAGTAAGGGCTGCAGAATCAGTTCCTCTGTTATTGGCAACAAAAACTGGGAAAAGAGGAGTGAGTTTTCATTTCAGTTGTGTGCACAGAAATCTTGGTAATTCTATTTAATTTGAGAAGTCACTCCAGATTTACACCAGTGCCGCTGAAAATCAAAATCTGGCCCATTGTCTTAGCAAAATATGCCAAGTCAATATCAGTTCATTACAGAGAGGGAGAGAGAAAGGGAATGAGAGAGAAAACAAGGATTTCGTTAGCAATGCATTCTGCAGTATAAAAGATAAAAAGGAATATCCAATTAACACACCACTATAATTGCTTGCAGACATTCTTTTTTATTTAAAGATGAAATAGCTAAGAGTTCTCATCAAAACTAGGGTCACAGCCTACATATTAAATGAAAGAAATTGATTGGGCTTTATTACACCCTGACTACTGCAAATGTGCCTCAATCACTGATTGCTATAAATTTATTCTTATAAACTACTAATTGCCCAAGTCATAATGGTAACAATGGTATAATGAAATTATCTTGATCAAGCTGATGCACAAATTTTGCTTGACAACATGAGCAGTGTGAGAAAAAAGGAAAGAAGACATGCATACAAATACATAATGTTTCATTAAAATTAAAACCAATGTTAAAACAACTGTTCTCTGAAGTATACAAAGTTCTGTATTAGAAGGGCTTCCTTTAGAAAAATCATTTAAGAAGACAGGCATTTACATTTATAATAAAATGATCTTGCATTTTTTATTTGTCTTGAAAATTAATGACTTACTTAATCACATTTGATCAAAGGAGATAAGTTGATGTAGTCATGTGTTTCTGATTGCATTAAGCCTGATCCAGAGTGGCATGATGGATATTTAATAGTCTTGCTGTCCCTCTGTATCTTGTCACCATTTCTTGATATGCATGGATACTGTAACACAAAACTATACTTTTAATAGAACAGTCTAAGTTTGGAAAAAAGGAAATACTGTTGGAGCTTACAGGGTAGAGCTTTTAGAAGTAGGTTATCCACCATCAAAATAGTTTTCTTTAAAAGACAAAAACCTCACTTAACTCTCTACATAGCTTGAATAATTTTCTCCTCTTAAAAACACATTTTGCTTCTATGCTGTCTATATTAAAAGATATTACTATAATAGATTTCAAGGATGACGCAGACAGAAAGCATGTAGAAACAAACATAGCCATCCAGAAAATGTAGGAAATTTCTAGAAGCTGGAATGCAGAGCATTGCGTAAAATGTAAAAATTGGTGCTATTTGTATTGAGCTAATAGCTGTTTCTACAAGTGTCTGCTGAGCCATTCAGAGGGAACATTGGTATGTATGAGAAATTATTTCTGAGTAGTTCAAATCTAATCTCAACTGTTTCAGAGTTAATCTCACAAACACTTTTATTTAAATTCATGCTTAATTCTTTCTTACTAGAGCATTTCATTGTTTATCCATGAGCGTGTTTTGCTTTATTCTCTCAAAACTTAGGTCCAGACTTTTATACAGGGGTACAGTATTTTCATTCTTCAAAATAAATTGCTCCTAAAATTGGTACAGTTGACATAATCCTATAGGAACATAAAAAAAAACTCAGAGAAAATCAAGCTGGAAGGGTTTCAGGAGGCCTTTTAGCTTAGCCAGCAGCCCCTGACCAAGCTGGGCAGTGTGTTTGATAGGCTGCCCCACATTTTAAGTTTGTCTCTGTTTGTCCTATTGCTAGAGAGCTTTTTGCTAATGACTAACCTAAATCCCTTTTGCTGCAATTTATACTTAGTGAGACATCCCGCATATAAGAACCATGGAAAATTGTTTATTCCTTTGGTCTTTGCCATATCTTTTACAGATGGGAAGTCTGTGGCTCTGCCTCTCCCCTCATCTTCACACATTCTGCTCTTCCTGCTTCCTTCATATTGGTTTTTAAGCCCTCATACAAGACAGGAAGTCACAAACTCGCTGCCCAATGGACGCCAGCAACCACTGCCCAAGGTTGGCCTGTCCTCCCAACAGCCACCTGGCAGGTGAGTGGCACCCTCTGTGTCAGCTGCTAGCCCTGAGGTGGGCGCAGGGCCTGTTGGCAGATCGCAGACATGCGTAAAGAAAGATGTTATATAAACTTCACCTTTGTGAGTGAAGGAAAAAGTATCTTGCTTTTATTTTTTCTTTTTGTACGTGTAATTCCCCAACTTCCCAGTTTAGGGCTCCTCTACCTTTCAGTAAGGGTTTCTTAAATACATGGCTTCCACCAGTTTTCCTCACTTCAGCTGATTTCTAACAGTGTTGGTGGTGGCCCTGTGGAATATCATAACTCAGTTCTTATACTAACCTAGAATTTATCAGTTTAAAATTGCTTTTGCATGTGAACAATTTGTCCATTGCCATCCACTGGGTATTAACTAAATTTTCCCCAAAGCCTTCACCAGCTGTTATTACTTTTCCTGTGAGACTGATGCATTAACTTGTTACCCTGAAGGGCTTGATTGGAAGTAGATTTTGGGGTTTGACTGGATTTTTCTTCCTTGCAAATTGAGTTTGTTTGTTTGTTTGTTTTTCTCCATGAGTAACTGCATGTAAAATTTTGGGGAAAAAAATTATTCAAATAATTGATGCAGTAAATGTATTGTTAATTCTATGGCACTGATTTTATCCTAACCAAGCAACTAACAAGATCTTACTGATTTGCATTCATATGTTTAGTGAAGTATTTGGATTCTGCTGTGGTGTTAATGCAGTTGTGGACAGGGTTTTTTTGTTTATTTCTTTAAAGAAAAACAAACCCTTGCCGTTAGGACACAAACCGTTGAATTACTCTTCTTGGCTGCTCAGTAGAGTGATCAAGGTTAAAGAACATAGAAACTTAAAATAAATTTCAGTCACTAAATACAATTTCATATATATTGGTGAGACAGCCTGTAGGTAACTGTCTCTAGGTTACACATTCCATGTGTTTATGCAATGCCAACACATATATTTTAATGTTCCCATTAGACCAGCGTTATGTTTTTCTTCACATCTGAAAGCCAATTTTTAATATTTTTTCCTTATCATTGTGGTGCTGATTTTAGTTGCTGTTTTTGAGTTGACTTGTCCTATCATCAGCTAGCTTTGCAAAGGTATGTGTATCTACAAGTGGGCATTTTTATAGATTCAGACTATATATGAGAGACAAAATGGCCTGTACAGGACATAGCTGGACTGGAAATTACAAATCTCAGAACTGATGTCAGAGAACAAGGAACAACATACAAAACTTAGAAGAGAATGGTAGGGGTATTTCTGAAATGTTAAAATCAGGATTTTAATCTGTTATCTACTGAGAAGGGTGAGAAAATTACTTAATGTCATTAATATAGTCAGAGAATGATACCTGGAATGCTATGCTGTGCAGTATCAGCATTATTTCTGGAATTTGTAGAACAAGAGTACAAAAGCTGAGTTTTCAACAAGTGTTCATATAACACTGTAACACTTGTTCTCTGCCTTACTCATCCATCCTTTATCCATCCATCTCTGTATCTATTGCAAAATGACAATCCTAACTTACTTTAAACTCTCCAAAGGTATATTCTTAAATTTTAATGTTGGAAAAGCTTCATGATGACTAGTACTTTGGCTTAATGTGGTATAGCTTCTGACAGCTGCTGCTGTAAGAAAAGCAAAGGATGACTGCATTACTGTCAACTTCTGTCAGCTTCTGGAGGCCAAACCCTTTCAGGGATGATGACAGTGAACCAAACAAGAGTGACAAAAGGAGTCGTGATTTTGAATAAGGAAGAGTGGACACTTGAATTGCATTTCATTTGTGGTGTTGATTCTGTTCTACTTGTGGACCTCTTTGTGGCATGGTGCTCGATCCCATTTTTAAAATTATGAACTCTTCAGGACTTGTACCTGCTTTTAGCACTCTCAAAAAAAAAAAAACCAACAAAAAAAAAGCTGTTGACAAGCACAGAAGAGGTCAGAGTATGAACAGAAGAATAGCTGTAACTGTGGAATTTACTTGAAGGAGAGGGCAGTCTCAGAGGTGTAACCCCCAAGTATGCTGAAACCTGTCTCAATAGCAGCTTGCAGTTGTAGGTGCAATGAAAATGTGACCTTATTTTCAAACCAAGTAAAAGTGGGCGGCATATATTAAAATATACTATCTTCTCATGAAACACGACTTAATATTCTTTTTCAAGCTAATTTCTGTATCTTCATTTATCCAAAGATTGTTTCCTGGATGAGTTTCTGAACAGGAGAGCTGGTATACTTCTATGTGTTAGATAGAACAATAGCTGCAAGTGCCATTTAAACACAGGACCATTTATCTGCCTTGATTTATTTCCAAGCTTTCCCACTCTACAAGGACAAAGTGGCAGAGCAAAGCCAGGAGGGAGAAAGTGGGAATTAAAATAAATCAGTGGGCAAGTACTGTGACTAGCAATAGGAAACAAACACTCTTCTGATAGTTATTTCCCATATCATCCACACTAGGATAACACTGTTAGTTCAGTACTCTCTCAAATGCTATTGAGAGTTGGTACCTATGGCTTATCTTCTAAATTTATACAAGATATTGCTAGACTAAATCCACTGTATGTTTTTTATTTTGTGTCATTGTTCTTCAAAGCTGAGATTCACTATTTCCTACATATTCACATTTCCTACATATTCTCTGGTATTGTCAGTTGAAACGTGCTGTAGCAGTCACAGGAGAGAACACTGTGACAGATTGCAAAACAGTGTTGTTTATGTTTCAAGTTCCATTAGGAATGAGCTGTTTTAAAAATTATATCAACTGTGGTATTTCAGATTCTGGGAAGTGTTTTCCAAAGAGCCTTGTACTGGGAGATAATAAAAGATTTGTTTAGTTTGCTTAGTAAGTTTGCTTAGTTTTGAAGCAGAGACAATTTTGTAAGGCTGGAAGTGAAGCCCAGGTGAACCACAAGTCTGATCCAGCTTGATGATGTCTGTGTTCCCAGTTTTAGAGCAGCATTCAAATATCTTTAGAAATAGGGATTTACTGAGAATATTTCTTGTTATTTATTCTAGGAAAAACAAAACGATTGTTTTTCCCAGTATGTACTTTTTTTTTGAGCAGTGTAGTTTCAGAGGGTTGGTTTATATTCTGAGGAAGGATACATGTAGGGTTGGCTGGGTTCTGTGGAAACGTTGCTCATGCTGGACTCTTTTGTTCTTTTTCTTTCTTTTTTTTTTTAAAACAAACAAACAAACAAACAAACAATTTTGGTTTATCAGAGGTCAGAATTTGCAAAGTCTGACTGCATACAACAGAAAGATTATCCTTCTACAGTCTTCCTTAATCATGACAGTTATACTTAGGCTTCTCTGTAGCAGCAAGCCTATGTGTGATGAGTGGTTAGTTTGTATTTTACTCTGATTATTGTAGGCAAAGAATAGCTGGTCAGAAGAGCTGTGCTTTAATCTCATCTGGAGTTTTTATGTGATCTCAGTGTCTTATAAATGAGTTATGTGCTTGTATGTTAGAGCTATGATGAAGCTTTGTGATATAATTTTTAAAATCAGACCATTAAATGCAGGGTACTAGATGAATACAAAGCATGCCATGCATATTATTTCAAAGATACATACTCTCACTTTTAAACTTTCTTCAAGCTTAGAATAGGTGCTTCTAGTACTAAAACAAGACCATGATCAAAGGTCACATAGTAGTTAACTCTTGGACACAATTCATTGGCATTAGAAGGGTATTCTTGAGTTGTTTTGTGATGCAGAACAAATGCTTCATTAATCAGAAACATATCAACCTGAGACTGAAAACTAATAAAATCAAGTGCTATAACTTGACATTGCTAGGGACACCACTTAATACACATATTTCTTCATGCAATTTTCAACATAAGTATCTGGATTTTTTTTTCTTGAATGTGAGGATTTTAGAAGACTTTTTAATAACCCAAGACTTGCGAGAAGATAAAAAGAGACCAAATCTATCCACAAAGATGGAAAAGAAGACACAAGGATTTTCTTATAAAACATCTAGAATTTTCATTTCTCACACAAATTGTGGCCATTATAGTCTCTTCAATACTGTGGGGAAAAAATACAGGCAGTTATAAAAGACTGCAATGAGCTACATAAATGCTGGTTACATTTTTTTACTCCAGTGAAAATTCTCCATGTATACCAGTTCTGAATATTTTGTTATGTTTTTGTCTGAAAGGAAGGATGAAGAAATGAGACATACCTTTCTTCCTCTTAGTGGGATAGAATTTGAGGAGAAGATCACTTGAGGAGGTCAACCCCTTGTTTATCTTGCTATTAGCCCTAGGCTCTGAACAGATATGATTTAGAGTGTGATGAATCATCTTTTTTGGGTTCTTTTGTCCTTACTTTGATGCCCGAGATTTTTCTGAGGCAGATAATTTCATTCATTGTATTTTGTGATTTCACTCTGTTTTGTAATTTTGGCGTGCATCACAGTTTTAAGGAAGAAAAGAAAGGGTATAACTAGCAAGGGGAAGAGTCTATATATCCTTCATTTGGAAAAATCTTAAGACTCCTTTTTTTTTCCTCTGTATCAAACATATTAACATATCTGGACCTGAAGTACTATTTAAGTGCTTTTTTTTTTGTCGTTGTTGCTGTTTATTTTTTTTAAGAAGTTGTTGAAATTAAGCCACTTTAAAAGTAGGATTTTTCACAGCTGCAGCATTAATGTTGGAAGAAAAAACCAGAGACTGACAAAAAGTCATAAGACCTGCTATCACAAATAAGTGTGGCCTAGAGCACTAAAAAATCACATTATATTGTTTTATGTTTTGTTGGTTGCCACTTTGCCATTTTGATGACTATCTTTTGGATATGTTACCATTCAAGTATATCACCATAGCACAAGCCATCATTTGTGACCTCCCTTGATGGTGCCATCTGACTAATCTCTGTGTTCCTTTACTGTACTGTGTATACTTGAGCAGATTGTTACTGCTGTCACTCTTAACATTGTTCTCCCTTTTTTTCCTGTCTAGAACAGTGGCAGAAATTGATTAAGTATAATGTTTTATAACTGCATGGTTAAGATATCTTATAAAATAAATATTTCAACTTTCTATCTGTTTCAACAATCTGAATGTTTCTTTTGATATTTGTTACCTGAACGTAAAAGATTTAAAACTCAAAAATGTTCTCAGAGCATCGAGCAGTTTGTAAAATTTACTTTAAAAAATATATTTGACCCGGAGGGAAAAATATTACAAAGACAGTGCCAGTACTTTTCTTTATAAACATTCTTTGTAAGGTAGAAGCCAACTCTTTAATAATAATAAATGGTTGAAAGCAGAGCCAACCCAAACTTCAGTGAATCATAGAATCATAGAAACATATAATGGTTAGGCTTGGAAGGGACCTTCAAAGGTCTTCTAGTCCAACCCCCCTGCAAGGAGCAGGGACATCCCCGACTAGATCAGGTTGCTCAGAGCCTCATCCAGCCTGGCCTTGAAATGTTAAGGAAAAAGGCTCATTGAAACAGAAGAGCCAAAAGGCAAGATTTGTTAATTTTATTGGTGTATGCTGCAAATTTTAACAGAGTATCCTGGATACTCATTATGATGTTTCTTTTTTGCTATTATAGTGGCTAGTCTAGCAGCCTCATTACTAACACCATCTCTGATTCCTAAATGACGAAGAAATTCACTTCAGTTCATCAGCACAAAGTTCTAGGATAAAACTAGTCTTGTTTCACTCAACTCTTAGAAACTCCTGGGCTCAAGTTATGTGTCCAGTGCTTAGAAGAAGTCTGAACTCTCATCTGCTCCCACCAGCTTAAGAATCTGTAGACTTACCAGCTCAACTGTCCAGAGGGACTATCTTTTACATTCTTTGTCTTATTCAGTCACTTCTTTGTGCAGAGAACTTCACAAGCATGAATTCTTGTTCTTTATTCTGTGATCAATCCCTCTATCCTCTTTATTTCTCTCTCAGTGCTCAACTTAGTTATCATGTGCTTCAGTAGTATTAACAGTCCATAAATTATAGAAAATAGAATGCCTTGCAATTTCCCACCCACTCATTTGCCTCCATGTTCATTTGCCTTCATGTTCTGTTCTTTGCTTCCTTCTGCATAGACAACTCTGTCTCAGTAGGTTTTATTTCTGCTTCTCAGGCATTGACTCCTCAGTGTGCAAACTTCACTAAACTAAACCTCTGTAGGGCTGACTCGGCATTCGGTGTCATTTATCAATTTCATTGATCACTCTCTCACTGGCAGTATGAAGGGAGACTTGCAGAGTCAGCAGCTAGCAGCTGGCCTTTTCTAGGATTATACTGTAAGAACCTCCAAATTAAAAATAAAGAGCTTTCCGATTCCTCTGCAGTGGGACTTTCAAAATGAATTTTAAAGTCTTTCAACCCTCTTGCTTCATTCAGCTGTAATTTTTCTTATTAATTCCTTCTCATTTTCCAAAAGATGACTCTCCTGTGGAAAAGGAAATTGTGCTTTACATGTTTAAATAATTTTCCATTTTATTATATTTATTGTTATAACTCTACATCCATATGAGTCAAGCAATAAAGCACATTGCATACTACAGTATGTCCCTGCTCCAGTTTTCAGAGAGGCATGATCTAAGATTAGAGACATATTTTCACTACTCTCTCTATCTCTTTCTCTCTCCCTGCCTCCTCTTCTTTTCCTTGCATCATCTCTGTAATCCATATAGGAGAGAGAACGTTACAGAGAGAGAATAAATTGTTGGGTTGGAGCTAAATATGGTTCCTTTTCTACTATCTGACAAACTATTTTATTTCAACTGAAGAAAACCTTTATAACATTTTGACTGCTACAATTCTTTCTAAACGAAATTTATTTTCTTAGAGGATTCAAATTTTTTGAAGCATGAAGTCTTTCCTAAATAGCTGTTCACTAAGTATATCCATAGGAGCTGGATTGAACTGTCCTTTTTCTGCCTCTCTACCCCTTCTTTCGCTCCTCATTTATGTGCTCTAGACTCTTATCTCTTTGTCAGGAAGCAGATCTGCAGATTCCCCATGACAGTATCATCATTTTGTCATAGATGAAGAAGCTAAAGATTTGCACAGTGGAGAGTCATCTAGCTGTATTTTATATTTTCACTTCCTGAATACTACTGGACCAACAACTCCGTGTGAAGCAAATTCAATTGTTTGTAGACAGGACATAGACCCTGTGCATTCCCTTCTCCCCATTGCTCTCTTTTGCTGTTTAATGGGACTCCTGCGTGAAAAGGAGTGGACTTAAGATCTGGGATTATGTGAGTGTTACTTGTATGTGTAATTTTGTACAATGTAGTGATAAATAAAAAAAAATATATATATTCCATTGTCATCCTTAGCAATGATATTTTAAAGTATTGAAATGCTCACTTAGAGAGTAATCTCCAGTCTTATTCTCTCTGAAGACACCATAAGCCTCAAGCCTGCAACCCTTTGTTCAGGGACTTGTATGTAAACATAATCATTTTCACTACTGAATTCAACAGTCATGAAGATTCTGTGCTTCATGGATGATCAGAATACCTTATTGGTCTATTTCCTTTTCTTCATATAATACAGAACTCCTTGGGAGGATCATCCTAGCAAAGATTGTTTCACTAATTGATACTCATTTACCAGGCTCATGATCAATAGAAGTGATGATAGTGCTGCTGCTTTGGAAGACGGGTTAATTGAAGTAGTTGTTCTAATAACAAATAAGTAAAGGAGTCATATATGGTGTAGCACCCCACTGAATTTGCTGACTGAAATCTAAACTCCTTTCCTTTCAAATTGAATTGTAGTTTGCAATATAAAAATCAAAAGAAAAATTAATTTTGGTTTAAAGATGACAAAATGGTGGCCTTCTATGACGGGGTAACAGCATCGGTGGACAACGGACGGGCAATGGACATCATCTACCTGGACTTGTGCAAAGCTTTTGACACTATCCCGCATGACATCCTTCTCTCTAAACTAGAGAGGCATGGGTTCAATGGATGGACCACTCGGTGGATAAGGAGTTGGCTGAATGGCCGCACCCAGAGAGTGGTGATCAACGGCTTAATGTCCAAGTGGAGACCGGTCACCAGTGGCGTCCCTCAGGGGTCCCTGTTGGGCCCGCCCTGTTCAACATCTTTGTCGGTGATATGGACAGTGGGATAGAGTGCACCCTCAGCAAGTTCGCCGAAGACACCAAGCTGTGTGGTGCCGTCGACACGCTGGAAGGGAGGGATGCCATCCAGAGGGACCTGGACAGGCTGGAAAGGTGGGCCAGTGCCAACCTCATGAAGTTCAACCAGGCCAAGTGCAAGGTCCTGCACCTGGGTCATGGCAATCCCAGGCACAAATACAGACTGGGCGGAGAATGGATTGAGAGCAGCCTTGAGGAGAAAGACTTGGGAGTGATGGTAGATGAGAAGCTCAACATGAGTGGGCAATGCGCCCTTGCTGCCCAGAAGGCCAACCGTACCCTGGGCTGCATCAAGAGGAGTGTGGCCAGCAGGTCGAGGGAGGTGATTCTCCCCCTCTACTCTGCCCTGGTGAGACCCCACCTGGAGTACTGTGTCCAGTTCTGGAGTCCCCATCATAAGAAGGACATGGACCAGTTGGAGAGGGTCCAGAGGAGGGCCACAAAGATGATGAGAGGGCTGGAGCACCTCTCCTATGAGGACAGGCTGAGAGAGTTGGGGCTGTTCAGCCTGGAGAAGAGGAGGCTCTGGGGAGACCTGATAGCGGTCTTCCAGTACCTCAAGGGGGCCTACAGGAAAGATGGGGAGAGGATGTTCAGTAGGGCCTGTTGTGATAGGGCAAGGTGTAATGGGTTTAAATTAAAAGGTGGTAGATTTAGATTAGATATTAGAAAAAAAATTTTTTACAATGAGAGTTGTAGAGCACTGGAACAGGTTGCCCAGAGAGGTGGTGGAAGCCCCAACCCTGGAAACGTTCAAGGCCAGGTTGCATGAGGCTCTGAGCAACCTGATCTAGTTGGGGATGTCCCTGCTTCTTGCAGGGGGGTTGGACTAGATGACCTTTGAAGGTCCCTTCCAACTCTAGCCATTCTATGATTTTATGATTCTATATAACCACCTTTCACTCTATAATGTTGATCATGAGTATTTCCAAAGAAAAGGAACACAGGTGCAGGTAAATTTTACTGTGTTATTTAGTTTTTACACAAAACTTTAGCTACTGGGTCTTTTTAGTGTGATTTTGGAAAGATGTCCTTTTTTTGATATAGATTGTTGGCTATGCTCTTTACCTGGGCAATAATATGTGTGCATCTTCCAAGGTGCCCACACTCTACAAGATTTAAATACTATTTAATCTATATTTTGAAGATTTATCCATCCCCTTTTGTCATTGTGCTTCTACATATCACAAAAAAAAAAGGAATGTAACAACAATAATACTAATACTAATATGTAATTTCACTCTTCTAAATGGCACAGGAAACTAGCTATTAAAAGTTGGTTTTTTTTTTTTTTTTTTG